>LPNX010005303.1:406351-545962 GCA_001517045.1 Pseudotsuga menziesii | reverse complement strand
ATGCATATATATGTGATGCAGGAGCACCAAGTCAAAGTTCTATGTTTGTTGAATAAGCAGTCAATCCCATTTTTCTGCTTCCATGTAATTTTTCTAGAAGATAGGGTTAGTTGTCGATTCTTGTAATATGTTTTATAGATAGGGCTAATTTGAATGTAATAAGAAAAAAATGCCATAGATTCCCTTGAATATTGTAAGAGATTGCTTGAGGATAGGTTAGTTACAGATTTACTTTCTTAGGAGTTCAAATCCTCCTGTTGTGGGTCTAACACGTTTGATAGAGTTCTATATTAAGAATAGAAAAAGAGATACAGAGGGGTAGAAGTGTCGAAGAGTGAGCGATCGAGAGATAGAGTGTATGTAAAAGTGGTTAATGAAATGAAGAACATAGTATCAATAATCTAAACATATGTGAACGTATGATGTCTTCTTTTCATTAACTAGACATATGCTTAATTCTTTGTATAGATGAATATTTAGAAAATTTTAAATTATTCCCGAAAGTGGAGATGTGTACAATTGCATAGAATATTCATCTCTCATGAATCAATCATATTGTTACAGTCTGAATTGACATCTGTGAATTTCAACATATTGACGGTTGTAGATGAATTCTGCAAGAGAAAAGTGAAGATTCACAATGTTAAGGTGAGATTCGCATCTGATCTCAGATCGAAGGTCAGAAAGGATCCCACAAGAAATCAACAGTTCATAAGAGTTTCGTAAAAGGAAGTTGCGGGAGGAAAATTGTGGAATCAAATTTTGGAAAAGTGGGGAGACGTATCTGCAATCGGCAATCTGCAATTGCGGAAAGGGTCTCGTGGAAATAAAATTGAGGAAGAGCTCAATATAAGAAATTGAATTATAGAACCAATCATGCAGAGAACTCGATTGTGGATATTGAGTTGTGATACCGGGATTATGGAAAGTTGGTTGTGAGAGAACCCAAGCATGTGGAAATTTGATTATGGAAGCAAAATTGTGGAACCGTGTGTGTGGAAGGAGATTTCAATCAGCATTTCAGTCTGAAGAAGAGGAATTTAGGTCTGCTAACTTTCACTTGCCATCAGTTTTGGTATCAGAGCAGGCTAAAGATGCCTTCAAGACAAGGACAAATACATGGAGTCCCTATAGGACATGGTTGAGGAAGATAAGATGCTGAGACATACATAAAGAGGGAATTAAGACAACTCCAAGCTAGGATGGAAGCTATGGAGAGATAATTTAGAGAATACATACACCAATGACGAAGAATAATTCTCTGAAGACGACCGAAAGGAGGTTGTCGAAGAAGAAAAAGTATTGAACATGTTGATGAAGGCTAGTAAGAGACCCAGAGTTGAAGTCCCCATGTATGAAGGTAATCTTAATGTTGAAGAACTCATGGAATGGATCAATGCTTTAAACAAGTATTTTGAATTTGAAGAAACTGAAGATAAAAATAAGGTGAGATATGCAACGACCATACTGAAAGGGCATCGAGCTATATGGTGGGATGAAATTCAGATCCACAAAGAAAGAAGAGGTAAGCCCAAAATCAAATATTGGGATAAAATGTTATATAAAATTAAAAGTCAACGTATGCCTAAGTATTATTAGTTGACTCTCATTAGACAGCTACATGGTCTTAGACAAAAGGGTATGACTGTCAAAGAATATACAGAATAATTCTTTAAGTTGAGTATTAGAGCTGGACAGACACACGGGAATATACAAAGAGTAGATAGATATATAAATGGACTGAGATATGTGATACAAGATGAAATCATCTTGTTGAATTTGAAAACTATTGAATATGCTTATCAAACAACCTCAAGGGTATAAGAAATGATACTAAGAAAACATAACCAAAAGAGAAGAGGGAGAAATACAACAAGAGGGAAAGGATTTCCAAAAAGAGGAGGTAGGACTCTTAAAGATGAGGTAGAAGGTTCTAGTATCTACTTAACCCAAAGAGGAGGATTCAGAGAAGGTAGAGGACAAGTGAAATGCTATTCATATGGATAATTTGGACACATGTCATGGGAGTTCCCAAGGAATAAACATATAGCTCAGAGGAATGCAAATATTGCTGAGGATAATGAGGAGTCCAATGAAAAAGAAGAGGTGAATAATCCTCTCGAGGAAGGAGAATATCTTATGCTTAAGAGTGTTTTAGTAAAGATAGAGAAGAAAGTGCATGAACCATCCCAGAGAAAGAGTCAATTCAAGACTAAATGCAAGTCACAAGGGAAGTGTTGTAAGGTGGTTATTGACATCGGTAGTACAAATAATTTTGTCTCCACTGAGATGGTAGAGAAGTTGGGATTGAATAATATGAAACATCCCAGTCCTTACAAAGTGTCATGGTTGCAGAAATGACATCATCTCTTGGTGAAGGAGCAGTGCAATGTGGAGTTTCAAATTGGAACTTATAAAGATGTGGTATTATGTGATATAATTCCTATGGGTGTATGCCATATACTCTTAGGGAGGCCATGGCAATATGACAGAAAATTTGTTCATGATGGAAGAAAGAACAATTATTCTATGGAAAAGGATGGAAAAAGACACACATTGTCAATATTGGAGGATGAAGTAGTTCAAGAAGGTTCAGGGTCAAATTTTTTGATGATGACTAGGAAAGAACTATTACAAGAGGTCAAGAAGGAGGATGAGCTACATTTTTCCATTGTTGGAAAACCAAAGGTAATATTAAATTCTATAAATTTAGATGATTTGCTTACTAAAGTTAGAATATTGCTTGATGAATATGCTGACATTATTTTGGATGAGTTAACAAATGTTTTACCTCCTGTGAGAAGTATTATTCTTCACATTGAATTACTACCTAGTGCAAGTTTACCTAATAAGGCAGCCTATAGACTAATCACTAAAGAGAATGAAGAGATCAAATAACAGGTACATGAGCTGTTAGATAAAGGTTTCATGAAAGAAATTTTGAGTCCTTGTGCAATACCCACTATGTCTATCCCAAAGAAGGATGGTGGATGGTGAATGTGTACTAAATCCAGAGAAATTAATAATATCGGTATCATGTACAAATTCCCTTTACCCCGCATTGATGATTTGATGGATTGTTTGAGTGTTTCAAAGTATTTTTCAATGATAGATTTTAAAAGTGGTTATCATCAAATAAGAATAAGAGAAGGGATTAATGGAAGACTGCATTCAAGACTAATAATGGACTGTATGAATGGTTAGTAGTGCCATTTGGGATTAAAAATGCACCTAGTACTTTTATGAGATTGATGAATGAGGTCTTGAAAGAATACACTAGAAAATTTGTGATAGTGTATCTGGATGATATTCTGATTTCATTCAGAATAAACAAGATCATTTGAAACATCTTAAATTGGTGTTGGAAACCCTGCAAAAGGAGAACCTACTGATAAATCTGAAAAGATGTAGTTTCCTGAAGAAAGAGTTGATTTATTTGGATTCGTGGTTTTAGAAGAAGGGTTGAAGATGGATCCAGATAAGGTGCAAGCACTTTTAAGTTGGCCAATTCCAAGAAGTGTGTATGAGGTAAGTATTTTTCATGGTATTGCAAGTTTTTATAGAAAATTCATTAAGAATTTTAGTCAAATTTGTGCACATATAATAGACACCTTCAGGGGAAGTAGACAACCTTTCAAGTGGAAAGAAGCAGCTGACAAAAATTTCAAATTTTTGAAGAAGAAGATCACTAAGAAGCCTATTTTGGATTTACCAGGTTTTAATAAGGTTTTTCAAGTAGAGACAGATGCTAGTGGGACAGTAATAGGGGTTGTTCTGATTCAATAATAGAGACCAATAGCCTACTTCAATGAGAAGTTAAATGAGGAAAAAGAAAAGTATTCCCATATGACAAAGAGTTTTATGTTGTTGTACAAGTTCTCGAGAAATGGAGACATTACTTAATTCCCAAAGAGTTTGTGTTATATTCTGATAATGATGCTTTGTAGTTTATAAATAGTCAACCTAATTTGAATAAAAATCATGCTAACTGGGTGGAATATTTACATAACTTTACCTTTGTGATCAAGCATACAAGTGGAAGATCTAATAAAGTTGTTGATGCTTTAAGCAGAGTAAATTTGATCTTGCAGGAAATTAAGGTTAGTACTTTGGGATTTGAAATTTTGGTTAATATGTATAAATAAGATGTGGCTTTCAAAGATATATATACATCCTGTGAGACTCCAGTTACCCATAATATAAGCCAATGGTTGGACTACATTTTACAAGAAGGATTACTGTTTAGAAATCATAAGTTATGTATTCAGAAATGTTCTATGAGAGAAAATTTGATACAGGAGAAACACAGTGGAGGTTTATCAAGACATTTTGGGTAGGATAAAACATTTTCTCAGGTGATTTACTTTTTATTTTTTTCCAAGAATGCATAATTATGTAAAGAAGTTTGTTGAAAAATGTAGGATATGTCAACATGCCAAAGGTAGAAGACAAAATAATGGACCATATCAACCCCTACCTATTCCAACTAGCCCTTGGAATTCCATCAGTATATATTTTGTTCTGGGATTTCCTAGAACTTAGAGGGGAAATGATTCTACTTATGTAGTAGTGGATAATTTTTTTAAAATGGCTCATTTTATTACTTGTGAGAAAACCAATGATGCAACACACATTGCTAATTTATTATTTACAGAAATTGTAAAGTTGCATGGTTTACCTTTAAGTGTCGTGTCTGACAGGGATACTAAATTTGTAGGTCATTTTTTGGAGAACTTTGTGGAATAAGTTGGGAACCAATCTCAGTTTTAGCTCTACTTATCATCCTTAGACTTATGGTCAGACTAAAGTGGTGAACATAAGCTTGGGAAATATACTAAGAAGTATTGTTTATGAAAATCTAAAACAATGGGATTTATCTCTTGCTCAAGATGAGTTTGCTTACAATGATTCACCTAACCGAAGTACAAGTATGTGTCGTTTTCATATTATATATGGAATGCACCTGAGGGGAGTATATGAACTTACAAATTTGGGAGGACAAGATAAGAGAAGTACATATGGTGAATATTCTGCATCTAACATGCATGAGCTACAACAAAATGTTAAGAAGAAATTGCAGGAAAGTGCAGGAAAATATAAACAAAGAGCATATATGAGAAGAAAGGAAGTTAATTTTTAGGTTGGAGAGTTAGTAATGGCCTATATTAGGAAAGAGAGGTTTCCTAAGGGAACCTACAATAAACTGAAGGATAAAAAATATTGGACCTTGTAATTTTTTTAGGACGTTTTCTGCAAATGCATATGAAATAGAGCTTCCTTAATCTAATCTTCAAATTTCTGCAATTTTTAATGTTTCAGATATATATACTTTTAAATATTTAGGTTTTCAGACAAAAGAAATGATCTTAGGAAAATATGTTTCATTTATAGATTGAAAAGGACAGACATAGATTGAAACTATCCTTGAAAAAGGGGTTTCAAATAATACGAGGGACAAAGAATATTTTCAGTATTTTAAGGTCAAGTGGAAAGATCAACATATGAAGATGCAGCATGGATGACGACAAAGGATATTTCCAAGTATAATGTGAACCCTGAATACTTATTGAATAATTATTTTTCTTCCCCCGAAGTATGATGCAGGAGCACCAGTTCGAAGTTCTATGTTTGTTGAATAAGCATTCAATGCAATTTTTCTGCTTTCATGTAATTTTTGTAGAAGATAGGGTTAGTTGTCGATTCTTGTAATATATTTTATAGATAGGGATGAGTTGAATGTAATAAGGACAAATTTCCACAAATTTCCTTGAATCGTGTAAGAGATTGCTCGAGGATAGTTTAGTTAGATATTTACTTTCTTAGGAGTCTAGATCCTCATGTTGCATGTCTTACAAGTTTGATAGAGTTCTATATTAAGAATAGAAAAAGAGATAGAGAGGGGTAGAAGTGTGGAAGAGTGAGTGAGTGAGAGATAGAGTGTATGTAACATTAGTTAATGAAATGAAGAACATAGTCTCAATACTTTGCACATATGTGACTGTCTGATGTTTTCTTTTCAATAACCAAACATATGCTTAACTCTTTGTATGGATGAATATTTAGAAATGTTTAAATGATTCCCAAAAGTGGAGATGTGTATAATTGCATAGAATATTGATCACTCATGAATCGATCATACTTTTACAGTCTAAATTGAAGTCTACGAATTTCAGCAGATCGATGGTTGTAGATGAATTCTACAAGATAAAAGCTAAGATACACAACTTTAAGGTGAGATCTACATATGATCTCAGATCGAAGGCCATAAAGGATCCCTCAAGAAATCAACGACTCATAAGAGTTGTAGAAAACAAAGTTGCGGGTAGAAAATTGCAGAAGCCCATTTTTGGAGAAGTGGGGAGGCATATCCGCAATCTATAATCCGTAATTGTGGAAAGCATCTTACCAAAAGAAAATTGAGGAATAGCTCAATGCATAAATTTAATTGTGGAACCAATCCTATGGAGACCTTGATTGCAGAGATTGAGTTGTGGGACCATATTTTTGAAAAGTTGGCTGTAGGAGAACCCAATATTGTGGAAAGTTGATTACAGAAGCATAGTTGCGGAATCCATCTTGTGGAAGAAGATATCAATCAACATTTCAATCTAAAGAAGAGGAATTTAGGTCTACTAGCTTTCACCTCCCATGAATGTGTGTGTGTGTGTGTGTGTGTGTGTTTGTGTATGTTATATATATGTATGTATCAGGGTAATTTTTAGTGGCAAAATTTCACCAATTGGCTATTTTTTGGGTTTTTTTTTATAAATAAATTCTCTATTTGGTCATTTTTAGTGTCTAATATCACCTATATTTACATAAATATGTTTTTTTTATCATAATATTCACCAAAAATTACACATTTTAGTGTTAATTTTATGTTTCATATTTAATATTTGCCTACCTATCTATAGACATGTTTTTTTCAATCCAAAACAATCGCCTAGAATACTATACTTAAGTATAATATTAGAATCCTTAAAAATTACCATGGTATGTATGTATGTATGTATGTACACACATAGATGTTAAATTTTCATATGCTTAGCTAAGACATCAGTATTTCATTTCATTTTCATGACAAAAGCATATAAACAAAATCACTGAAAGATAAACAAGCACAACCAAAAGAAAGGAACACAAAGATTTATCCTGGGAAAACCCAGCAAAAGCTTCCTCAATATAGATGTTCCAAAAAGATAAAAGATAAAACTATCAAGGAGATCAAAGCCTGATCCTCCTCCTTCTCCAGCTACTTCTCTTCTCCACTAATGCGCTACACAAGTGAGAGTGTGTGTATCTCAAATGAGGAGCACTACACCTCTATTTATATTCATCCGTTCACTTGAGTTAACTCATTTGACATGTAGGATCGAGTTAAATCATGTAGGCTCGAGTTACACATGTAGGCTCAAGTAACCACATTGGGGTGCTGATGAGCCACCTTTACAATTAGAGGGGACTACCTCATGACTCTTATTAGTTCTTCTGATTAGGAGAATTAGGGTACAATGTAATACAAGTGGTTCTCCCGGTAGGACCATCGAGGACCACAAAAAGATACATATAGAATATTCTTTGAAGTTACAATATTTCAACACTCCCCCTTAACGAGAAGGGTATTCTACAGAAACATCAACAACAACAAGAGTAGAGATAGGGGACACCATCAACATCAGCAGGGTAACACATCTATAAATCATTGGAAGCTTTTCAACATCATGTAGTCTTCATCTTCAATTTTCAGTCTTTATCATCAGCAAAATCTTCAGTCTTTGATCAGCAACATCTTTAGCATTTTGATCTTTCAATTAGCAACGACATCTTCAGCACTTTGACTTTTCGATAAGCAACAACATCTTCAACATTTTGACCTTTCGATCAGCAACATCTTCAATACTTTGACTTTTCGATCAGCAACAACATCTTCAGCACCTTGACCTTTCGATCAACAACAACATCTTCAGTACTTTGACCTCTCGATCAGCAATATCATCATCAACACTTTGCCCTTTCGATCAGCAGGAACATCATCATCATCATATTCTGATCTGTCGATCATAATCATCATCACATTCTAATCTTTCAATCAGAAACATCATCATCATACTCTTATCTTTCGATCAAAAACATCATCAACATAGAAACATCATCATCATACTCTGATCTTTTGATCATAAACATCATCAACATACTTTGATCTTTCAATCAGAAACATCATCATCATACTCTAATCATAGTGCATCATCATCATACTCTGATATTTAGATCAATACATCATCATCATCATACTCTGATCTTTCGATCAGTATGTCATCATCATCATACTCTGATCTTTCAATCAGTACGTCATCATCATACTCCGATCTTTTGATCAATACGTCATCATACTTTGATATTTCGATCAGTATGTCATCATCATCATACTTTGATCTTTCAATCAGTATGGCATCATCATCATCTGCAACAACTTGCAATCCACAAATCAAAGACAAAAAGTCTTTGGATCATTTTTGGACTTAAATTCCAAGGATGATACAATCCCACCACATTCTCGACAACCAAAATTATTGGATTGATTACGGGAGAATCAGTCCCTATCACTTTAGTACTAAGTCCAAGGACCATGCAATCCTACCACATTCTCAAGGACCAAAGCCACCATATTGATTACGGGAGAATTAGTCCCTATCACTTTAGGACTATGTCTAAGGATGATGCAATCCTACCACATTCTCGATGACCGAAGCCACTGGATTGATTACGGGAGAACCAGTCCCTATCACTTTAGGACTATGTGATGATGCAATCCTACGGCATTTTCGAGGACCAAAGCCACCGGATTGATTATGGGAGAATCAGTCCCTATCACTTTAGGACGATGTCCAAGGATGATGCAATCCTACCACATTCTCGAGGACCGAGGTCACTGGATCTATTATGGATAGATGTCCTGGGATGATACAATCCCTCTTCATTCTAGAGGACTGAGGTCTCCGGATCACTTTAGGGAAAATGCCCAGGGATGATACAATCCCACTACAACATCACTACTCCTCCTTTCGAGGAAGGTCTTTTCAAACAACACCAAGCTTGTCTCGAAAGTGTTCAAACTCCACTCGAGGTATAGGCTTCGTCAGTACATCATCATCCAAACCATCATCATCTACATCTTTAGTATGTGAATACTGAACTATCACCATCTGTATCTCTAGTATGTGAATACTGAAAGCATCATCATCTATATCTTCAGTATAGAAATACTGAAAGCATCATCATCTCTATATTCAGTATAGAAATACGGAATCACCATCATCTGTATCTACAGTATGTAAATACTGAAATATCATCTATATCTTTAGTATGGGAATACTGAAATCATCATCATCTATATCTTCAGTATGGAAATGCTAACACATCATCATCTCTATATTCCATATAGAAATACTGAATCACCATCATTTGCATCTACAGTATCATCATCTGCATCTTATCTTGTATGTAGAAATACTGGATTTCTACGTGTTACATTGGAACACAGAGTTCTTTGTCATCACAACTATGGTTATCACATAGAATCATTGTAGTGTCCATTTTAAGGTCAAAGAGACCTGATATCAGCTTCTAAATCCATATGGCTTCACAACTTACTAGAGCAATCTGCTATGTATTCTGCTTCAACTGTGCTAAGAGAAACACTGGACTGTTTCCTACTAAACCATGAACTCATAGCAGACCTCAAACAAAAGCATATACCTGATGTGATTTTCCTGTCTGAGATACTTCCAGCCTAATCTACATCTGTGTAGCCATACAATCTATACTCATGGCTACCATCATAGTATAGACCAAAGTCTATAGTCCCATTCAGATATCTCATCACATGTTTTGCAGCTACTAGGTGAACCCGTCTTAGTTGAACAAGATATTGAATTAAGGTGTTAACAACAAAACAAATGTCTAGTCTGGTATTTGTTAAGTACATCAATGACCCAATGATTTGTCTATAGTGAGTCATATCCACTAACTCTAATGAGTCATCAGCTAACAGCTTCAGGTTGGAGTCCATGGGTGTGGCCATGACTTTGCATTCCAACATATTGAATCTCTTCAATATCTCTACCACATACTTTCCCTGGTTGAGAAAGATTCCTTCCGAACTTTGCCATACTTCCAAACCTAGGAAATAATGCATTAACCCAAGGTATTTCATCTCAAATTCTTCTGCTAGTTTCTTCTTGCTTTCCATGATCTGTTTCTCATTCCCTGTCAAGAATAAGTCATCCATAGGTACATCTTCTACAACCTTGTAGGAAAGGTTAGGATCGAATTTACTCTTGGCAAAGCCCATGCTCATCAGGAAACTATCTATTCTTCCATACCAAGCTCTGGGAGCTTGCTTCAGGCCATAGAGGGCCTTGATTCCATCTATCTTCAACTTCAAATCCTCGTGACTATTCGATGCAAAACTCTTCCTCAATAATACCATTAAGGAAGGCTTGTCTTTACTTCATCATGGAAGAAACTACCATGATAGTTTTGAAGGAAGTGTACCTTGATTCCTGGAGTAAGTGTCTCTTCAGAATTAATTCCCTCTTTCTGATAGAAATCTCTAGCGACAACTCTTACCTTACTTCTATTAGAAACATATCTTATCTTGCAAATCCATTTGGAAGATACCACATTCTTGCTTTCTGGTTTGATTACTATATCCCAAACATCATTCTAGTATCATAACATCTTCTACGAGTTTGTCTTCTCAGGTCATCAACATATCCTAGTCTTCTGCATTCAACCTTGAAGGTTGGAACCCACTTTACTCTTGGTAAAGTCTCGATCCATCACAAAGATATCCATCATGTCGTACCATGTCGAACTTAGATATAATTTTCTATAGTCACTCCTCCTAAAGTGGAGTATCATCTTCCCTCTTTATTCTGTACAGGTGGTTCTATGCTTGATATATACTGGTCAATAGAGTATGTCATGTCATAGTCTATTCTTTCTGGGGAGAATCACAAACATTTCTTTGTACACTTGTTCCATCATATTGTATACATCATTCCCCATGATCAATTGTTATTCTTTGATCATAGCTTCTTTCATAGCATTATTTTCTTCACCTTTATGTCTTGTACCCATGGTAGTCTTCATCCTTCAAGGTGGATCTACCACTCTCTGAAGCTCTTTCTTCCGTCATGGTGTCTCTGACCCTGGGAGCTTCAGATTCATGTTTATTGGAGTGAATCTTGAATTGTCATCACTTGTTCTTCGGAACAAGTCTCATCCTTCTTTTATTGTAGGAGGTTGTACATGAACTTTCCTACAATTCAAATGCACCAATTGCATGTTTAGAACTATTTCATAAAACATATGCATAATGACAAATTCTTATGCATCATGCAATTGTTTAGTCAATACAGCATTCATCCATATCTCACATAAACTTTCTAGATGTCTTCCATCTCCACCATGACATTATTGAGATTGTGCACTAATCCAATATGTCAGCAAAGAGGTTTGACAAGTAGAAATAGAGAGTTGTATAGCACCATGAGCTACTTACCCATCACATGCATATTAGTAGTATACAGTCATTAATGCAAACAATCTATCATACATAACACATCAACTGAGTATAATCAAATGTATAACAAAACAATATCATGAAATGACAATTGAATACTTATCTTTTATTTGTTTTATGGGTAGAATCCATCTTGATCATTCTACTTTATCATCTTCTTCATTCATGAAATCATGACAAGAATTGAGTTCTTCATATTCCTCGTCGCTTGAGGGATCTTCTTTGAATGGTGAGAGCTTGATCTTCAATTGCTCCCATCTTCTTCTTCTCTTCTTATGAGTCAAGCTGAAAGAAATTACTTACTTCTAGCATACATTCTTTGAATGAATCCCATGATCCTGGGAGGCCATTCAAGGTGGCTATCACCACTTCTACAATCTCCACTTCTTCTTCTACTGCTTCAAGTTGTTCTGCATTTTGGATCTTCACATTCTTCAACTGTTTTCTCAAAGCCATCTTCTGATTTAAGTTCTTATCTTCAAATAGCTTGATCAAGGAATCAAACATATTCGGTGTCTTTAGGGAAGACACTTGTGGTACAAGTTGATCAATGATTGAATCAACAATGATCTTCTTGGCCTTGATCAAGTTCTTCTTGTGTAAGGCTTTGAGCCTCATCTCCGTATGGAACTGGAACCTATCTACTTATGTAGGTGTCCAATTCATTTTATTTAGAGAGATCATATACTTCCATTCTTGGAAGTTTTCAAATTTACCAAGATTATCATCAATCTGATGTGATAGATCACTTTGAAATGAGAACCTCAAATGCAAATAGCAAAAGATTAGATCTTACTGATTTGAGGTGTCCGTCCTACTTCCAGAGCTAGCTGATTTAGGGTTTGTTAGAGAAACCCTAATTTTAAAAACTTGGAATATTTAAGATCTGATTGGATAGAAATATATATATCTTCAAATGGAGCTGTCTAATGTACTCCTTTTCTGAAAACAGTGGAGGGAAGCTCCCGGAACAAGAAGCCATAGTTTTCCAATTTCTTCTACAGAAATGCCTGTCACTGTTTCTATGATATATCTGAAATTAATGCTCATATGTGTCTAAAATTTTGTACTGAGGTAAACTCGAATGTCCTCGATCCAAAACCATAGGTTTCATTAGAATTTGTTTCACCAATTGGGATTTAGGATCCTTTTCCCACGGTGACCTATTACAGGACTGTTCATAACAACGAAGTTGTACAGACTAGCACGTGTCACTGTTTCATATTCGGGTTCTGAAATTTGGACCATAGAAATTAAAGTCCTCTATATTTATGGAAAATCTTCAGGAATTCAATTTGAACCTCTGTGTCCCAAGCTATAGCAATGTTCCCCAAGTGTCCTGTTTAGGGATGAATTATGGAAGAGGCTAGAAGCCTAACTTGGAGGGATCTTATCTCCCAAAATATAGTGCAGATGAGGTTGAATTTTGGATACAGTGTACATCAGGATCGTATATTCATCCTCTAAAATTTTCAGCACCTGAACCTTCTCAAATATCAGGATATATCGAATGTACCAAAACTTAGCAGTTTTAGTATTTAGGGTTTTTCTAGCTCGGGGTCAAACTAGGGTTTAACTTTCCTGGAGTTTCACCCAACCAAAAAAATTGATATAGGTCTCTAGAATTCGATTTTTATGAGGATATAAATCCTATTCTGGGCTCACTCAAAAATTCTTCTTCGTCAAGAAGCCCTAATTTCCTGCACCGAAAATTGAAAATGCTTGGAATCGAATTTCGCTTCGACAGAAAGGTGCGCCCTTCAATGGAGAGTCAGAATAGCCTTCTTTTGCTGATAAATTGTGGAGAGAGAACCAAAAAGTAATAAGCCCTATATTTTTTAGCTGTACAATGTCTTCTTTTCAGGGTGGCTCTGATACCATGTTAAATTTTCATATGCTTAGCTAAGACATCAGTATTTCATTTCATTTTCATGACAAAAGCATATAAATAGAATCACTGAAAGATAGACAAGCACAACCAAAAGAAAGGAACAAAAATATTTATCCTTGAAAAACCGTAAAGGATAAAACCCAGCAAAAGCTTCCTCAATATATATGTCCCAAAAGGATAAAAGATAAAACCAGCAAGGAGATCAAAGCCTGATCCTCCTCCTTCTCCAGCTACTTCTCTTCTCCACTAATGCGCTACACAAGTGAGAGTGTGTGTGTCTCAAATGAGGAGCATTACACCTCTATTTATATTCATTCGTTCACTTAAGTTAACTCATTTGACATGTAGGCTTGAATTAAATCATGTAGGCTCGAGTTACACATGTAGGCTCAAGTAACCACACTGGGGTGCTGATGACCCACCTTTACAATTAGAGGGGACTACCTCATGACTCTTATTAGTTCTTCCGATTAGGATCATCGGGGTACAATGTAATACAATTGGTTCTCCGGGTAGGACCATCGAGGACGACAAAAAGATACATATAGAATATTCTTCGAAGTTATAATATTTCAACAATAGAATATGTACATATATGTATATACATACATATACAAAGATATACATACATATACATATATATACATACATATATATACATTCATATATATACATATACATATATATATACACATATATATACAGACACACACACACACACACACACACACACACACACACACACACACACACACATACCCACACCCACAGACACACACATATCTACACTCGCACACACACATACAGAGAGAGAAATTAGAAAAATAGTAAAGATAAAAAAATTATTTGCAAAAACTATACCTTATGTCATAGCTAGACATGGATTATGTCTAAAAACAAACTTATAGCAGACATAATTCATAATAAATATTTGCATCATGTTATTAATCAGATCCTTTAATGATGTTTTTTCATAATACTAATAGCAGTTGCAAATTTGGTAAATTTTATGAATAAAAGAGGTATATTGGTTGTTGGAATAAGAAAGGTAGATAGTTGCAAAAAGAGGTAGTGTTTGTTCAACTATAGAAAGTTTTGTTTCAATTTTGTTTACAACTATCTCATTACAGAGCTTGAGGAAATCACCATTGTTTCTTCATCAACCCAGTAGTCCATTTTTCAAGCAACATTTATTTTTTGTCTCAATTCAATTCAATTCATTAAAGTTTGATACATTAGTTTTTTCAAGTTCAACTTAGAAGTTGGTTTTTAGTGCTATTCCTATGGAATTTAATAAATAGAAATCAACTCAATTATCATAAGGTACTAGAAATCCATTCTAAAATTTTACTTCATGTTTCCTTGGTAAATAAAACATTGTTCTTTAGATACTATGATTAGCTCTTGCCAAGACTTTCTGGTATTAGTATGTGTTTCCATACTTTCCGGTAGAAGTGTTTGTTTCCATAACTTTTAATAGCAGTGTAGAATTATCTTATTCGTTGTTTATGTTCCATTAGCTGCTTCAAATTATTCATCCAACCATACATAACATACCTCCAAGCATTCTTGATCACATTAAGTCCATCAAATGCTTCCTGCATCACATCAAGAATAATCAGGTGAAGGTAAAGGGAGAAGGTAACCAAGGTAAGGAGAAATGATTTTGAAGTCTATTTTATTCATTTTAAACATGAGAATAATATTATAAGGAAACCATATTAAGAATCCATATAGTATTAAACAAGAAACTATGACACATTCTAAGTTAGATCGATTCAAAATATTACCCTGCATTGGATATACCCCTAAACTATGAATTATTATTCCTTGATTCATTATATCATCAGGTTACCAAATAAGCCTTGACATATAATCATTTCAATAATCGAATTCACCATCATACTTTTAACTAGAATCAGATCACACGAGTGATCATATCTCTCATTATGATCATGGCACACTTACGATTTTCTTTTCTACCCATCACTAGTTGGTTACCATTATATTTGAATCCACTACATTAACCCTTCATTGAATGCAACAAATTGATGAAAAATAAAGACACAATTTATCCTCTTCATCTTGAGAATGGAGAATGTGGTCCAAGAATATATAGCAAGGGTGGAATTCCTTAAAATTCCCCCTCGGTGCAAATGAAATATTGAAAGAGGAGGTTGGCTTCCATTCTTTGAGAATTTCTATGGATGCCACAACAAAGCGACTTTAGAGTCCTCTCATATTTTTAACAGATTAATGGTTAAAATAGGTGATTTGGAATTCTAAGTTTCAAGTAAATCCATAGCATTTTATATAAGGATTCCTCAAATGGGTGAGTAGTGGTTCAAGAAATATTCAATCGAGAAGCTAGGAAGGATTTGGTTTTCAATTTCATCTCATCAAAACCCAAATTAGTTGAACAAGATTCCAAGGAGTTGGTTGAAAGGTAAATATCAATACCTTCAGGTTATTCTAGAAATATATATAACTTGTGAGAGCATTATGGTCTCACATTTCTAAACCATAACTGGATCTTGCTACATTTTGAGTCTTGAAAAGACCTTAATTTTCACATTGTCTTTGGAAGTCTCTCTGTAAAATGTCTTCTTCAGTACATAAAGGGTCAGAACATATAGAGAGAATTTTATACCACCATAGTCTTGTAAAAATTCTTGTGTTAGAAGAATTATGAAGGAAGTATGAAACTTGGGGTGAATTCATGGTTCAAAATGGATTTATTGAGAAGACTAGAACATAGGCATGAGAACTTGATGATGTGAATGAAAATATCCACTAGGGAGAGGGTTCCACCAGAAGAATGAAGAAATCACCACCACAAATAAAGAAGCATAGCACAATTTCGCTAAACAGTCTGATGATCGTAAGATGAAGGGTCGTCAAGCAGTTAAGACCAACAATTGAAGAGAATGAAAAAAATTATTCGAGGAGCATGAAAGAGAAGCACTTGAGGAGCATGAAAGAGAATAATTCAAGGAGCAGGAAAGATAATTAGTTGAGGATCATGAAATAAAGGTAAATTTTCCTCCAATATCTACGAAATGTAGAACACGATATTATGATAAAATATTGGATGTAAATACTCACCGAAACATAATAGTCCACTGCATGAGATCCCTGATACATATTTTGGGACAATGTTAAAAGGAAGGTAAAAGGGGATGATTTTGGTGACACCATTATACATCAAGAATTTCATCCAATCCCTATATATCATTATTTCCTTATTTTAATCCAAGCCCTACCTATCTTAACCTTCATAATTCTAACTTAGTAAAGAAGAATAAGAAAGTCATAAATTTATAAAAAGACATCAAGGAATTAGAGATGTTGGCAATACATTAAAACTGAAAATGAGTCTTTGAAATTGTCTTGTGCCAAGATTTAGAGGGAGGAGTAGTTGGAATTAGAGAACAATAGATTACTTAGGGTAACATATAAATGGTATAAGAGGACTTGAGAGTCTAAATTATCAAACAAGATGCTATAGATTAAGCTGAAAAATCTTAAGCCTAGGAATAAACCTGAACCTACTTTCACCTCCAATTTAGATTTCTTCATCTGTGCAACAACTAGCACATGAATAAGGTTTGTCTACCTCAGTTTTGAACATGGTTCTAAAAGTAGTTTTGACTATTATCTACAACAAAGTTACATAGGAACATGCAAATTCTCAGGTGTGGGGTAGATGTTGGGTTCTAGTTTTAATCATTTTGTGATGTTAGTAATACCCCATTTTTCCCATATAATCTACCATTTAACCATTGTATTACTACTTTTAGAACATTTTCCTACATTTAAATCAATTTTATGCTATAACTGTATTATGACGTAATCTATTTCCCAAGCCTTTAATTCCCTTTGTTTTAATGAATGATATAAATTAGAATTGTTGCGCATCAATCATGTTACAGAATTATGTTTCTTGTAACAACATGGAAGGTTCTAGTAGTAGGTTCATTGGTTTTCCTAGTTGTGCCATCTCAAGAAAAAATGAAGCACATAGGTATTCTCTAGAAAGGTGTTGAGATGGATTGTGTCCTATCTATCTGGTGCCAAAATAAACATCAAGACCTTGGATATATGTCCAAAGGTTGGGTCAATAATTAAATTGGAAGAGATAAATCCAAATATTAGATCATGATTTCATGTCTTCATTCATGAAATCCATTGATCCAAAATCGATGACTATTTTGTATTAATCCCCTTTACTCAAATATCCATCTATCTATTACGATTTCAACATATATTTGATATTTATTTTTGACATGTAATTAGTTAAAGATCCATAAGATGAGGATCGGGTCATCTCTTTTGTATTGTATAAAAGAATGCATCATGATTATGAGAGGATTAATAAGTAGAAATAGAGAGAGGAATAAACCCGATCCTATGGAGATTTTCTTCATACTTTGTAAACCTATGAATATTTTGAGTTAATATAAGGAACGTGTCGCATAATTTTGTGAATTAGTCAATTGTGTGGTTTCTTGCACTACATCCCAGATAGGAGCCCCCCCCCTAATGTGGGTATGCACTATAGATATCTAGTGTAGTTGTTTTCATTATTTTCTTATAGCTCTATGTGTGATTTAGGTTTGGTTATGTGTTGGTTAATTTGTGCTTAGAAATAAATTTTTTTAGAAGTTTAATTACTTACCTAAATTGATTAACTTATTTATTATTTTCTCATTTCTATTTTCTGTAATGCTTGTTTGAATGGGCCATTGGAATTCCATAGTTTAAGTGTGTTGATGATTTACTACTGGAGATCTTAATATGTTGTTGACACAAGAATTATGATAAAACGTGAAGTTACAGGACTTGAACAAAGAACTTTGATATTTTTTGTTATGATTTGGATTGCAAGTTTGGTTTTATTTAGTTGTATGCTTGACTAAGCTACAAGAATTGAGTAATACATTGAGTAATCTATACATTAGATTATTACAAGAATATTATTTCTTTGAGTATAAGTATTGTGACTGGTTTGTGAAAATAGAGCATAACTCTTATACTTAACTCTGATTTTTGGAAATGACTTTTCAAGTAGATTGTGCTTTAAGATTGATTTGATATTTGCTTTTATTCTTTGTAAAATAGTAGGAGTCCACTGAATCCTATAAATAACTATTTAATGTTACATGAGTATTCCTCACAAGAATAAAATACTGTGACTAGATTAAATATGATATATTTTGATTGTTCATTTTGATTCCTGAAAGTGGTTTATTTAGCAATTTATCTTTTGAATATAGTAGGGTTGATTTAACATATTCATAGATAGATTTCATATTGATATTTCATATACTTTGTGTACTCCTCACAAGTCTATAAACACCTAGTTTATAAATTACCTAACATTCATATTGCGGTGTATAGATTGGAATTTCTCCCTTTTTTATTTTCTATCATATCTGAGTATCCAAAAATAGTTTTCCGCTTGATTTCCATATTTCTTGTTATTTCCAGTCCCAATATAAATGCCTCATATTATGTTACATTATTTGTGCATATGAAGTTCATTTTGAAATCATGAGTGAATTCCTTTTCCAAAGGAGATGTCGAAAACACACCATCCCCATTTCCTCCTATGTTGCATCCCCCATCAAAGTGCATACTCCATATACCCACAATACTAGTTATTTGTTCCCTTGTTGCAGGAAAACTTTTTGTTTGCCTTTACCAGGAGGATGGTGAGTGAGTAGGAATTTCCCTATGTCATTAGGAGTGTAGGAAAAAAATTTGGGAGGATTTTGGGGATCATTGATGACTTAGGTCATTTTTGGATCCCTATATAATTTGTGTATTTCTCTCCCAAATACTATAATAGTGGCATATGATAGGTCAAATTGAATGCTTCCCGCAATATAAGTTCCCAATGTCTATATAGTATCATACCATACAAGGGAAGAACATCAACTATGCAAACCTCCATCTTGACATATTTTTTGGGTATTTGAACCATCCCAACCACCATGTCTTTAATCATCCCTAAACACTATACCCTCCTGGATTCAAAGGAGAAACAAATATTTATAGGGCCTTGCGATTTTTATACTATGAAACAACACTTCTCCATGTGAGTACTGTCACCAAATGTGTCGGTACATAAAAGGACAATGCAGATTGAAGTAGCCTAAAAATTATAGATGAAATGAAGCCTTAATACATACTCCTTCCTTCATCCTTGCCAATATTTATAAATAAATTTGTCTTGCACTCATGGGTCCTCTTGTCACACAAATCATGTGTCACTCGTGGGTATGCTCATATGAAACCCACAAGTCAACTATAAAATGTTGCACTCACGTGTTTCCTCAATAGAAGTTGTGAGTCACTCTTGAGTTCCCCTTATATGCACCTGTGAGTTCCTTAAGACACAAGTAAAAAATAAAACATGATTAGTCTAGGGGAAGTTAAGTTAGAAATCATAACTTCCTTAACTCCCCTAACTATGCCAAGCCTCGTAACCTCTCCTCACCAGGAAGTATAAATAGAGGGTATGGGTAGAGGATAGGGGAAGAAAGTTGGAGAGGAAGGTTATGCTATAGGAATCCATTGGAAAGAGGAGCAATAGAAATCAGTTTCTTGTTCTGCAAAGAATCTTGTTTCAGACATGGTTGTAATGTTCCCTGAAACTTCTGAATAAAGAGAGACTTTCTTCCATATTGTCTTTGCACATGTTCTTATTGTACGAATTATGAATTGTATTGATATTTATTTTTATATGCAATTATAATATTTTCACCTTTCTTTATGTAACAATCAGTATTTTTGTGGAGGAACATCAATCTCTTTTGCAGGTACAGAATATTTGGAGCTTGTAGGTCATTTAGGGAAGAAGGCTAAAGCTTGGATCAACTATGAGTTAAAAATTGCATGTTATACTAACCCTATTTCTCTCATATATGTTTTTGTAATCATTTATGCCTGCAAGAAAAAAGCTAGTATGTTGGCGACCCTAAGACCTCAAGTCATACTAGTAGATATCTCTCACAATAGAACTAGCATCTCCGCTGGGGAGTCTAGTTTCTGTTGGGGCATTTTCAATCAACTTTCCAGTCCAGTTTTCGCTCTTTTGATTCTGTCATGGTCTTATTTTATTTGTGCTTCAGTTAATATTGTTATGTGCTTAGGATCCCTATTCCTTTTATTTTTCTTTTGAAAATTTTTAAAGTCACTCGCAGGTTGTTGTGCTGACATTCGCTAGTTTTGGGTTGAAGTCATGGATTTTATTCACAACAATCATGATTGAATCACAGTTTGTCCACTAGATAGTCACAATTTCATGTAGAAATTGTTCAAACTCTAGTGGTTTCCCATGTTTTGAGTATTTTTGGCATTTAGCTACTCGTGTAGGGTTGCCTTCTAGGTGTGTACTAGTTTGTTACCCGGTGAATTTCATTGTAACTTTTCTTACAAGTTTGCATTCAGAAGGTTAGGTTGAATTCATGTGCAATTTTGTTTAGGTATTTTGTCTTGGCTTTATTCATTGAAGTGTAAGTGGTTATGTGAGTTATTGACCTCTGTTAGTTCTCTGGTATGCTTTTCTGCATCTGATTTCTTTAGTAGTAGTCTGAAATTTTTATTTTTTCCAATATTTTGATCTACTGGTCTTTCAAAGTTAGTATTTCATCCCAAGTAGGGTTTTAGGCCAGCTTTGTAGTACTTGTCAAATTTGTGATTATAGGATCTTAATACTATTTCTTGGATTTATACATATTCATAGTTTCTAGCTCTCTTAGTTGCATTAGTTTGCATTAGCTTTTGATTTTCGAAAAGAAAAATAAAACAAAGCATTTGTAGTTGAATTGTCAGTCTCATATAGGCTCTTTGTATGCGTGTTTTTCAATTATCTTTAAAAAAGAAAAAGAACTAAAAAATAAGTCTTTTGTTTCTCAAATTTCTTAAGCAATTTTCATTTGTTTTGAAAAGGGAAAAAAGTATGTTGAATAATATTTGTATTTGAAAATTATTTACATCATCTTTGCTTTCAGTTGTGTTATAAAACAATGAGTCGCACTTCCATCACTTGATTAATACAAACCTTAAAAAGAACTCTATTAAATAAAATTTATTAGTAACACTTTCTTTCTAGGGTCATACATCAACTAGCTTAGGCTAAGATCTTGGACTAGGTCATATTAAACTATCCAACCAACTTAGGCTTTAACTCAGACTTAGTGGCTTATCTTCCAAGTAAATCCACGTTTGCAATAGATCATCTAGAAAGATCCTCTAACATAGGAGTTACGCATGAGGTTGTGTGAGGACTTAGTTGCAGAGATACCCCTCCAATACTTTGTTCAATTAGAACCCATGATTGTTGTGCATATGGGAGTTCTTTCAGTCCCACTTTGGGCCCCATGAGGTGTTGGTGTTGTCTGAATTTTGGGCTTAGCTACCCTGCACATGCACACCAACCACACTTGCAACTCTTCCACCAGAATCTTGTTTTAAGCTTGGTATCCTTAGTATATAGACTCTTAGGTTATTTCACAAGTGATGGTGGAAGGCTATTTCCAGTGTACCTGAGGAAAATGTGGGAGGAACCCCCAAATAACAATTTGGGAGGGTGATTTGACACTTCAAACTATTGCACCTAGAAAACTTATCATAGGACCCCAAGTAAATTCTCTCCTATGTTCACTGGTTTGTTTTGGGACGTAATCATGCCAGACTCTCCTTTGGAATGTGTATCTTTCACCTACCTGTGTTTGTGGTACTTAGGATTTTTGAGTGGTGTGCTCTATGGAATTCCTGTGATCTACTCTAACCTTTAGGTGTGTGATTTACATATTTAGTTATGGAGGATCAACCTCCCCGTAGGCCTCGAAGGTTACAAAACCTTCCTCCACTATCAATAGTGGAGTCTCCACTGCCACCTCAAAGGCGGAGATTAGACACAAATAGTTCTTTTGAATTAACTGGAGTAAGTCAAAGTCCATGGGAACCTAAAATGTGTTATAATCATACTGATCACTTGTCAATGAATATTGAATATTTTCAAGCCGAATATTTTGAAAGGAATTAAAATTCTCCCCTCACTAACCTTAGAGATCTCGTTTTAGTGCAAGTTCGTCCGTTCGGTCCTCTTGTTGTTGGTGTTCCTTTTAGTGTTGTAACAACTAGTTCAGGAGAAGGTCTGGGGGATATATCTACCCCCACTTCATCCTTAATGGCCAGTGGTGTCTCTCCCTTCCAATGAGTGCACCTAGGCCAAGCATATCTACTACACCAGTAGTGTCATTAAACTTTGGTTCATCTATCCAGTGTCCCCAACCCAACTGTCCGAGTGACTAATCCATCGGCACCATCAAACACTCTTGGTCCTCTAGCATGTTTGTCACAGGGATAACTAATTTCCATTTTACCTCTTCTCTACCATTCCAAAACACTCAAAGTGGTCCTAATAGTTTTGCTCCATTTTTCCAAGGCTTTCCATGGTATGGGGGACACAGTCATCCATCCGCTCCTTATGTAGGTCCTTCACCTACTTATGTTGGTGTGTCCTTTGGGATTCCAAAACCTTTCTAAGGTTTTAGCTTCCAACATTCCAGTCAAGATTCAAATTCTCTATTCTGAAGCTCCCCCTTCTCATTCTTCAGTGGGGAAATCATTGCTCCTATTTCTGCAACTCGAGCCTCATCTGGAATCAGTTGAACTCAATCCAAAATGCCTTAGCTTAGTAACCCTTTAGCCTTTGGGTTGAACCCTTTTCAAAATATTGCTATTTCTTTATAGCTGTTGGTTGGGGGCAACCCCAAACTCTCTTTCAAGAATGTTGGTGCAGGTACTTCCTCGCCCTAGACTCATCAATACCAAACTCCAGCTTAGCCCAGATTACCCTTTCTAGAAACTTTAAACTTCCCATACTTATTGAAACTCATTAATGGCCATGCACACCATGATCCGACTTGGCCACCGGTTCCTATTAAATTACTTTCATACATTCCTAAGTTTGAATGGAAAATTGGCAAGGAACTGGGTGACCATGCCATGACGTTCCATTTCTAGTGCTCTTCCTACTCACTAAATGATGATTCTGTTTGGTTAAGTATTTTTCATTGAACACTGACTAATGTAGCAACAAAGTGGTATATTGAACTCTCATCGTTTGCATATGACAGTTTTCTCGATTAGCAACTGTTATCTTGAATCACTTTCAACTTCCTGTTCGGTATGATGCCAGTGTAGACGTTTTGTCGACCTTTCAACATAATAAGGCCACTCGTCTATCTGATCGCATTTAGGAGTGGAGAAGGAGAAAGAGGCTTATCAAATCCAATATTCGTCTTGAGTTCTCACTGGAATGGTTTTTGTAGTATTTATTTCCTTATATTTCAAAATATGTTTCCACATTAGGAGTGACTACGGAGGAGGAGGCCATTCTCAGGGACCAACAACTGGATTTGATATATGCCCAGTCTGGGATTCTATATGAAATAATCCATGAGGAACCAAGGTATAACACATACTTTTCCAAACCCAAGCCTGGATCACATGCTAATGGTGGGGTGGGTTCAATTGACACCCTGCCTGTAGATTCATTGGCTAAACAGATCCATGAACTATCAGTGAAGAAATATACAATGGAGGAAGCCAAGGCTACCACCCCCTCACTCTAGAATGTGAATGTCTATTCAACACAATCTACCCAGAAGGGTACTCAACAACGCGATAGGAAAAATAACAAGGGTAAGAAGGGTGAGGGGAATCAAAACAAGCATAGCCCACAAACAATGTAGAGGAGGGTAAAAAGGAGAAAAATAAAGTCAAATTTCCTTGCAATATTTTTGAGGAATACCATTTAACCTATCAATTCCCCTTAATGGATCATGAACAAAAGTTACTAAAACAACAACAACAACCAGTGTCCTGAAGGATCTGTTTGTGCTAGAAATTGTTCCCAGACTACTACCAGAACAAGCTAGAACAATCTCAAAAATAAAAACAAAATGAAACTGGTTTTCACGGTTTTTGGTTCGAAAATTTATCAACAAGAAGGTAAATCCTTAACAGGATAAAACAAGTACTGAATCATGAAACAATAATAAATACTGAGATGCCAATAAATAAAATATAAACCATGAAGATAATCAATATAACAGTGATTTCACCCACAACATATAAGCACTTTCATGAATAAACACATTAAACAAGAAATGAAACTATACATTGAGTGAACAAACAGACCAGAAATGAAAACAGTATAAAAGATAGCAATGGCTTATAAGTATGTATATATCATAATCAATCTTCAAAGTTACATGAGAGTTTTGAGCCTTAGCTTGAAATACAACAGCTCTAAAGCCTCCTCTTGCACCAAAATTCAAACCCCACTTTCATTTTATTTCCTACTTTTATCCTTTCCTAACTAAAGTAGTTACATAACTGTCAAAACTAACTTTTAGGGCTGATTTCGAATTAGTTACAAAATAGTTGTATTTTCCAAAATACAAAACTATTAACAAATTAAACTACTTGACACCTGGCCACTAGAAGCATTCATAGATTCTTGGCTACCACTACCAACATAGCAATTCCTTCTAAAGCATGTGGCTGCTTCTTGCTTCGGTCCTACTCTATCTCTAAACTTTTAATCCTCTTTAATAATAAGTCATTCTATTGTCTTAAACTTTGAATTTTCTGATTTAAACCTTCAGCCTGGCTCCAAATCTCCCTTTTTATCTTCAACGCCTCTTTGGAGATATCTATCAATTCCTGATAGTGTGAATTAATGTCATCAAGGTCTTCTCGTAGTATTTTTTTTGTCATCGCCAATCTATCATTAGTCTCACTAAGAAAACCAGCCTGATATTTGTATTGTTCCAAAGTTTTCTTAAGGTTCTCAATTTCTGAATCCATCTTAACTTCTCCCTGTAATGTAGAGCCTTGATTTGTCATCCATGAAATGTCTAACTTCTTGAAAATCGTATCATCTTCCTTCTTGTATTTCACTGTTTCCTGTACAAAAGGAAACTTTGAAGTCATACCTTGCTCAACACTGAAAGTGATTGGCTGTTCTAAAACTTTATCTCTTCCTTGACATGCCTCAAATGAAACTGAATGCTCTTCCTCAATATAAACTTGTTGAGGGCTTAACTCTTCCTCACTTTGCATATATTCTTTAGTTGAAGAATCCTCGATCACTGTAATCTTTTCTTCCTTTAATTTAACATTTAGGATCCTTTTCATGTTTAGTCTAAGTTTGTTTTTAGCCCTAGTTTTTGGTCTCCACTTTATTTCTTCTACATGTACAAGAGATTTATTCTGAAGCTTTACACTTGAGACTTGAAAACTATCACCTTTGAATTTAGCTGCAATGGGAAATTTTGTTGTGCTTTATTGTACACATATGGAACCTTGTTTTTGTTTTATCAAACCCAACTCTTCCTCATGATTTGAAACAAATCTTTGCTTCCTTTTATCATTCTCCAAAACTTGCTCCTGGTTATCATCAAGTGCTTCTCTTTCAACTTCGTCCACCAGTTCCTTGAATGCTTGACCTGGACTATTCTCTTGAACACTATCCTACACCAAATCATCAACTAACTCTTTCTTGAACCTTTTAACAAAAGCAAACTACTTATTCATCAGGCTTTTCTTTACTTGGTCTTCTTGTTCATTAGGAAATCCTGACCCGAATAGGAAATGGTCCCAAGTTCTATTCTTCCTTTGCAAGACTATACATACAATTAGCTTTATCAGACCATGATGAAAAATAGACTGGTGCGTATGGTCAATGTTCCCATTTATCCCGTTAGACATTTTTAGAGACTTTTTAAGAATAAGAAAGTTAGATTCATTTTTTACTATTGGTTAAGATGCTGCAGAAACCTAATGTGGTATTTAAAAATTAAAGCAAACCTCCCTTCGCATGTGACATGATTGTACAGAATTCCAATATATTCCTTCCATTCAGGTTTAAACTTGCTTAAATGAATGCCTTTTCCCCAATCTAGGGCTTCAATTTTTGGTAATAGGAAATCATTTGGGTTGAAGCTGAAAGGGATCTTTTTGAACCATAACTCCCCATCTATTGCTACTCCTATAGTTTGGGCTATTAATTCCTCTCTCAATTCAAACTTAAGAGTATCAAAAGTAACAGTATCCTTAATGAAACCTTGGGAAAAATGATACGAGAGTTCTAGATTGAAACCTCTGATTCTTTCAAAGAAACTGAACCATCCTTCCCTTTTGAATAATGCTGCACATTCATGAAAATCATTTTCTCAACTCGTATCAGTAGGTTCAAATATGTTAGTCTTTCCATTCTTCTTCATATTTGTGCTGTAACCATTAGAGGAAATTTGAGGTCTAAAATGGGCCTCCTAAGGAAAATAATAAAATAATAGTTATTCATTTTAAAGGAACAATGAAAAAACTACTTTTTGTGTTCATATTTTTGACATATCTCCCTGTGTGTTTACTCAAGTTCTAAGTGGGAGAGCTCGTTGGATGCGGAATCAAATTCAGCATCATATTTTTGACATATCTCCCTGTGTGTTTACTCAAGTTCTAAGTGGGAGAGCTCGTTGGATGCAGAATTTGATTATGCATCCAACGAGTACCCACACTGCATACTTTTGATAGACCTCGTTACCCCAAAAACAATAAGAACCTGAAAAAATGTGATGATGATGTCATCATCACATTTTTTTAGGTATTTATTGTTTTTGGGGTAGTGGGTTCTATCAAAAGTATGCAGTGTGGGTACTCGTTGGATGCGGAATCAAATTCAGCATCCAACGGGCTCTCCAGATTGAAATTTGAGTAAAAACACAGGGAGATACGATGAAAATGTGAACAAAACAAGTAGTTTTATTTTATGACAAATATGTCAATTCAACCATTATAGTTGACTCATTTTATTGAAATTCTATTGGTTCTTGAATTCCAAGTCACAAAATTTATTGTTGGCTTGTTTTCTTATACGTCCCATTTTAGACCCCAAATTTCCTCTAATGCTTGCCGATGTACTCCTTTAGAAAGCTTCAAATATTTTAAAACTTCCTTCTCTGCAACCATAAACTCATAATCAAAACAAAATCATGATAGTCAAAACCACGATCTTCCAAATAGGCCTTACACAACCAAAATCATGTCAATCTAGACCACGATTCTCTCAATGATCTTAACACATCCTCATACACTTGTCATGATTATGGACTGGGGTTATGCACATGTGTTATTATGTCTTCAACATGTGTTTGAAATCTTCCAATATTTTCCTTTGCAACAGCCATGATTATTCACCATTCTTTTCAATGATTCGAGATTCTTGTAGCACCTTATTGCATTAACTTTGACTTTTGCTCTACAGGAATGTTCTTATATAAAAATTTTGACAAAGGATTCAAAAATGAAGGTTAGGTCTTAAAGATAAATTTTGGAATAAATTTTAATATAAGATTTTTTGAACTTTAAATGATATATAATACCTATTAATCCAAAAAGAAAAAGTTTAAAAATGAAACAAAATAAATCAAAACAACTATAACTTATAAAATGAAACAAAAAGTATTAACCACTATTCATCTGCAAAACAAACCTAAAAATGAAAAATCATAGGAAACAAAAACTTTGAAAAATAACATACATAAACTAGAATAGTAAGAATAATATCTAGTCATAACAGGATCCGTTTCCCCAAGGATAGTATGCAACTTCTATTGACCCAAAAAATGCCATGGGCATGAAAAATGCTCCTACCACTGATCAATATTATATCAATATGGTATGATACCATACTTTGCTATAGACCAGAGCTAAGAATTAGGAATGGGAGGTTCAACATAAAGATAAGCAAACTGTCAAGACATCAGCCCCAATATCAATTGAAAAATTGGATGATGTTTTGCCAAAGATACCAAGGGTGTCTTTAAAAATACATTTCATAACCCTAACGTGAGGGATGCTTTGAATTAATAAGTTGTGGAAGATTTATCCCAAACCACTTGTGCAATGTCGGCCTTAGAAGTGCTCTAGAGTTTTCCTTCATAGAGAGATGCACTTTTGGCAGCCATAAGCAGTATGGACTCTATGAGCCTGATGGATAAATTTAATATTTCTGAGCTCAAACCACTCCTACCTTACCATGTGGCCTTTTCTATTGATGTTATCCATGGCAGAAAAAAAATTGTACAAATGGTGATTGACGAAGGTGCATCCACATGTGTAATTCCTATTTCATGTTGGAAGGCTCTGGGATCCCCTGATTTGGTCCCATTAAACACTTTGTTAACCACTTTCGATGGAAGGTCTTTCCGTCCACATGGTATCCTACCGTCTTTTAAAATAAAACGATAGGGAAAGTGGTCTCCTTGGAAATCTAAGTAGCTGATTCCTCTCTGGATTAGAATTTACTTTTAGGGAGAAGTTGGACATATCCGATGTGCATTACTCCATTGTTCGTTTTCTGAGTCCTTGTGTTCACACACGAAGGAAAGTTTGTTATTGTTGGCCAACTGGCATACACTCAGAAGGATCATTTGGATACTACTGAATCTACTGCACCCTTGATTGATTAGTCATGCCCAACGAATACAAGTTTGCAAGTTGGGATGTATACATCATTGATGGGAACTTTTGATATGCCTGCTTCTGTAAATTACTTAGGCTCGACAAATGTTGGGAAGAAATTCTCTACGGTTGTAGATAGAACTGACCTATGGGTCCTCACTTCACAAGAATAACCTTAATTTCCCTTATCAGTAGCAGAGGTAGCTTACCAAGCTATATTTGATGCTACAGTTGATTCCATCTCTACTCCTCCAGTCTCAGAAGAGTCAGATGAAGCTTACTTTTTTGCATGGGAAGAGAACTCTACATATTCTTACAACTTCTTAGACATGGTTTTTCCATATTATGAAGCCATTATGGAAGCCATGATAGGACTTGAGAAAATTTGTGAATATCTCCATCACAAGTCCTACTTTCTTCCAGAACTGAGCATGATAGAAAGTTATGATTTCCATGTGATACTAGATGAAGGTATTGATATTCATGTTAATCATTTTCCCAAGTAGGGAGTATTTTTCAAGGGTAACATGGAAAAAAATTTCTCAACTATTCTGATCTATATCTCTACAAAACCAAATGTCATGGAAAATGTGCATATTGGAGCAAATTGTTCACCTAAAGAGATTTTCGGCTACACTTCCTTATTTAAGGAATTTCGCGATGCCTTTTCCTGTTCATATGAGGAGATGTCAGGCATTGATCCATCAATTATGTAACATGAAATTAAAACTTACCCCAATGTCAAACCTATTTGACAAAATCTTAGACCTGTAAATCCACTGAAAGCGGTAGCTATTAACCCTGAAGTGGAAAAGTTATTGAAATCGGGTTTCATTTACCCGATCTCTCAGAAAGAATGGGTATCCAATCTCATTCTGGTAGATAAGAAACAAGGGAAGATACACGTTTGTACATATTTCAGAGACTTGAACAAGGATTGTCCCAAGGAAACCAACCCGACGCCATTCATTGACCATATCATTGATGTCTGTGCGGGTAGCAAGGTTTTCTCGTTATGGATGTTTTTTCAGGCTATAACCAAATCCAGATCAAACCCGAAGACCTACACAAAACTTCCTTCATTTTTCCATGGGGTACATTTGAAAACAAAAAGACTCCCTTTTGGTTAAAAAATGTCGGAGAAACATTTTAGCGTGTAATGAACTTTTCTTTCCATGATATTAAGCACATTGTTGAACCATACCTATATGATCTTCCATCCCATTATTGAAAGAGGAAGGATCATCCAGATCATCTTTGCTTAGTTTTTTAGATATGCAGACACTACAAGATTCACGTAAATCCCCATAAGTGTGTTTTCTGCATTGAATCAGTGTGATTACTTGGTTTCATAGTTTCCAATAGGGGTATAAGGGTTGATCCTTTAAAAGTAGATGTGATTATTAATCTTCCCCCTCCTCGATCCATCAAAGAGTTTCAAAGTCTACAAGGAAAGTCTAACTTGCTTCGACAATTTATTGTGAACTATGCCAAGATCACTAAGGTTTTCATGCACTTTATTAAGAAAGAGACCCCATTCCTATGGGATGTATCTGCTCAACAATTTTTTGAGGCATTGAAAAAAGCATTTCTATCATGTCCTCTCTTGCACCCGCTAGACTAAACGAAGGAATTTATATTATATCTGGTTGCATCTGAGTCTATGATAGGCATAATGCTAGTTCAAGAGGATGTCAAGCTCCATGAGCATGTTATCTATTATCTCAGTCACACTCTAGCTAGTCCTAAACTGAGGTATTCTCATGTTGAGAAACTGGCTCTGGTGGAAGTTTACGTCATCTAGAAGTTGAGACACTACATTTTTCTTAGGACAACCAATATGTTTGCAGACGTAAAACCTTTTCAATACGTATTATCCTGATGAATAATCAAGGGAAAATTTAATAAGTAGATTTTCATTATCCAAGAGTTTGACCTTGATTTTAAGTTCGCTAAGTATAAGAAGTCACTAGTATTCACGGAACTGATCTCAGAGTTCCCAAGCGAGGAAAACATAGTGATAGAAGATGGACCATTTCTGGATGAGTACATTTTCTTGATTTCAACCTCTGATCCTTGGTACAGGGATATCCTAGTATATCTCCAAACTTTGAAATTTCCCGTGACCTTCTCATGTGAACACCAACGTAATATAAGAGTAAATAAAAAAACTACCTCATAATCAGTGATACTTTATATAAATGAGGGGTAGACTTCATCTTACGTCGATGCCTCACTCATGAGGAGGATGAGATTGTCCTAAATGATTTTCATAGCAGAGCATGTGGGGGTCATTTATCTAGATTAGAAACAGCCTAGAATATATTGCATGTTAGTTATTTCTAGACAATGATCTTCAAAGATTGTGTAGAAGTAGTAAAGCGCTGTCATCCGTTTCAAATTTACACTAGAAAGATGCGGTCACACCCTGCTCCTCTTTTCCCCATCGTTGTGGTAGGGCCCTTCACCAAGTGCGGGTTGATTTCATGACGTGCAACCCAGTGTCTGTTGGCGGGCTACTTCACAAAGTGGGCAGAGGCAATGGCTACCTTTAAATCTGATTGTGAGACGAAGACATATTTTGTATTCAATCGGATCATTCCTTAGTTCGGTATTCCAAAGTAGATTGTCACTGACCATGGAAACCACTTCCAAAATAAGATGATGACATAATTGAACACTATGCTATATTTCAGGCAATACCACTCATCTTACTTTTACCCACAAGCGAATGGACAAGTAGAAGTAGTCAATAAAACTTTGAAAACCATTCTCAAGTGAACTATTAATGTTAGTAGGTCAAACTGGCACATCGTTTTGTATCTAGCATTTTGGGCATACCGAACAAATGTTAATACTGCCATAGGGTTTCCACCCTTCTAGTTCGTTCATGGAGTGGAAGCAGTCATGATGGTTGAATGCGAGATACCATCCTTGAAAATTGCCATTCACGTACTTCCTGACACTAATGAGATCGAGATGAGCAACATAGAGATTCCCTCACATCAAACGAAGCACATAAAATACAGGTGAAAAAACAATAAGACAAAGCCATAAAACCTAGGGTTTCCTCTAAGGGAGAGCTTGTCTAGGTCTGGGACCAGGATAGGGAACCCCTTAGGGCAGACAAGTTTAAATATATGTTGTTAGGCTCGTATGTTGTGTCAAAATTTTTGAAGAAGGGAGTGTACGATTTAATCGATTATGATGGTAATAAGCTGTTGGAGCCCCAAAACGAGATCTACCTGAAAAACTATTACACCTAGGCATTACACTTTTTCTTGTATTACATTTGTATATTTATGTAAATGGTCGTAAGTGGTTAGTGTTTCTTATGTAGTCTAGAGTTGTCTTAGATGTCTTTGGATTGGTTTGTAGGGTTCGCTGATGCTACCATCCACCATAGTTGCAATCTGGATTCAGCTGCTTGGGTCATTTATGCACCCAAAAGACAACTGGTTTCCTCTAGAGGCACTTTCTTAGGTGTCAAGTCCACACCACTCTACCAAAGAGGGAACATGACTATAGTTGTATCAAATCTAGGGAATTTAAGTCCCATGAACATGATGATAAAATGCATTCAACTAACAACATGTGCATATGCATAACAATTGCAAATACAATGGAAGCAATTACATTTATGTAATCATTCAACATGTTCATCATATTTTATTAAGAAAATACAAATGCAAATATTGACACAAGATATACTTATCTTATGAAGAAGCTTGTCCACAACTAGCTATGTCGCTACAACATTCCACCCAACCATAGGACATTGTGCTCCTTAATCTATCATCATCATTGCCACCACTGAGCTGGGCATGATTTCAACAAGGAACTAGGGGACACAGACTCACACACAGCAAGACTATACACCCACAATCAAGCTAATAATCACATCCAAACATAGTCATCCCAATAAAAAATGGGTTCTTACACTTACTCATCCAAGCCAACACAAGGATGAAATACACAGCAAAAGACAAGTTCTGGGTATGGACAAAAAAGTCCTAGGAACCCAAAATTGAAAATGGAAAATGGGGGGGAAAATGACCCAAGTGACGAAATCGCCTCAGAAAATGTTTGATGGCCTTCCAAAGGAAAAAAATGACCTCTATTCACACCCAAATCGTGGGTCTACCCTCCTAACAACATAACATAACCAAAAGGGATGTGTTTGCAACCCAAACAAACTGGTAAAATGGGGAAAAAATGACCCAAGATGAGCAATTCATTTCAGAAACGTCATATGGCTTCACGTGGGTAAAAACGACCCCTTCAATTCCTGAAATCATGGATCTAATATCCCTTGACTATGCAACACCCAAAAATGGTTTTTTCTCATCCAAGTAATGAGGAAGACAACAACCAAAATTCTCAGCAGAGATCGCATCCACTGACTGTTAACAAAACAACTTCCCAGCCGTGGGGAAAACACAAGAAACTGCAAAAAAAACATGAATGCAGAATGCATAGCAACTCCAAAAATGTGAGGAGGATAAAAACGTGGATGCATGAAGGAATGGGCAGGCGTTTTTGGGTGTTAACTTTCCCCATTAGTCAAAATCATGTTTCCCAAAAACTGATGGCTTCTCCAATTCGAATTTGGACTCCGTACTCTTCCCCTCCCCATGCAATAACTAACTCAACCAATTTCTGGAAGTAATAAATGATTGGGTGAATAAGACAAGAAATGTAGTTGACAGCTTGATGGGTTCTCCCTTTGACATTTGGATTTTCCCCATTGGCTCAAAGGTTTGAATATCCCCCCCTCCCTATTCCTTTTGAAATCATGCCCCCATCTCTTTAGTGTTGCATAGACATAGCTAGTTGTTGGTATTTTATTAATTGGATATTTACATGATGTAGAAAATTATACTGTGTCATTGACTAGAACGATAACCGTCGGCATCGATTTTAATTTTTGAAATTTAAAATGATAAATCCATGGCGGGGCCTTTGCCTTGAACTCCACACCATGATTTAATAATGATATTTATGCCATATATAATTTAATGCAATTGGGGGTCGAAACTGGGATGTTACATTCCCCTCCCCCTACAACAACGCTGTCCTCAGTGCTTAACAAAATCAAACAAAATGCTACACCGGCACTACCCTCGGTGTTCTGCAAAATTAAACAAAAATGGATGTGCCAATCGCATGGCACCCTCTATCTCCCATGTAGCCTCATCGAGATTGTGGAGATCCTTATCCATTTGACTTGTCTAATGGTACAATCTGTAACTCCTCCTTAGTCCCACTACGCGGTTGTATTATGTACAGAATCCTCCAAGTCCTTGATTGCATGCATTAGTACACACCAACAAAACATTTTCTGGTCTTGGAGAATCCTTCTCCACAGCTTGGAACATATCCAATGTCTTTGACATCCATCGATACCTATGCTCAAACTCGAAGCAATGAGTCAATTCCCATGTTAGTATTCACAATATTTTACCAAATCATAGATGAATCACATGCACATGTATGTCGACATAAAATCAATAAGAAGTTTCCAAGTGAACCAAATACTTATCTACATAAGTATCTTCTTTTGGTTCCACAGGTGTCCGATTGGGCTTAATACAACCATGGAATTCACAACCCTGTCCCACCTCACACCTGGGTGTGCATTAAAGGGTAACCAAATTTCTGCAAGCCTCAGATCACCTGAAAATATATTTCAACCGAGATCTGACAAATCTGCTTCAGAGCCTAAAGCTCCCTCTAGGTTCTCACTAAGCTTGGTTCCCCCTTCCCGGACACCACAACAAATTAATTCACACGTCAGATTCATTCCTATAAGATGCAATCTATAACAAGATTTTCATAATTATGGTTGCATCATATGCTCATGTATATTTTAAGTAAATCAACAACAGCATAAGTTTGACAAGTAAACCAAATACTTATATGTATAGCATCTCTGAACCGAGATCTGGTAGCCCTGCTCTAGAGCCCAACACCTCTCTATGTGATTAATGGAAGCTCTGCTTAAGGCTCAACACTTCCTCCTAGTGCTTACCAATGCTCATGCAATATCTATGTAGCATCTCTCAACCAACATTGGGCAGCTCTGCTCGAGAACCTAACACCTCCTTGGGTGCTTAATGGCAACTCCATCTCAAGAGACTAGCACCTCCTCTAGTGCTCGCCAAGCTTAGGCACTTCCTTTTCAGACAACAAAATGAATCATTTCACTTGCTAGATTCATTTCTATAAGATGCAACCTTTAACAAGATTTTCCAAAATCCTGACCGCATCATATGCATATGTGTATTTACAGAAAATAAATCAAGGATTTTCCAAGTAATCAAATACTTATCTGCATAGAATATCTCAACCGAGATCTGGTTAGCTCCACTTTAGATTCTAACACCTCCTTGGTTTCTTAATGATAGCTCTGGATTAAGGTCCTAGCACCTCCTCCAAGTGCTTACCAATGCTCAGGTGCTTACTTTCCAGACATCATAATACCTAGGGGCTATTGTCTTCACGGAGCCCCCCCTCTCATGATAGTCCCCTTATGACATGAATGTGTACGGAAATAAGTTTAATCAGGTGTCTTACACCCTCGGCATCCCCAGTGATGCATATCGGTGCCTAGTTGGTAGGGGCAAGAAGATATGTACACAAGTACATCCTTCTAGAGGATCCATGTACATGTTTTCATCCTCTCACCCGCGTCAAATATAGACATGCAATTTACATCATATGTCATCATAAAATTTCAATCATAGGTTTTCAAACCTATTCCAAAGACATCCCTTCGAGAAGCTATGTACACCTTGTACATCCTTTCGAGGAGCCATGTACACCCAGTACATATTTTCATCATCTCACCTTCTTTACATATAAGCATGTAGCTCATATGAGATGTCATCATAAAAATTTAATCATAGATTTTGAAATCTATTTCACACATGGATAAATTTCCAATTATGAAATGATCATTAACATTGATAGTCAATTCCAAAATTGGAATTCACAATACCGCTTCCCACAGAAAATCAGATTTTTGCAACCATGAGGTCATCCTCATATTGTTTGGCTTTTGGAAGTGGGGAGTACTCATCCTTAAATTACACATGCTGCCCAAAAACCGGACATTCACATACAACATCTCATCTTGACACCATTTTAGATCAACCAAACAGTTAATAATATTCAATTAACAATCAACAACAAAACTTAAAATATGAAGTTCAAAATCTATTTTGTTCAAAAGTTAGATTTTAGTCATGAGATCCTTCTCATAGCACATGGCAATTTCCTACCTTGGTTTCAATGGGTACAACCAGGCTTCTCTGCTCAAGTCATTCTACCTACAATGTTCAGGAAGGGTCATTTCCTCATGGAACTACAAGTTCACATGCAGGCTTCCTCAGCCTATACATGGACTCACCTTTACCCGCAGAATATCCTTTAGTGAACCTCTTGCAGTATCATGCAAGTCCCACAAAAGATCTTAGATCTGTTGACTTTCTTGGAGCAGGCCAACTCATCATGGCCTCAATCTTTTCATGGTCTATAGATATAACTTTATATGAGATAATGTGACCCAAATAGTCAATTCTATCTGCATAGAAGTCATAGTTGCTCAACTTTGCACACAACTGATGCTTCCTGAGCAATTTCAAAATCATCCTCAAATGTTCCACATGTTCTTCCCCCTTCTTAGAATAAGCAAGAATGCCATCAAGGAGGAAAAGAACTAACCTGTCCAGAAACTTACTGAAAATATTATTCATGAGGCACATGAATGTAGCTGGTACATTTGTGAAACCAAATGGTACCACCACCAACTCACAAGATCCATACCTTTCTCTGAAGGTTGTCTTATTAACATCTTCATCCTTGATCCTTACCTGCTAGTTGTAAGACCTTAATTCAATCTTGGAAAACGCCTTTTGATCAAAGACGTCATCCATCCTAGGAAAAGGATGTTTGTTCCCCTCAGTGGCTTTGCTCAATTGTATGTGATCAATACACAACCATAGTGTATCATCCTTCTTTTTCACAATTAGGAATGTTGCTCCCCAAGGAGACACACTTTTCCCGACATATCTCTTTTCCATCAAGTCTTGCAGTTGCATATTCATCTCTAGCATTTCTGGTGTACTCACCCCATAGGGTCTCTTGGACACTGGTACTTTACCTGAAACAAGTTCAATTGTAAAATCGATTTCACTCTTTGGAGGAATCCCTGGAATTCCATCAGGAAGAACATTCTTGAATTCCTGCAACACATGAACTTCCTTCTATCTAGGAGTATCATACTATGCTACCTTCAAAACATGATATGCATATACTATGCAACCTTTCCCATAAAACTTCTTCAGCTGGCTTGTTGAAGACTTCCTTCTAGAGATCACTTCTAGAATGCCTTTCAGAAACCTTAGGTTGTCTTTTTTATCCAAGCACTCAAACGTCTTGTTGTAACAATTTATCTTTGCTCTATGGGCTTCCAACCAATCCATCCCAATGAGTATATCATAGGACTCAAATCGAAGCATATTCAGATCTACATAAGTGATTAACCATCCATGACCAATGGGTATTTCCTTACCACCTCACTGACCTCCTTATTGGTTCAAGTGGCTAGTTGGACTAACAATAATCTTCTATGCTTTTCCTTCTTCAAAGTGCACATCTCAACAAGTAGAGGGGTGATATAGATGTGAGTTGATCTAGGCTCAATCAAAACAGAAAAAGTATGTTCAACAATCTCTCCCTCAACTTCCACCACAGTTGATTTATGACCTTTCTGGTGGTCTTCTAACACTGTACAAATTTTAGGAATGATCCCTGATTCCTGACCCACAGTTTCAACTTCTTAGGTGCTAGGGGATTTACCCTCATTCCTATTATCAAGTGGAAAATTCTTGCACAGATGGGGCCCTTCACATCCCTAGCATTTGAGAGGTTCCTTTGAATTTTCCCTCATCACTCTGGTCAGATCAATCACAACTTGTGATGGTTGCCTTTTCTGCTTCAGGAGGAGAGGAGGTTTAAGACCTTTCTTCCTTGGGTTAAGCTTCTCATTCTTCTCATGGGAATTTCTCCTACTCCCTTCTACCTCTGTTAACTAATGCCTAGATTTTATCTTCCTTTGGATATTTTCCAAACTCTCTAGCATGGCTGTAGTCAACTGGTTTTTCTATACCAGATCCTTGACGAACCTCTTATTTTCTTCCTTGCAATCCTCCAACTCTGCCCTAAGGATACTTAAGGTAGTTGCAGCATCTGGGGAAATATCGTGTTCCCTTTTCCCAACAGCTTCAGTTCCATGACCTTAAACATTGTAAGTTTTCCTTACATACCATTCCCCATGTGGAAAAATTCGGCGCAAATGGGGTCCTCCACATCTCTAGCATTGGAGTGGCTTTCTTCTCTCTTATGGATTTCTTGGCTTTTCTCCCATAGCATATTTCCCATGTCCATGAGGATCATGTGCATGATCCATGTTGTTAATATTCTTGGTGTTGATCCTCTTTGACCTTCTTGGTCTGACCAAGACCAATTTTTCAATCTACACTATGACTCTGCAAAATGTGTTAACAACATCATTTGTTAGTCAATCTCAGAAATTCAAACAATTAATTACCAATTTTTTCTTGCAGGAATGAACGGTCAATGTTCCTTTTGTCGGGTTGGCTAAGTTTAGCAATTTTGCTAATTAGCACTCCTTCTTGTTGTAGTTTCCTTTCTGCAATAATGACTGTCTTAGGGGGACGATGGGGGTCAAGGGGGCTTGCCATAAATCTTCCATTTTCGCGCAACCTAGTGCATAGCCTCACTGTCATTTTTCATTTTTCTAGCACCTGCAGATACCAATGAAATTTTGTTGGCATGATCTCGACCAACAAAACCTAGTCAATAGGGGTTCCACTCTTTTGACGCTCAACAAGTCGCAATCTCCCTGAGCATCGACCCAGACAGGTTTTACCCTGTCCAGCAACACCCGTAGAGTGGATGAGGTCTCACCCAAGATGTTCAAGTGAGAGCTGTCGGAACCAAGTTTCCACAGTAAAGAGGAAGATATGGGCATCAGTGATTCATCATCTTAACTTCCAAATCTAATGTACTTGCTTGATCAGAAATAAAACCCTTCATCATGTTGCATCAGGAATTCATCATTATAGAAGATCTACCAATGGGAAAAACAGATCTAAAAGATGATAGTACTCATAAGCAGAAAGCATCGCATTATCCATTCATGTGCATATCTATTCATCCTTCATCATCATAATCGCAGTAATGCAAAGCAAGAAAAGATAAAAAGACAATAGGAGTTCAGATCAATCCATATCACATCATATTAATTCTACAGAATAGATCACACATAAAAAAAAGACAAGGATCATATCACATTGTCTAGCATTGAAAAATCCTCCTTTAAACTGGTGCTTTGTTACATGCATAGTTCTTCTATTTATAGGCTTGTGCCTTTACATTTAAGGTCTACTTCTAACTAACTTCTAACTAATTTAACCACTAAGGACCAATATTCAGAAGAAATGGTCAACAAGTACAAAACGTGACATGAAAATATCAAAAAGTGGACTATTTTCTGCCTATTGCGCTATCTTTTCCTTGCGCAGTGCCACGTGAGTACGTGCATCATCCTAGATGTTGTGAAAATCACTTACCCCCAACCCCTTTCCAACAGTCCCCCAACATAGTTGTGTGGCTCGTCCTCGAGCCACGTCAGATGGACTTGGTGTACTCAACAATCTTGGATTGCTGAAACGGCTCCCAGAAAGCGGTGTGCCATTTTTCGGGAACATGTAGAGTTTTGCACTTTGCTACAAATTCATCCTCTGTGGTCAATCTCTACTGAAATTTGCAAACAACTGCAATCGCATATCTCATAGAATCTCTTTGTGCCTTCAACCACAAATACTAGTTGTTGGACTTCTTCAGGCTCACTGTCACTGTCTGGGTGGCTCCCTGCTGCATGGAAACTATTTGCATCTGCAAATTCTGAGCCTTTGTGTCACCTTGGAATCCATTTTATCTTCCACAACCTTTTCATTCTTTGCGTTCAAGCTCAGCCTCATCTGCCTAAAGTCAATAACATTCCCTATTCTTGCAGACTCAGTCAAGTGGGGCAGGAACTCTGGCCCCTTTTGGATTCCTCATGAGTTTCGTGGTATACACCTCATACCAACTGGGAGAAATATATCCAAGGATGACCTTGCCATGAACTTCAACATTGAACGAGCTATCCCACATACTTGCAACTTCTTCTTCAATTTCCACTGATGAAGCATTCTCACTCAAAATATCCCTTGTATCTAGGGTGTGCTGCATATTAACTCTAGTTCCCACTACCTTACTCAACAAATCTTCCTACCTCTACCACAATTATGTAGCAGAGCTTCCTAACCCTACAACTTCGAACAACATAACTTCACCCCATGGTGTCCTCTCAGTGACTGGCCATCTTCTTATAACACCAGCCTCACTTTGGATATCATCATTGTCATATTGGGTTCATCATTAGGACTAAATCCTGCATTAATGAACCTATTACACCGTCAATTCTGCCAACATCCCACTTGGATCTACTATCATTAGAAGTTACGTCAAAAAGTGTCGTCATTCACCTATCTTAACGATCGTCATTGAGTACTGATGTGATGTTCAGTCACCATATTCCAGTTGGTGGGATTTTTCATCTAAACAACACTACTGATTCTTTCTCTTGTTCAACCACTCCTTTTTGAGTAGTCACTTCCTCTGGTGTAGACATTTCCTTTCGCACAACCACTTTCTCAGGCACAGCCACTCATTTCGATGCAACTACTATTCTCTCAGCGTATCCCCTCTCTTCCATGCAGCTACTATTTTCTTGGTGCAGCCCTTCTCTTCCATGCAACTACTGTTCTCTCGGCGCAACCCTTCTCTTCTATGCAACTACTATTCTCTCGGTACAACCCCTCTCTTCCATGCAAATACTATGCTCTCAGCGCAACCCATCTCTTCTATGCAACTACTATTCTCTCAGTGCAACCCCTCTCTTCTATGCAACTACTGTTCTCTCAGTGCAGCCCCTCTCTTCTATGCAACTCACTCACCTTCAAACACTCTCCACAACTCGACTCAACACAACTCCAATGGTGCTTTCGACCTGCGTTGAGGACCTTCTTATAGCATGTGGCCAATCCATTGGTCGTCATTACTAAATCATCTGCAACCATCATGAATAAATCCTACATTAATCACCTGAATTCATCATCAATTCTGTTAATCCAACGGTGAGATCATGCATAAATGCACATCATTTCAAAAATCACTATCAGCTAGTTGCTTGAATTGTTTTCATTTATTTCCAATTTGACTAGATTGCAACCCTTCGGCTACCGTAGTTCGGCTAACTTGTCACATACCCCAATTTTGTAAAATAATGTTAATTGTTTTAATTATATTCCTAAGAAATTATGTTAAGTTAATGCTAAGTAGGAACTGATGACTCAGCAGAGTCAACAGAAATGGAATGTAATTCAGAATATTTTATTATTAATAAATAAATTGTGGAGACAACAGCATGGGAGAGCTGTTAAAAAGAGGTTACTGGTCAAACTGGTGGATAGAACTAGGTGGAGGGAAAAAGGCAAGTGGCAGCATCCTCAAACACTTCCTAAGTTGCAGGTGGCAACTTCCCTATATTTGGGGTCATGATCCCCCAAGAAAGCGGGTTCAGAGCAGGTGGCTCATTAAATGACAACTAACCCAAAAAGACCTAAGCAATCTTTTAAAAAGTACTCAATGAAGAGAGCTGAGGCTGCTCAGATATTTTCCAAAGAGAATTCATTCAGGTGAATGTTATTTAGGAAATTCATTAAGGAAAGAGGGAAAAACAGTACGGAAGTTGTTTTGAGAGGAATGCTACAGTAACTTGATTATTACAGCTTGTTAGCTGGGAGAACTTACTGTTAAGTTCTGGAGAAATACTAAGTTTGAAGACTGGTATCTGACTTTTCCTGCACCTAGTTCCAGCCAGGGAGACTAGAGCAAGCTCGCGAGTCCTGAGAAGTTGTTGTTTGAGCACTCTCCAGGAATTGGTAGGGAGGAACGGCCTCCCATTGCTGTTGTTGTCCATAGTTTCAACAGGTTCTGTCACTTAACTATTTTTGTTTTAATAAATGTGAATGGATGAATGTTATGCTTATATTATATGACAGAAGATTTAGCTGGTTTAGTAATATAAATGTTTTAGTTTATCAGTAATTGAATTTGTGGATGAAGAATAAAGACCCACTGTGTTTTTCCACTTCTGGGTTCACCAGACCACACTCCAGCACAGGGGTAGAATTATAGAAGGATGTTATGATGATAATATAGAATGGAATGATAGTAAACTTATTGAGTAGTATTTTTCTGTATAGTTCTTGTTATTTAGTTAATTTTAGTAACCTAAAGTGCTTCATAGATTTACAGTTTATTTTCTTTCAATCTTAATGACTGTTTTATCCAAGAATTAAATGGAAAGACAGAATAGCTATAGTTTGAATTCATTCTACAGGTATTTCAGTTCTTAGCAGGATTCTCTTACAAAAGAACATATATAAAGGCACATAGGTTATTCACTTAAATTCTGTTTTCTCAAAGTTATTTATAAACAAAATATATAACTGTAGTTTAAAATCCTTAAAATATTAAAAGGAGAAAATACTAACTATGCAGTCATCAGATTAGTTCTATTATAAATAAATCATATATTTGTTAACTGGTTATGTAAAATAAGATATTATAGAACATAGGAAATGTACGAACACAGTAGTTAAATAATAGTTTATGTTATGTTTATAACTAAATAAGAATATAGTTAATAAATATAACATGTATAACACAGCTTTATTATACATTTAATGAAACAAGGTATTAGGTTATAATTTAAAACAATAACTAGAATTGAACTTATACAAAAATTCTGTTTATACAGATACCCTAATTACTGTAAATGAACACAATTTATTATATGATTCAGGATAATAATTATATAATAACAATTCCAACACTCTCAATTAAAATAACTAAGTATCCATGAGTACAAGAACAATCATATTCTGTTTATTATATGTACTGTATAGACAAAGTATGCAAGTTAAAAATACTAAGAACAAACAGTAACATGGATGATTAATTCAATCTTACTAGTACAAGGTAAATCCCATTTCGGTACTTATAAAGGAAGTAACCATTAGTTACTTAAGTACTCCACCGTAAAAATATTTTAAACAAATAGAGTTACAGTGAGCTCGACCTACCAAGCAAATTCATTTATTATATTAAAATATAGAAGTATATCTTTAACAGAACAATTTTCAAGTTCATGTAAATATTTCTTTACGGTGGAGCCCAAATATCATCAACATAATACAAGTAAACAAGAAAATAAATAAATCTCAGTAAGGTGCTGTAAGCACAAGGTAGCCAAAAAGGACTGTTAACAACTTATGTATTAAGTTGGGGTTTTAGCCCTGTAAGTACAAAAAGAAAACTAACAGATTTTTAAAGTCGAGGGTTTCAAACCCCTTTGTTTTCCAAGTTATTCATTAACTTAACTTTTACACAGTTAAGCCAAGCAGAGAGTCTGAAAGACTTCTTAAGCCACGGCTTCTGGAAGACTCTAACAACCAATCTAAATTACAGTTACGGCCTGAACAAGAGCATCTTTACGCAGCTCACAGGCCTCGTCAACTACTAGAAAAAAAACAACAAAAGAAAGTAACAAGCAAATTGAAACCCCAAGGGTGACAGACTTCACAACGCAATCATTTTGTTCCAGGTGGACCAAGCAAATAGTAACGGCCATGGTTAAAAACCAGGCTTACCGTAAACCCTGAACCGTTGTTGTATTCTCGTACAGCCAAACGAAGGAAGGGGTCGACCTATAACAAGAAGTATCCATTTAAAAACTGTTAGAAACAATTCTATGTATACTAAAAACAAATTAATGGATAAAAATAAGGACTGACAGTCCTCTTACAAGAATATTTGAGTAAGCATGGCCACCATCTAACTGCGAAGCAGCCATGAAACCTTCTGTAGAAAGGGAGGAAAGGGTTAACTGCACAGCACACATCCAACACTATCTCAAGGAATACTTCAACACTCACGAAGGAGGAAGAAGTTGCAGTCGAGGGTTTGAACAAGACAACGAAGAGGGAGAATAACCCTAAGTATGCTCAATAGTCTTTGTAAAAACCCAATCCATGTCACAATAACACAGGCAGTGGATGAACCTTCAAGGAAGAACAACGATGGGGAGGCTGTCACACAGTAAATAGTGACAGTGCCTTGAGGAAAAATCACAGCAGAGTAGAAGCTGCCCGAAGGCAAGGGAAGAATGATGAAGCTAGGGTTAAACTGCGGCCTTTTAACATTCAAATGCATGGACTAGGAAGTGCCATGTTATCACGTAGATTTTTCATGCAGTTCGGGTCATTTTTGTATAGTCCAGGATCCCTCAAATGATTTCCAATCAATTTTTTGTTTATCCATAGTTCACTTATATCGATTTGCACGTAGCATGAACCTGCATTATATTGTTATCACAAAATGTTGTTAGTAATCATCAAGGGTATGGGAAACCATATGACCCTTATGATTATGTTCTTAAATTATATTGCAAAATTTAATCTTTACATTGTATTATAACTTATACCCATTGCATATTTCCTTTCCATATTATGATGCTATCATCCAACAATTATATTCATGAGAATGACAAGGTTCTTAAAGAGTATAACTTAAGGGACGAGGAATATTGGTATTCTCTTAATACAAGTATGTATCTTGATACCCTAGTAATTAAGCAACCCAAGTAAAATTATATTTAACCAAGTATATTTTTGTTCATGCAAAGGAGTTAAGGAAGCCATCATGGTAAAAGAGGATAGAAGGTAAACTTAAGGATAATCCATAGACCTGTTAAGTATAAAGACATATACCATGACTTAGTTTATTATAATTTTGGCTATTGTTCTTTAAGCCAATCTGTTAATAGTTCAAAACTAGAATATTATTAAGTCATGAAAAAGAGTATCTTTAATTACATAATCTAACCATGATAAGTAAGTCAATATTTATAGTGATGTAGTATGGAACTAGCAGGTTTGTATAAAAAGCTGTTAGATCTCTAAGATGTAAAGGTTCTATTGAGATTTGAATAATATTACAGATTGTAAATAAGATTATTATTCTCCAAACAATTTTAGTATAGAGAATTTAAACCTCTAATACTAGCTTCTTTTATTTAACTGCAGTATGCATTGAGATTGTAATTACTTGAAAAATTGGTAGAATGAAAGTAAGAAATGGATACATAAGCTCCTTAACACTGTGTAGTATTTTTTTCCAGTCATGACTTAGTTAGTGAGATGGATAACTAAAAATAGATCTTGATCTTACTTTTCTACCTATAAAGAATTAATTAAAGTATTATATCACTTTTGATAACCATGTTAGACGTGAAACATTTCTTTAATCTTTTGAGGATTACGATATACTGTGACTAGAAAGGAAACAGTTGCAACCATCACTGTGGAACTAAATTCTATCCCTCAAGAAGTAAAAGATTAGAAACAGTGAAGTAATTATACCTTGAATACTGGAATTTTGTTTAAGTATCTATTTCTTACTGAGTTCACTGTTTGCGACAATTCTTTAATCAAATGCTTTAAAAATTTATTAAGCAGCGCCCAAAGCTTCTTACCTCTAGTCTGTAAAAACAGGAAGAACTCTCTGCTTTAGCTCGGAAGCTAAGTAAGCCCAGTTTTTACATGACAGTCTCTTTTGTATGGTCGCAAAAAGAACAAAATCCGTAAACTGAAAAGAACTGTTCTACTGCCAAACATAACCAACAAATATTAAATTTCGATAACTGATAACTAATCAAACAATTAGTGACTGCATTTATTTAAATTATATGTAGTTTAAAAATTTTAAATTTTCTTGAAATTTTGGGGTTTTGACATGTGGTATCAGAGCATGGTTCAAATATTAGGCCTCAATGTAGCCCAACTAGTTTCCGTAGAATAGTAAAGATAATATACTAACCTGTATTTGTTTTATGTAAATAATAGAAAACTTCTTTTTCTGAATCTAACAGGAAGGTATGGAGAATTTAGGAGAATATGCTGAGGAGGAGTCTCCAAACACCGAGACAAGACAGATGTCTAGAGAACCTGTGTTAGAAGAGGTAACTGCTCACTCTTCAGAGCTGATACAGACTATAAAGGATTTGAAGACTGAAATGGAATCAGTCAAGAAGGATAATGAGAGAATTTTAAAGACTCAAGAGGAGTTAAACCAAATTTTGATGGAAAAATTTCAGACTGGAGGAAGGAACAAAAGATCGGAATCCGAGGAAGCTAGCCATCAGAAAGGATCTAAAAATATGAAACTGACTAAAGCTAAAAGCAGTTCATCATCTGAAGGATTCAGGGAACAACAAAGCTATTATACTACTAGTGACAACAATGAGGCTGAGTTGTATAATAGAAAGAAAAAGTACAGGCCATATGAAGAGATTTCTGGGGAGTTTAAAAAAATAAAGCCTCCAACTTTCAATGGAGAGACTGAAAAAGGGGAAGAGGCAGAGTCCTGGTTATCCAAGATGAGGAAATATTTTTAGATATACAACTATTCAAATCAGCTGAAGGCACGAATGGCAATCTATAATCTCTCTGGAAAAGAAGACATATGGTGGCAAGATATGAAGAGAGTTAAGGGCATCAAGAAAAAAGAGGTTAATTGGAGTACTTTTAAAAGGTACTTCAAGAAGAAATTTATGTCTGAACAATACTATGAAGAGAGAGCGAAAGAATTTTACGAGTTAAAGTTAGGATCCATGACTATGAAGGACTTAAACAGTAAATTCTTAAGTCTGTTGAGGTATGTACCTTATTTAGTTGATGAGAAACCTAAAGTACAATGGTTTCTCAGCTATCTGCCATATAATATCAAGGACAGGATCGAGTATGATAACCGAAAACTCTGGAAGAAGCCATGAGGAAAGAAAATTTCTATTTTGAATAGAATAAATCGAAAGAAGGTATAACCAACTGGAAGGATAAAAAGAACAGTAATCAGCTCGAGTTCAAGAAAAAGGAGTTTGTACCCCAGAAGAATTTCAGGAATAATAAGAACAGAAATCATTCTAATGGTAAGAACTTCCAGGGAAAAAGAAATGGTGCTTCTAATAATTCCAATAATTCCAATAACTTCAAGGGCAAGGAAGCTTCAAACAATCATGGAAATTTCACTAAGAATTTCGAACGAAAGGAGCCTGTTAAGTGCTGGGAGTGCAATGGCCTGCACTATGCTTCGGTCTGCCCAAATCGGAAAAAGCCAAACATCAATATTCATACTGTGCAGGATGAAATGACTATTGGATATTTTGCAAGGACTATGCCCAGAATCAATGCAGTGTTGGAGAACCGCCAAGCTGATTATCAGACTTCCATGGTGGAAGTAGAAGGTATGGTTAACAAAACCCCTGTAACCATTTCAATATATCTAGGAGCTAGTCTTAGTTACATTTCACCTCAGATAGTAGAAAAGTGTAAATTGATTGTTGAAAAGTTTGATATCTCCTGGTTAGTTCAATTAGCCACTGGGGCAAAAAGGAAAGTAACCTATTACGTGAAGGAATGTGTTTTAGTTATGAATTATTTTAAAACTACTGCTAAACTAAATGTTCTGCCACTTGGCTCGTATGGTTTATTGATTGGTATGGATTAGTTAGAACAGCACAAGGTAGTTTTAAACTATTTTGATAAAACCTTTATGTGCATAAATAATAATGAACAACCAGTAACAGTTAAAGGTATTCCTAGGAAAACTATAATTAGGCAGATTTCTGCCTTACAACTTAAAAGAGCAGTCAGGAAAGGGTGCAAAGACTATGCTATAACTATTATAGATGAGGCAAGTAAATCTGAAGAAGATAAGTTAAAAATAGAATATATTCCTGTGTTAAACGAATTTACTGATGTTTTTCCGAAGGAAATTCCAGGATTACCTCCCAGGAGGGAACTTGATTTCACTATTGAGCTGGTACCAGGTGCTATACCTAGCTCAAAGGCTCCGTATCGTATGAATATTTTAGAACTTAATGAATTAAAATCACAGTTAAAAGAATTAATAGATAAGAAGTACATTCGACCTAGTGTGTCCCCTTGGGGAGCACCGATCATCTTTGTCAAAAAGAGGGATGGAACTATGCGACTACGCATAGATTACTGTCAACTAAATAAGATGACAATTAAAAATAGATATCTGTTGCCCTGAATAGATGATCTGTTTGATCAGCTGCGTGGAGCTACGGTGTTCTCAAAGATAGACCTGAGATCAGGATATCATCAGGTAAGAATTAAAGATGAGGACATTTTCAAGACATCCTTTAGAACGAGGTATGGACATTACGAATTTGTCGTAATGCCATTTGGGCTTACTAATGCCCCAACTATCTTTATGTGCTTGATGAATAATATAATGCATAAATACTTAGATAAATTTGTTGTCGTATTTATCAATGACATTTTAATTTATTCTAAAAATGAAGCGGAACATAAGGAACACTTACGGATAGTTTTACAAGAGATGCGAGAGCAACAGCTCTTTGCGAAGTTCAGCAAGTGTGATTTCTTTAAGGATGAAATCCAGTACTTAGGTCACATAGTGACTAAGGAAGGGATTTCAGTGGATCCTGAAAAGATTTGGGTAATCGAAGATTGGCCAGTTCCAAAAGACGTAACAGATGTTAGGTCCTTCATGGAAATTACTGGTTACTACCGGAGATTCATTGAAGGCTTTTCAAAAATAGCTAATCCAATCACTTCCTTGCAAAAGAAAGGCAAGAAATTTGAGTGGAACTTAAAATGTGAAGAAATTTTTAAGAAATTAAAAACCTTGTTAACAACTGCGCCTATTCTAATAATAGCAAACCCTAATAAGGATTTCGTGGTTTGCACCGATGCTTGTAATGATGGTTTAGGCAGTGTGCTGACTCAAGATGGGCATGTCATTTCCTATGAGTCTAGGAAGTTAAAGATCCATGAAAATAATTATGCCACTTATGACTTAGAACTTGCTGCTGTTATACACGCTTTAAAAATGTGGTGACACCACTTAATAGGCAGAAAGTTTATTTTAATGACTGATAATAAAGGTCTGAAATACCTTTTAGATCAACCCAACTTAAATGCAAGGAAAGCAAGGTGGTTAGCCTTCTTAAGTGAATACGACTTTGAAATTCAACATATAAAAGGGAAAGAAAATAAGGTGGCTGATGCTTTAAGCATAAATGCAAAGCTGAATTTTACAGCAGCAATCAGTACTTATGCTTCCGATTTAAATGAACAGCTGATAGAAGGGATAAAACAGGATGAAATTTATAAAAAATTACAAGATACAAATAAAGAAGAACCTACAGAAAGTCTAATAAAAGGTTATAGCCTAAATAAAGATGGATTTTTATTGTTTAAGGACAGACTGTATGTGCCTAATGTGCCTAAGGTTAAATTGATGATTCTGGATGAAGTTCATAAAACACCTTACTCAGGACATCCAGGCTACCAGAAGACTCTCACCATGTTAAGAAAAGAATATTTTTGGTCTAATATGAAATCTAAAGTAGTTGAATACATAGATAGATATTTGGATTGTCAACAAGTGAAAACTGAACACCAACATCCAGCTAGCTTACTACAACCATTGCCTATTCCTAGTTGGAAATGGGAAGTAATCAGCTTGGATTTCATTACTGGATTACCTAGAAATCAGAATCAGAACGATTCAATTATGGTGGTGGTGGACAAGTTAAATAAAGCAGCACACTTCATTCCTGTCAAGACTACTTACAAGGCTGCCAATATAGCTGATATATTTCTAAAGCATATTTTTAGGTTACATGGAGTACCTAAGGTTATTATTTCAGACAGGGATCCTAAATTCACAGGGAATTTCTAGAAATCCTTGTTCAAGGGATTAAACACAACACTAAATTTCAACACCTCTTTCCATCCTCAGACAGACGGATAGACAGAAAGAGTGAATCAGGTGCTGGAAGATCTGTTAAGAATGTATGTTAAGGATCAGTCAGGTAAGTGGGAGGATTACTTGCATTTAGCAGAATTTGCTTACAATAATAACTATCAATTCTCAGCTAAGTTTAGCCCATTTGAAATTCTGTATGGGTGTAAATGCAACACTCCTATCTCCTGGAATAATCCAGTAGATAGATTGGTGTTAGGGCCTGAATTATTGAAGGAAATGGAACAGATTGTAAAACAAGTGGAGGAAAATTTGAAAGTAGCTCAGGATCGACAAAAGAGCCAAGCAGATTTGAAAAGAACTCCTAAAGAGTTCCAGGTGAGTGAGCACGTGTTCATAAAGGTAAGACCAAAGAAAAGCTCCCTAATACTAGGGAGTTGTGAAAAACTAGCACCACGTTACTGTGGTCCGTTTGAAATTCTATCAAGAATTGGTCAAGTTGCATATCAGTTAGCATTACCACCTAATTTGAAAGTGCATAATGTTTTCCATATTTCTGTTCTGAAAAAGTATGTTCATGATGCTACTCATGTAATTGATTGGAATGTTGTACAGGTGGAACCAGAAGGAGAAGTTCTGGTGGAACTGGACTGTATCCTTGGGAGGAGGGAAATTACTCTGCGAAACCGCAGAATTGGACAGCTAAAGGTGCAATCGAAGCACCTTAGTCCTGAAGAAGCTACCTCGGAACTGGAAAGTAAGATGCGGGAAGCATACCCGAATCTGTTCCAGGAGGTTGCAGAGGATGAAGAATAAGTAACATCGAGGATGATGTTACATTTTAAGGGGGTGTGTATGTCACATACCCCAATTTTGTAAAATAATGTTAATTGTTTTAATTATATTCCTAAGACATTATGTTAAGTTAATGCTAAGTAGGAATTGATGACTCAGCAAAGTCAACAGAAATGGAATGTAGTTCAGAATATTTTATTATTAATAAATAAATTGTGGAGACAATAGCATGGGAGAGCTGTTAAAAAGAGGTTACTGGTCAAACTGGTGGATGGAACTAGGTGGAGGGAAAAAAACAAGTGGCAGCATCCTCAAACACTTCCTAAGTTGTAGGTGGAAACTTCCCTATATTTGGGGTCATGATCCCCCAAGAAAGTAAGATCAGAGCAGGTGGCTCATTAAATGACAACTAACCCAAAAAGACCTAGGCAATCTTTTAAAAAGTACTCAATGAATAGAGCTGAGGCTGCTCAGATATTTTCTAGAGAGAATTCATTCAGGTGAATGTTATTAAGGAAATTCATTGAGGAAAGAGGGAGAAACAGTAAGGAAGTTGTTTTGAGAGGAATGCTGTAGTACCTTGATTATTACAGCTTGTTAGCTGGGAGAACTTACTGCTAAGTTCTGGAGAAATACTGAGTTTGAAGACTGGTATCTGACTTTTGTTGCACCTAGTTCCATCCAAGAATACCAGAGCAAGCTCGGGAGTCCTGAGAAGTCGTTTTTTGAGCGCTCTCCAGGAATTGGTAGGGAGGAACGGCCTCGCATTGCTGTTGTTGTCCACAGTTTCAACATGTTCTATCACTTAACTATTTTTGTTTTAATAAATGTGAATGGATGAATGTTATGCTTATATTATATGACAGAATATTTAGCTGGTTTAGTAATATAAATGTTTTAGTTTATCAGTAATTGAATCTGTGGATGAAGAATAAAGACCCACTGTGATTTTCCACATCTGGGTTCACCAGACCGTACTCCAGCGCAGGGGTAGAATTATAGAAGGATGTTATGATGATAATATAAAATGGAATGATAGTAAACTTATTGAGTAGTATTTTTCTGTACAGTTCTTGTTATTTAGTTACTTTCAGTAACCTAAAGTGATTCATAGATTTACAGTTTATTTTCTTTCAATCTTAATGACTGTTTTATCTAAGAATTAAATGGAAAGACAGAATAGCTATATTTCGAATTCATTCTATAGGTATTTCAGTTCTTAGCAGGATTCTCTTACAAAAGAACATATATAAAGGCACATAGGTTATTCACTTAAATTCTGTATTTTCAAAGTTATTTATAAACAAAATATATAACTGTAGTTTAAAATCCTTAAAATATTAACAAGACAAAATACTAACTATGCAGTAATCAGATTAGTTCTATTATAAATAAAACATATATTTGTTAACTGGTTATGTAAAATAAGATATTATAGAACATAGGAAATGTACGAACACAGTGGTTAAATAATAGTCTATGTTATGTTTATAACTAAATAAGAATATAGTTAATAAATATAACATGTATAACACAGCTTTATTATACATTTAATGAAACAATGTATTAGGTTATAATTTAAAACAATAACTAGAATTGAACTTATACAAAAAGGTTGTTTATACAGATACCCTAATTACTGTAAATAAACACAATTTATTATATGATTCAGGATAATAATTATATAATAACAATTCCAACACTCTCAATTAAAATAGCTAAGTATCCATGAGTACAAGAACAATCATATTCTGTTTATTATATGTATTGTATAGACAAAGTATGCAAGTTAAAAATACTAAGAACAAACAGTAACATGGGTGATTAATTCAATCTTAGTAGTACAAGGTAAATCCCATTTCGGTACTTATAAAGGAAGTAACCATTAGTTACTTAAGTACTCCACCGTAAAAATATTTTAAACAAAAAGAGTTACAGTGAGCTCAACCTACCGAGCAAATTAATTTATTATATTAAAATATAGAAGTATATCTTTAACAGAACAATTTTCAAGTTCATGTAAATATTTCTTTACGTCCGAGCCCAAATATCATCAACATAATACAAGTAAACAAGAAAATAAATAAATCTCAGTAAGGTGTTGTAAGCACAAGGTAACCAAAAAGGACTGTTAACAACTTATGTATTAAGTTGGGGTTTTAACCCTGTAACTACAAAAAGAAAACTAACAGATTTTTAAAGTCGAGGGTTTCAAACCCCTTTGTTTTCCAAGTTATTCATTAACTTAACTTTTACAAAGTCAAGCCAAGCAGAGAGTCTGAAAGACTTCTTAAGCCGCAGCTTCTCCAAGACTCTAACAACCGATCTAAATTACAATTACGGCCTGAACAAGAGCATCCTTACGCAGCTCATAGGCCTCATCATATACTAGAGAAAAAACAACAAAAGAAAGTAACAAGCAAACTGAAACCCCAAGGGTGACAGACTTCACAACGCAATCATTTTGTTCCAAGTGGACCAAGCAAATAGTAACGGCCATGGTTAAAAACCAGGCTTACCGTAAACCCTGAACCACTGTTGTATTCTCGCACAACCAAACGAAGGAAGGGGTCGACCTGTAACAAGAAGTATCCATTTAAAAACTGTTAGAAACGATTATGTGTATACTAAAAACAAATTAATGGATAAAAATAAGGACTGACAGTCCTCTTACCAGAATATTTGAGTAAGCATGGCCACCATCTAACTGCGAAGCACCCACGAAACCTTCTGTAGAAAGGGAGGAAAGGGTTAACTACGCAGCACACATCCAACACTGTCTCAAGGAATACTTCAACACTCACGAAGGAGGAAGAATTTGTAGTCGAGGGTTTGAACAAGACAACGGGGAGGGAGAATAACCCTAAGTATGCTCAATAGAGTTCGTAAAAACCCAATCCATGTCACAATAACATAGGCAGTGGATGAACCTTCAAGGAAGAACAACGATGGGGAGGATGTCACACAGCAAATAGCGACAGTGCCTTGAGGAAAAATCATAGCAGAGCAGAAGCTGCCCGAAGGCAAGGGAAGAATGACGGAGCTAGGGTTAAACTGTGGCCTTTTAACATTCCAATGCATGGACTAGGAAGTGCCATGTTATCATGTAGATTTTTCATGCAGTTTGGGTCACTTTTGTATAGTCCAGGATCCCTCAAATGATTTCCAATCATTTTGTTGTTTATCCATAGTTCACTTATATCGATTTGCACGTAGCATGAACCTGCATTATATTGTTATCATAAAATGTTGTTAGTAATCATCAAGGGTATGGGAAATCATACGACCCTTATGATTATGTTCTTAAATTATATTGCAAAATTTAATATTTACCTTGTATTATAACTTATACGCTTTGCATATTTCCTTTCCATATTATGATGCTATCATCAAACAATTATATTCATGAGAATGACAAGGTTCTTATAGAGTATAACTTAAGGGATGAGGAATATTGGTATTCTCTTAATACAAGTATCTATCTTGATACCCTAGTAATTAAGCAACCCAAGTAAAATTATATTTAACCAAGTATATTTTTGTTCATGCAAAGGAGTTAAGGAAGCCATCATGGTAAAAGAGGATAGAAGGTAAACTTAAGGATAATCCATAGACTTGTTAAGTATAAAGACATATACCATGACTTAGTTTATTATAATTTTGGCTATTGTTCTTTAAGCCAATCTGTTAATAGTTCAAAACTAGAATATTATTAAGTCATGAAAAACGGTATCTTTAATTACATAATCTAACCATGATAAGTAAGTCAATATTTATAGTGATGTAGTATGGAACTAGCAGGTTTGTATGAAAAGCTATTAGATCTCTAAGATGTAAAGGTTCTATTGAGATTTGAATAATATTACTGACTGTAAATAAGATTATTATTCTCCAAACAATTTTAGTATAGAGAATTTAAACCTCTAATACTAGCTTCTTTTATTTAACTGCAGTATGCATTGAGATTGTAATTACCTGAAAACTTGGTAGAATGAAAGTAAGAAATGGATACATAAGCTCCTTAACACTGTGTAGTATTCTTTTTCAGTCATGACTTAGTTAGTGAGATGGATAACTAAAAATAGATCTTGATCTTACTTTTCTACCTGTAAAGAATTAATTAAAGTATTAGATCATACTTTTAATAACCATGTTAGACGTGAAACATTTCTTTAATCTTTTGAGGATTATGATATACTGTGACTAGAAAGCAAACAGTTGCAACCATCACTATGGAACTAAATTCTATCCCTCAAGAAGTAAAAGATTAGAAACAGTGAAGTAATTATACCTTGAATACTGGAATTTTGTTTAAGTATCTATTTTTTACTGAGTTCACTGTTTGCGACAATCCTTTAATCAAATGCTTTAAAAATTTATTAAGCAATGCCCAAAGCTTCTTACCTGTAGTCTGTAAAAATAGGAAGAACTCTCTGCATTAGCTCGGAAGCTAAGTAAGCCCAGTTTTTACATGACAGTCTCTTTTGTATGGTCGCAAAAAGAACAAATCAGTAAACCGAAAAGAACTGTTCTACTGCCAAACATAACCAACAAATAATAAATTTCGATAACTGATAACTAATCAAACAATTAGTGTCTACATTTATTGAAATTATATGTATTTTAAAAATTTTAAATTTTCTTGAAATTTTGGGGCTTTGACATAACTAATCTGTGCAATTGATTCCTATGCTTACGCAGCCACTTCCTCCTAGCACACCCTTCTCTCCTCTATCTACTTTACACACATTTTTGTTTTGTTTTTTTTTCATTGTGCAGTGCTTTAGGAATTGCACGGTCCTTCCCTTGTCCGATAAGGCTTCAAGCAATTGCTATTCACGATCTTTGGCAGTACCGTGCGATCTAACTGCTGTAATTAAACTGCACCCGCAGAGGTAATAGAATTGACAAGATATGGGCCAAGCCATTGCATTTGTATCTTACCTGGATGCTTCAAGAACTTGTTGTCATATAACAGCACCAAATCTCATTGCTAAAATTGTTTGTTCTTTATGTGGCGATCATGCCATGCATTCTGTCGGTCTTTCTCAATGCGCTAGTGGAAACCCGCAATGAAATGATCTTCGTCAAGCTGTATTAGTTATGCTGCGTGCTTCTCTAATGTATCATCGTCATCCATTTCGGCCGCAGCAGTAATGCACAGAATGGGAATGATGTATTCCATAGGAATAACTACCTCTTGCCCATACACCAATTTGAATGGTGTTTTCCCCATCAATCTGTTGCACGTGGTGCAATAGGCCCACATCACTGTACATGAATATTCATATCCCAGTCATCTTGGTTAGTGTTACATACCTTGGTGAGTGCATGCTCCAATATTTTGTTGAATGCTTCTATAGTTCCATTCGCTTACAGATGGTACAGTGTACTTTTCTTGTGATAAACTTGCAATTCTTCTGTCAGCGCTCGTATTGTGTGGTTGATAAAATGACTACCCTCATCACTCACACTACAACAAAAACTAGATTTAGCGTCTCTTTTTGCATCCTTTTTTGCGTCTAGACCATCTTTCAGTGTATTTTTCTTCAATTTTTGGACAAAATGGTGCAATTTCATGGGTCGGTGCTATTTTAGGCGTTTTTTGCATCCTTTCTCTAAATATGGTGCAAATTGCAATGTAATTTGCACTGGGTTTTGCACCTGGTTATGCATCAGGTTTTGCAATAGGTTTTGAGCCTAGTTTTGTGCCTAGTTTGTACATATACTCTTGTTGTGCCCCCTTTTATGCCCATGTTTGCCTCAACTTTTACTCCCTTCTTTTCATCTAATTTTGCATCATTTTTTACATCCACTTCTGCTTCTTTTTTTGCATCCCTCTGTGCGCCAAGTTTTGCATCAAAGTTTACATCCTGTTTTGAGTCTAGTTTTGCATCTCGTTTTGTTTTAGCCATTTTTGCATCCATTTTTTCATCCGCTTTTGCACCCACATTTTCATCCCTTTTTGCATCCTATTTTGCATCCATGTTTACGTCTTTTTTTGCATCTACTATTGCATCCACTTTTGCATCCACTTTTGTTGCATCCCAATTCACACCCATTTTTGCGCTTACTTTTACACCCACTTTTGCTTCAACTTTTGCATCCGTGTTTGCATCTTATTTTGCATCCAATTTTACATCATTTATTGCATCCCTTTATGCATCCATTTTTGCATCCACTTTTGCATTGGTTTTTGCATTGGGTGTTACGACTACTTTTGCATCTACTTTTGTTGCATCCACTTTCACATCCAATTTTGTATCCAATTTTACATCCATGGTTGTATCCACTTTTGCACCACTTTTTTCATCGTGTTTTGCTTCCATGATTGCATCATTTTTTGCATCCATTTTTGTTGCACCCCATTATGCACCCACTTTTGCGCCTACTTTTGTTGCATCCATGTTTGCATCCTTTTTTGCATCCATGTTTTTATTCACTTTTGCATCCAGTTTTACACCCAGATGTTGAAGATGAAAATGAGGATAATGATTATGATATTGAGGATGGTTATGATGATGATGATAATGTTGTTGATAATGAGGAGAACGATAACAATGATGATGATGATGATGACGATTATGATGATGATGATGATGATGAGGATAATGACAATGACGAAATCACCGATGATTATGATGGCAATGAAATGAATGATGATGATGGTGATGATGACAATGACAATGATGATGAATATAATGAGAATGATGATGTTGATCATCTTAAAAAATAAGTTGTTATTTTCATGCATAAATCATGTGTGTCCTCCATGTCCATTTTCCACTAATCACATATTTTGGGTAGATGTTATTTCTTATTCCAAAGGTAATGATGAATAACTCATGAAAATGCCAATAAGCGTGATGATGATGATCTCAAGGACAATGCTGATGATGATGACTATTGTGATAATCATGATGACACTAACAAAGATGATGATGATGATCATGATCATCATCAAAAACATCATCACTATCATTGTCATCTAGTTCATCATCGTCATCATTTAAAGCATATGGGTATGTTTACCAATTAAATCATGCATAACAAGTGAGATTATTCTAAAACACCCCACCAAAGTACAAAATTCAAACCACAAGAGAAAAATAATATTGAAATTGTTCCCATTTTCTTTCTCCCAACAAAACGTGCTTCATTTTAGGGAATTATGTTAAAATACATACATTCATAGTCCATCCATACTAAACTTGTAAGAAATATAAATATAATACTTAATAGAATTTATAAAATAGGTAAATATTTTATAAGCACCCTTATGATATATAAACTTCTTTCACCTTAATAACGGTAAAATATGTAAATATAATAATAATATATAATTAATATAAATATGTTACTATAGTTCATATGTTAAAAGATTTAATATAAATAAATATATAAAGTTCATATGTTATGTGATTTAAAATAATTAAATATATACACATATTATTTACTTATACATTATACAATTTAAAATATATATTAAAACCTATGAAGTTTCATAGGGAGGCGAAGCAAAACATAATTCCATAAATTTAGGCATTTGTGAGAAAAAACCAGTTTTTTGCTAATACACAGTTAGGGCTCGTTACGAAGAACATTTTGTATATATTCTTCATGTTTGGCAATGTATAGGTGGTTCAATGTTTGAGAAAAAGAAACAATATTTGTAGTGAAATATTTGTCTGAGCTTAATAAAACTATCAATGTATAAGTACAAAGTTTTTCAAAGAAGAGATTCATGCGCCAATATTTCTCGGTCTATGTTTTCCTTTGTAGATGTTTTCCTTCTAAGTTTTCGATTTATATATGTTGTCTACAGCATTTGAATGAAAATATATGATTCACAATTCATCCTCTGATAGGAATCTTTGATTTCATCCATATTCAAATGTTTTCACCCATTCCTCTAAAGTTAACACAAAATTCATTCTAGCTAATGCTTTGTGTTAGTGGACTATAATTCTCATATCTGCCACCATTCCTAAATGATTCCACTACCAATCATTGATAATTCTTATCGATACTCAGCCTTTGACTCCATGCATATTGATAATGCTTGTACATTCATCACAAAGAGCATGCCGGGTTATCAAATGCATATGCCAATTCACCAAAACCACACCGAATGCAAACTATGTGAAAGGAGGAGCCCACAAGGGATGTTAAAACAAGTACCAAATCCAACCAAGCAGCTGGAAACAAAGTAGTCAAGTGCTACATCATCACCCAGGTGGTGTAAGGAAGCCATATTTGCCCAAATCTCCATAAATTCAACCTAAAGATAAAAATTTTAGAGACACTTTCTGAGGCATCAAAGACAATAGATAAAACACCCCAAAAAATTGGATATGTGATACAAATTATGTACAATCCATACAATCTTACAATATGTAAGTATAGTTGTACAATTGGAAAAAATAGTTGCGCAACAAATCTATCGGAAACCCTGCAAATTCCTACTTTGTTTTATTAAATCTCTTATTTAACCTAGAAAAATATTTATATTCGGCTTTAAATCAAGATAAATCTAATTCCCTTGAAATATGAACCTAGCATTTGAATCAAGCAAAATAATGATGTCTTTCTTTGAAACTAGAAATACAATACTGAGTTTCGACTTGTTTGTAAACTCTCCAACTTCTTGATGTGTATCAAATAAAGTGTTTTGGTTAGCCATCGAACTTGGTCACTTTTAAGGCACATAGGGGGAGTTTATAGTCACCACCCATTTCCCGATATCATTATTTATCTACTGAAAATTGATTATAAAAATTTAGATATATACTGAAGCCACAGTGTACTTAACATGTTTGACAATATCAAATTCTAGGGTAGACAATGCAGTCTACAATAACATCAAATTATATCACTTGAATTTTATAGGAATCAAAAAATGAGAGACAAGCCATATCTAAGATAACCAATTGTATCCCATGCCAAAACAAAATGACACTCATACACGATAGCCACCATCAAACATAGTATGAAATGCATCTGAAGATGCTAGAAGTGCAACCCTGTGGGCATAAAATCATCTACCTGCATTTAAGCACCATATTTTTTGCATTTGTTAGAGTAAAAAGTTAAAACAACATTCTATAATAACTCATTCAATATTTCTAGAAAGCTTTATCTTAACTTTTCCATAGAAACCAATTCAGACTCCTTTGAGTAGCTATCCCCTTTCAAAGATCTAATGATATGCCATTTACAATAAACTTATTAAATTTGTTACTGCATAACGTCACTCAACTTCCACTAAAAAGGTAACATCTGATAAAGTGTGACTGTTGACATACTGCTCTCCCAAATATACCTGCAAAGTTTTTTAAATATGAACAACAAACACAGATTAAAAGAAATTCATTCCAAAACTAAATTGATCATCTTGTTTATTAGAGTAGAGATACATTAATAATTGATAACCAATCCTCATAAGTAGTAGAGTGTTACTAAAATGATCTGCTTTCTTGCTGATAAATATCGTTTGAGAAGTAGCCTACCGAGTGATGAAGCTGCCCTACCTCCCTCTAAATGACGTCACTGGGCTTAGGAAGCTATTTCTGCATGCGTTGAGAATGCAACTGCTTTAGTGGAGCCAATGGCAACTGGCGTGACTGGATAGAATGATGCATACAATATTTCTACAGATGAAAAATCTTATACTAAATTCTTGGATAATGACAAGAAGTCATTTACGGGAAATGAGGAATGTGTCAAAATAGACACATTGATCCAAAAAGAAGCAACATAAACAATAGGTAGTAAGAAACCTGTGGTGTAATTTGATACTTTTAGTAATAGGAATGCCAATAGGTAGTAAGAATGCCAACATATGGTTTAGGAATTTGATACTTTTAGTAATAGCTTCCAACAACAATTAAAGTAGGTGGCGTGGGGTGTTTGAAAAGAAAACGTGAGTAATAGAAAGAATGAACTATTTTTTTTGCCGTTTTCGTACTGAGATAAACAAGGTGCAGTCTAAATCTTAGTATGGATGAGATGTGTCATGCTTGTAGTTTATAAATGAAAATGAAACAAAGGTTGAAGTCTGGACAACCATAAATTATAGAAAATGTTGAAATGGAAGGGTAGCAATGAGTTTGAGTTTCATGAGTATGCTAATGCATCCATCCAAAAATTTACACCATTATTAAAACACTATATATGCAAAGTAACTAATGGTAAAGATAGAGTTGTGAGGAAAATGGGGTCACAGGCTAGTAAAAACTAAATACAAGACCCTTTAGAGAATGTGAAGACCCTCTTAATTGGCTCATTTATATCTAAGAGGAGTATGCTAACATATGTGGGGACATTCTTCAGTGGAGGTTGAATCATTTTAGAGAACGAGAAAATATTCTTAGGTGATATTCTCCAATAGGGGTTTATTTTTTGAAACAAGTTTATCTTATATCACTTATGAAACTTGTTTAAATCCAAAAAATGAAGATATCGAGGAAAAATTGGGATCTCAAATGTTAGGAAAATGTGACAACTTTTTCAAATTTCGTAGTATAAATGAAATCCTCTCAAGGGAAGCTCTAAAACGCAAAGGTATTCAAGGACTTACATGGTGCTCATGTTGCTAGAATAAGTGTAAAGATTGCTCCCACCTTCTCCTTACTTGTGTTTGTGCCATATAAGTATGAGAATAATGGGAGAAATTTGTAAGTTTGGCTAATCCACTAGTGGGAAATGCTAACCAACTATTTTAGAATTGGAGTAGTGGTCAATGGAAGCCTTAAAAGTCTCTATAGCATGTGGAGTATAGCCTCAACATATTCTATATGGACAATTTGGAAGATCAAGAACACTCTATTTTTTTAGAGAAATATCCTCTCTTGTACACATCCCTTGATTAGAGAAAAACTTGCAATGATTGAATCAATCAAACATTCATAGTCTAAAGCTATCATTTATGAAGATGAATCCAAATTGTTGTAATTATTGGGCCTAGAATATTGGCCCTGTCACTCAAATAGGATCCCCTTTCGAATATCATCATGGTCTACTCTCGATGAAGGACATGCTAAACCTAATTTTGATTGAGCAATGAAAAACAATCTACATATAGCAAGAGTTATATATCAACTATGTAAACATACTGGTAGGTTTCTTAGGATTAACCTCCAGTTCTTATGATCTTGTTCAAACAACATACATACATTGTTGGCCTCATTAATGGAATAAAGATTAAATTTTCTAAATAATAATTAAAAAATCAAAATTTGTTATTAATTATTTTTAAATCTTCAAAAGACCTCAAAAATAAAAGAGTAATTCCACGTAATTCCCTTAAACCCTAAGAAAAAAAAGTAAAAAAAGAAATGGAAGAAATCACCTAAAAATTGATGGCTTACTTTTCATGGTTTGGTATAAGAGGCCCACCTCACTAACCCACTCATTCTAACTTACCCACCAAATGCATATAGACCATTGCATTGTAACAATAATTGATGTGATTCTCTCATTTGGCCCAACAAAGAAGCCACTAACTTGAAATTTGAAATTAAATAAAATATTAATATTAAGATATTTTTTAATTACGCCCTAAGGGTTTCAACAAGTGGAAACTACTCTCTGAATTTAATGTTTTTTTTCTTTTCATTCGTATTTTCGTCCGATGATTCGGATAATCTCTATCATTGATAAGGTTAGGTGCATAGTGGCACATGTCCCATCACCATCAATCTAAGAGTTGGAGCTTCCTTCACTAAATCGTTTTGCCAAAAGCCTGAAATTTGCACAGTCCATTCCGCCATTACTACTGCGTCTGTGGATTTGCTGATAGGAATAAAAGTGATAGTCTGCTGGAGCTCTGAGCCAATCACACGTGCTATGTAAGAGGTTCACTAAGTAAAGTCACTGTGGGTGAAACTTGAGGCCTCGTCTAGTTCGAGGTATTCTATGATGTGTGGTCCCATCAAAGGAGGAGGGCATTAACATCAGGGTTCTAATAATAATCATGCACAAGTGCATTCTTCTGAGGGATTTCATGGACCTGAAAATTGGTTCATGGGGAAAAGGCCCTTAATTATGGGGAGCACATCACCTACCATAGGGCATAAATAGGACAATAATGGGTTCCCTGTAATGGGAGCCATTGGTGGTAGCACGAATTTTCATCTTGGAAGCCATCGTCAAGTAGCAGCTTCTCCAGGTAAGAAAAATTTCGAGCCCTATACACATTTGTTAAGGTTTAATATAGGGAAGAATGCTTTTTTTAATTTATGTATTAGTGTATGTTGAGTTGTTTCCATGATTGAAACTTGTTGCGGCGTTGTTTAGATTGCAGTTTAATTATTTATTTTTTGTTTAGTAAAATACAGGTTACTATTTATATATAATAATCCTTCCATAACTGGGTCTCCTATTTTAGAGCTGAAAATACTTTATACTGAAGACCAAAACAAAGGGCTTAACACCGTACATTTTGTGGTCATCCTACAATTATTGGAATTTACAAGAAATATTTTAACAAGTTCAAAGAGTTCTCTACGTGACTGAGATTCAAAAATTCAACTTTAATAGACAGAAAAACTAGGTTGACAACATATGCAATTAAAACTATATAATGAGGTGCTTTTGAGTTGTTGTGTCCCTGTTGAGCTATTTTGGGGCCATGGGATTTTGTTATGGGTTCTCCTCCTCGATCAGAACTGGTGGGTGATGATATAGTATATCCTTGGGATTAATACTCTTGTTTTTGTGTTAAATAGGTCACTTCTAAGTTTCCTAATGTTTTGATCAATTGAATATTTGATCAAAAACCATTTTCTTAGCATGTTCTTAACAGTTTGAATTTTACTCCAAAAGCTAACTTCCACTAGAGCATTTGCCAATTCAGAGCTTTAGTGTCCTCTCTATCTCATCTTCCTAAAGTTCTAGCTTCTGATCATCATTTCAAAGAACAATTATCATATGATATGTAACTACCTCTAACTTCAATTAGAGCTTATATGTAAAAACCTCCATCCCATTTTCAACTATATTATTGTTATCGCTAGAATTGTGCTAAAGTTCCTCCATCCTCCACCCAACATTGTCACAAACATTCCTAATTTTCTCATTTAATACACAGTGATCACTGGAGCATATGGGTTCCTTCCCCACACTCTGTGTAGGATATCCAAGCACCAACGTCTTACAAAGTAAGTAGTTTGCAAGCTCACACAATGTTAGACATATTATTTTTCCTTGGATAAGAATCCTTTGTCAATATAAATTTTGTGTTCCTGATAAATTTATCAATGCCAAATAATGACAATGACAAGTAGGTCAACCAAACTTGAAGGTACATCCACTATACATACCTGGGTTAGAGTGTGGCCCTAACATCCAAGGTCCATTAGAAGAAACTCTGAATGGAATATTGTGTGCTTGACCAAAATTGGAGAGTTTTCCTACATAGAGAGAGTCTGTGTCTGGGACCTCCCACAGATGATTTGTCAACCAACCTGGTGATGTCTGCCTTGGGATATGAAACGTGAGTTCCTTAGAAGAGTTATGGAAGCTATTTGATCCATCTAGAGAGGGTGTCAAGAGGAAATCCATGTCTCACTGATTTCAAATTCGGAGTGGTCTAGGCCTCTGTATGTTGTTTGCTTCCTTGAGTAGACAATTAACATGGAAGAAAGAGGTGATCCTTTGGATGGGATCTAGCTGGAGAGGTCCACACAAGGATTGTGATCTATGCTTGAAAATATCCGTCATGAAAATAGGTAGGCATATTTGTTCTGGACAATGATAGAATGCGGAGAGGGAGCCACCCAAGTCTCGCTGAAGGTAGTAAAACCTCCCTTTGTCCAAATAATGGATACTAAGATCAGACATCTGAAATTGAGATGTTCCTCTTACTTGCTCTCTAGTTTGGTTATGTTGAATTCAACAAGCAGCACTCTTTAAAGTGTGAATCTCTATTGACACCATTTGGTGTGAAGCAACATTTTAGGATAAAAAATGATTGAAACTAGGCCATTTGATTGAAATGGAATTTTGGGTTTTCAAGGAGACATTTCCATGGAGGTTTCATTTTTGCATTTTTATCTTGAATTTTCAATCTAGATTATTTGCAATTAGTGTATTGAACCCTGTGTATCTTGTTTGGGGAAGAGAGATCCAGTGTGGCTTTTGATGTGCTTGGAGCTTTTTTTGTCACTACCCTCCTTAGGGTGATTCCTACTTAATTTCCATCCCAATAATAAAATCATGAACCCCATTAATCTCATGAGAGGCTATGTGGTAAGTCACTCCTTTCTTAAGATTTGTGCTTTTGGAAAAGGTTTCTCCAACACATAAGGTTTTGGATTATTCTCTCCATTATATTAAAACAATATATTTGAATGCATAAACGCTCTCAAAGTTGATCTTTAATTTAATTTAAATTTTTTTTTTAAACTATTACTTTAGTTTTTATTTTTAAAATTTTGATATACAATTCAATCTAATAAAAATATACCGTCCAAATTTGTCCAAACTCTACATTGTTCATAAGCATCATCTCCTATTAACTTATTCATGTCAATAATTTAATTCGATCACACAATATAGTTGGTATAAAAGAATCACAAATTTCTTTTTAAAAGTTATTTAACTGAATTTAATTTGAATTTAATTTTACTCACGTGTGAGCAAATGGTGCACATTTTCCCGCCTCTACCTGTTGAAAGAGAGTTGAAAGGAAAAAACCATGAATTGAACCCTTGTAAGTTTCTATCTCAATTGATCCACCGATATGCTCACATGCATTCTCTGGATCACTCAACCAGGTCACTCGATGTAGTTTTCTTATTCTTGCAAGGTAGCGCCCTTTTCATTTTCTCGCCAGTTAAATTTTGAAAAACAATTCCCAGATTATTATCTTCTTAATGATCAGATATTATAGAGTTTCCCAATCGCTGCAATGTGTGATTTGGAGGCTTTATTTGAGTGGAATCTTACTGATCTATTTAGTTTCTCAAATATGCCCTTGGGTTGTGTAGACACTTGGGAGCATGTGTTAGGCATGGGTTGGGGGCTCTCTTCACCAGCCAACACCTTCAATGGGAGATCAATATGCTGGAAGATCTGGAGAAGAAGCTCGCAGAGGCCAAAGATTCCAATTAGAAAAGTTTTATTGGTAAGTTCTATGCTCTACGCTTTTTCCTTTTTCATTTTGCATGCATTTGAGATTTCTTGTCAACTAAAAGGGTTTTGGCTAGTAGAGGGAAGATATTTTTCATAACGTTTACATTATTATCATTTGTAGTGGATTATTCAAGATGAAGTTTGAAACTGTCAATCATGGTCCTGTCTATGTGGATAACAATCTAGATCACAAACTATCACTTATATTGGAAACTTTCTTCCTATTTGTTCATGTTGCAATTTTGGATGATACCATTTTTTAGAAGATCCGCACATTTGTTCTTGATACTTTATTGGACATATTTGATGGAAGAGTGTGTAGGTATGAGAGACATAATATAGTTCAGAAGCTTCTTTTGGTTTACAAGGATGACATTATCATTAAGATTTAGGAATTTGCTTGGGATACTACGACCCAATGGGATGGGTGTGAAATTTATGCATTAGTGCCATCAAGCATATTCTAGTTTAGTGTCTAGAAAATCAGAAGGACACCATTTTTCTAGCTTTGAGGGTTACAGAAACCCTTTATCTGTGTTTTTTCTCTTTTATAGCTCTCTTACAGATAGCCGTTTTATAGCTTTGAGGCGTTCTTCCCTGATGAAGCCCTAGATCTTTGCATATACTAGATTCTCGAATCGCTAGAGAATTTAAAGGAGGCTTTACAAGACCTCTTACCTCTTATTTCATAAATTCTTTCCGATCCTGCTTCCACGAAGATTTATATGTCTGATTATTGTAAGCCTGCAAGGCCCTCGAAGAAGGTAGAATTTGATTATGCTATTTCGAAGAGTGATAGAGATCATAGGGGTTTTATTTCAGATGATAATGATTCATTATGAATTTCATGCATCTTTGGTTTCCCTTTTAGGGCTTTCAGAGCATTTTTACAACCGTAGAATTTGGGTTTTTATTGTAATCGCTTTAGTGCTTGCAACAAGGGCATCCCTATAGTTCTTGCTAATTAACATGATTGTGGATTTGATTGGAAGATCAAGATGAGTTTCCGTACATTTTCTGGTTACTTTTAATAGTTGTTTGATTTTTGAGTTTGGTATTGGAATAGGGAATTACGAACTACCCTATTTTGTAGATATTCAAGTTGAATCTAAGGATTACTTTGTGAAAAAGTTCTTTGAAAGCTACAAATATTTTAACCTATTTAATGGTTCGTGTTTTGTGAGTTTATGTAAAATTGAATTCCTTGAATCTTATTTGAATTTATCTCAGTAAAATGTGAAACATGAAAACCACAGAATCGTGCATATTCCTTGCAATAAAGGCATCCTGACAGCTCTTGCTGATATGCATGACTGTGGCCTTGATTGGCAGATTAAGATGAATATCGATACGTTTTTTAGTTGCTTTTCATAGTTGTTTCATTTCCAAGTTTGGTATTGGAATACGAAAGTACGAGTTGTTTGATTTTCGAGTTTCCTTGCAACAAGGGCATCTCGACAGCTCTTGCTGATATGCATGACTGTGGTCTTGATTGGAAGATTAAGATGAATGTCAGTACTTTTTTTGTTTGATTTTCATAGTTGTTTGATTTTCAAGTTTGGTATTGGAATAAGGAAGTACGAACTGCCCTATTTTGTAGATGTTCAAGTTGAGTCCAGATTACTAAGAGAAAAATCCCCTTGAAAGCTAAAAATATTAGATCCTTTATTCTTTTTATGGTTTGTGTTTTGTGATTTTATGTAAGATTGAATTCCTTGATATTATTTGAACTTGTCTCAGTAAAACATGAAAGAGGAAAACCACATCTTCACGCATATTCTTGTATTTGGTTGTGCTAGATTTTGCAGATGGATTGGGTTGTGGTGGAGACACAGATCTACGCTTTGGGTTGTCCTAGATTGAATATTTCTGGATTGGTTTTTTATCCACTTGTATTCGTTACAGTTAAAGAATGGGTTTATGTATGATGGATCTCAACATTTGGATTTGGTTAATTAGAAAATTTCACATCAATGACTTTATATAATTGTCCATGTAGTTGTGCTTTATATGTTTTACCACTGGAAAACCATGAAAGGGAAAACTCAAGAAAGTTGTGATTTATATAAATATCATTGAAAGCTTCCAGTCAACACTGGGACATAAACTTCGTGCCTGCTACGGAAATCCCTTGGCCCAGGACCTGCACCTAGCCTTACCCGTTTTTACAAGTACAGGATCACACAACCACGATCATAAGCGTGCCAATGGGAGACTTGAATGAGGGTTTGGTGATAACACCACACTGTTTTCATCGATCTAGTGAAGCACCCGTTGACTTAATTCATATATTTAATATTTTTGCATTGGATTCTGGTAAAGTCTAGTTTTATGTTTGGGTATTAATAGAGAGATTGTAGGTTTCCAAGATTTGCATTTAAGTTTAGTACATTGAAACTACACTCCTTTATCGATTTTTTCTAGGTTTATATAATTATGCATATGGGTGTTGTGAATTTGAATGACGTGTAATCTTGTATTTAGCTAGACTTGAAGATTTATACATTGTGGCGATTCTTCATGGTATTCTGTGGATTTACATATTGGGTTTTAGTGAATTTGCAAATCACATCATGTTGATTTAGTTCAACATATTTCTGGTTTTCTATCTACGATGAATAACAGCAACACTGCAAGCACTGTGATCAAAACAAAGGTCTTAGTCCTTGATGACACAGTGAATTGTTTGTGCTGCATCATTTGGAATGTTGATGCTATAGTCTTAGCGAGAGTAGTGAAAGCCAGTGTATTCCTTGTAATCTTCCATTTTGGAGATACCAATTCCAATACAGGTGGCTTCTATGTTGCTTTCCCGCTGCCTCCTTATAGAATGACTTATTTCAACAAGTCTACAGGTCACTTAAGTAATTGGGCTCCTTGCTAAATTAGTTTTTGGGTTTCAGTGAGTTTTCATACCACACCAAGTTGTTTTAGTTCAACATATTTCTGAATTGAATTGTATTCAATATGCTATCTGTAGTGAATAACAACAAGCAATGTAATCAAAACAAGAGGCTTAGTCGTAGATGACAGTGATTTTTTTGTGCTACGTCATTTGTGGTGTTGATGCGATTGTACAAGGGAGGAGGTAGTCAAAACCAGTGTGTTATATTCCATGTAATTTACCATTTGTTCACAACATTTCCATTACAGGTGGCTTCTATGTTGCTTTCCTTGTCATCATCTCCATGTAGAGTCACTTTTTACATTTTTTCAACGAGTCTGCTGCTCACTCAAGGGATGGGCTCCTTGTTAATTTCTTAAGCACTTGATACATTGTTTTATTCTTATAAATAAATGATTAATTCATATAAATATTTATGATAATCTAATTTTGGTTTTATCTCTTCCATCAATTGAACTTCTACATATTTTTAGTTTAAAAGATCACGGTAAACAAAAATGTAACCACCAACTGAGTACTACCAAACTCTTATTCGATCCCATGAGAAAGAGTCTAACAAATGTATAATGTTTATGATTGACATGTTGGACATAGCAATCTACACTTTGATTGGTGCATTCTGCAGTCGAGTAGGGTGATGTGTAACTTCTTTTGTGCTGATCTTGGACGTGACATGTGTCTTTTAAAAAATAATAAAAAATAATGTAAAAAATAACATGTCTGCTCAAATTAGATTTCAAAATTCACAATGGCATATATATATAAATCCCCTTTCTAGAGTGCAAATGTTAAGGAGGGGTTTGCACTTTGTACCCCGAGAGATTTGATCTCTCTTTATGCTTGGTAAATCCCATTTTAATGGATCTCTGCTAGTATGAAACCAATGTGTCCATAATGAAAGGGCATGTAGCTCGGTGCAGAGAAGCCACAAAATGGTTGCAGGTTGCCAGTCCAATTTTGAGTATGGTATCAGATTCAGTCTCCGGTGTTGAGGTTCATTGGAGGTGCCTAGGAATATTAAGCCCTAATTGATGCTTGAGTGAGAGTCTTGGTGATGCCAGTCCAAATTCCAAGGTCTGATTCATGCACTTGCCCTGTCTTGGTGATAAAAGTCCAAATTCCAAGGTCCGATTCATGCACTTTCCCTACTTGAAAGCGTGGGAAGGGGAAAGGCCATTATGATAAAATGATGACGCAACATGTACCCTCTAAAGGGATGGCAATTACATTCGTTCTAGTGCTATAAGTTTCAGGTTGGAAGAAAAAATAAATCAAAAGTATGCATTGGAATAGATCAGCATCCCATTACTTTGTGATTTCACTCTTCATCTCTGTACTTGAAGTGGTGGCCACTTCTATCAAGGATAAGAGGTTGTGAAACATTTATTGGCTACCCACAAAAAACCAAAGACCTCGAGTGCCGTTATGTTTTTAGCTGGCATACTAGAGGCATCCTTACACACCCAACTATTGTTTCTGGCTACTACTTGCGTATCATGGTAAGCATTGAGCTTTCTCTGGGTGTCTCTTTTAAGGCATATTGTTTTAAATTAGAAAAGAAATTAAAATCCTAAGCGATTGAGGTCAGTTTTAAATTCTGTCCAAATCCTTGACCATGAGGGAGAAAGTAACAAAAGGTAATTAGAGACCAGACTATTAGATCTTATTTTCCATCTTGTCATTATTTGTAGGAAGAAAATTGGAGAGTCTACTAGCTCCAGAGGTGTTCAGTAAAGCTCTATAACACTTGATATTAGGCAGAATGATTTAACCTCAAGACATGTGTTTAGTAAAGATCTATAACACGATATTAGGCCAAATGATTTAACCTCAAGATTTTAACAACTAGGAATTAAGGAGTGAAGAAATTTCTTTCCCAGGTAGCTTGCAGATAAGTGAAACTAATAAGGTAAGTTCTTGACTACAGACCTTTTCACTGAGCATAGATGGAGATAATGAGCGAGTTCGTTGGTTATTGCTAATTAATAATTATTATTGTTTTTGCATTAAAGCAGGCAATTAGTGGAGATGGTAATGGAGAAGGGATAAGAACGGTATGTATGGCAAATATTACACCAATAGGTTGCTTACCTCGTTATTGAATGAACTTCCTCATATTTACTATTTAGTCTGAGCTCGATGGTTATATGGATATCTGTCTCATACAACAGTGTAGTGCTGTGCTTTAATAACCTACACATGGAGAAGCTGGAAATGCATTGTGAGATGCATTTTCTATAGAGGTTGATTCACATGTGATCAAGTTGGAGATATTTGCAAGTCTAACAAATCATCGTAAGCTTCTTTTTCAAAGATGGTCGAGTTCAAGAACTTGTAATCTTATTGGAAGATTGAACTTCCTTAAAATGTTACGTTGCATGTATAGTGTGCATACTTGGGGCATCAATAATCTGAAGGAAGTAGAGCATATTGAATTGCTTCTTAGACAGTCTTCTTTTGTTAGAGTATATCCTTAGAGACAGTAAACATTACAAAATTGAGGGTAAACATGGTATTAATACAAAGTAAGAAAGCAAGTTTTAAGCTTCAAACCACCTTTCACTTTCTTTTTCTCTTCCTATTTCTTGATTAATAACATAAATACATGGCATCTAATTCCATGACTTGCAGGCTTCAAGTTTGGAAGAAAGACTTGCAGTGTTATTGTATAATACTAGCTCTTTGGCCACTAACACCCAACACCTGAGTTTCTTGACCTATCCATACTATTATCTTCATCCACCTATTCTTGTTATATGTTTCTTTCTTCACTTGTTTAAACTTTAACCTTGTAATGTGCAGGTCACTGGTTGCAAATTTGTGAGCAGAAAATTGCTACAAATCAAAACACTTGAAATTACTGGAAAACTGGGCTTTAGGTAATGTACTGTAAGGTCTTGCTCTGTTTAGGTTGTTTTCTCTATGTTTGGGTTTGACTTAGTGCTCATTTTAAAGGAAAATTATTGTTTGTTGTACAATGGAGAAGGCCAAGTTCTTTTATATTGCTACCTTTTTCCTTAGAGTCTCGCTTGAGTCAATTCTACTTGTGGCTGAACATGCAGCTCAGAAAGGAAAGGTATTGCAATCACCCTGGTATTTGGTAGCATAGGGGTTATTTTGTTTTATTGGTTGTTTGGAAAATTAACAATGTCCATACCAAAGGGTTTGTCTCATATCCTGTATGACTCTTGTATCTCATGTTGTGCATATATTCAATGATGAATCTTCCAGCTCCTTTTATCTGCGAATTTTTTTCTGAAGCATTGATGAAAGTCTTTCCGTAAGACTTACTTCCTTGTGTTGTTTTTTCTGATATCTAGATAGCAGATGATTGCACAGATAGAAAAACATTTCTAATTTCATGCCAAGTTGATTTGGATTTTTTATTCTATGATGTATGAATTCCGTATGTTATATATTATTCTACTGTTTGAATTTGTTCATTATATCTGGGTATTTTGTCTTAGGTATATGGATTATTTTTTTGGAAATGAGACTGAAGCAAGGAATTTTGCACGGGTGCAAGGGTGGGAGGTAAATTATTTGATATCTTAATTTCTAACCATTGTATTTGTAAACATGAATGGTGTAGAGATGTTTACTAACTATTTTATATTTTTTAGACTGATAATGTTGAAGAAATATCTCTAAATATGTCAGCACTACCAAAGGCAACTGGAACTCACAAAAGGATAGCTGTTATTACACAAGGTGCAGATCCAGTAGTTGTTGCAGAAGATGGAAAGGTAACTTCTGTTCTATCTTTTGTACTTTTTTTATAGCTGACATTGAGAATAAGAGAAGAAATTCCTTGGAATATCGTAGCTATGGAGGCCAAAGGTTCAGGGGTACTTTGGTGGATTACCCTCCATTTAGGCCATGAGTCTAGCAACTTCTGATGACATAATTGGGCTTTCTTGGGTTTTTATTCACCTACATTCTCTATATTTAAAATTTTTCCTAAATACAGGTTGTTGTCTTACTTCTCTGGTACCATTCTTAGTCCTGACAACCTTCTTCCATAGCTATCATTCTCTTGTTTTTTGCTATGAATTTTAAGGCACTCATAAGCTTCCTTTGTATTAGGAGTTCAAGTTCTACATTTCCTCCAGTCCTCTAAAACTCATGTCAGTGTTATAAGGGAGACCATGAAATCAACTAACAAATGAATTTTTGCTTCTTAATGAGATCTTGGTTCCTGCTAAATACTTTAAGAATCAATTAGTGTTGGTTCTTGTATAATCCCTTCCATATTCAATTAAATACATTCTGGCTAATTGTGTTAGAGTTATTTCCCTTATGACCAAAGGATGATATGAGCTTGATTGAATTCTCAGCAAGTTATTGTTACGTAGTAAACATGTGCAACCACATGGTAATCAACATTGGAGACAAACTATATGTAGGATATGGTCTATGACATGACATTGTCACCGCCGTCATCTTTACAATCTGATTCTTGATGATAAGAGACCTCAGAGACATCATCAGGAGTCATGACTAGAGGTGATGTATAGTTTGCCAGGATTTTGTTGAACTCCATTATAAATATCTACCCTTAGAAGAACCTTTAGCAGATTATCTCATTTGATCAGTTTTTTGAGAACTATATTGTTGTTGAGATGGAGAATTAAGTAGAAGGATTGACCCAAGTTTGTGAGTGCACTTAAGTAATTGTATTACTCTAAAGCTGAAAATAAATTTGCACTAGAATGTTGTTTTTGGATCCCTAATGCAAACATTTCATCATGTTCTCTGTCAATAATCAAAACATTTATATATGGATTGAGTTCTGGATTTTGATATTTTCCTTGTATATCTTTTCAACTATTAAAATAGAAAACATGCTTTACAATAGAAATTAGTGTGTGAAATCATTTCGGAATCATATCTCTATTGTACTGATGTACATTACCTAATGCATTGTTTCTTCTTGCAAGGATTTTATATCTTGCTACTTCTTGCAAGGATTGTGGAAAGGTTTATATTGGCGAGACAGGTCGATTGGTACATACAAGGTTGAAGAAGTGGACATCATTCATGAAAGGATAAAGAAATCAGCACTGGAATAACATTCAAAATCCTCTAAACACCATCTCGGTATATAGAATGCAAGGGCTATTATTGGCATTGACCACTACACAAAGAGCCATGTCTGGGAGGCTATAGAGATGACAATGACAAATGGAAATTAAGTAAATATTGGACCACAGTTAGGAACCTTAAAAATACCAGGGACCCTTCTAGGAATTAGTGTGGGCCTCTTAGGTCATAAAGATAAAAGAAAAAACAAAAACAATAAACTCAAGTCTTTATTATCACGATTTGATTTCAATATTAATTTGAACTTAGGATTGTATTAATATTAAATAATATTTTTAAATATTATCAAGATTAAACATTATTAATTTTTAGATATTAATAAAATTATTAATTAGCAAATGTTAATATTATATATATTAATATTATTAATATCAATAAAAATAATTAATATTATCAATTTTAATATTAATTTATTTCTAATTAAATTAATAACTTGATGAAGTGATGGAATGCCCCTTGAGAATCTCTTGATGGAACAATCGTTAGTAAGATGAGAAACCCCTCAACTTCATCTACCTCCTTGTGGCCTTATCAATTGTGGAAACTGGTATGATGCTTTTCCCAATTGACATCTTACTAATTTTGAGATTATAAATAATGCACATAATATAAATTGTCTTTGTTGGTGTTCATTGTTAAAATATTCATGATATCATATATGATGCTCATAGCAGGAATCTTCTTTTAGTAACCATTCATGATTTCTTCTCTTACAATCCTATTGCTGAACAAAATCACATCATCAATGAATAACAACATTTATGTAGAAACACATCCTCAATTGGATTCTACAACTATTTCTTAAACACATCCATTATTCTTTGTCCATATCAAGTTTAGGTTATTAGGTATGCATCAATACATTATGTTGTTGTTTAAGACCCTTTTGCAGACCACTTTAATAGATTACGTAATTGTTTAGGATATTTTGTTGTTAATATTGTTCCTCTTCCTGATTCTTAAAGGGTGTTAGCTCACTGGAAGAGCGCCTGCTTTACAAGCAGGAAGTTGGTGGTTCGATTCCTCCATGCTCTAATGATATTGCAATGTATTTCTAAAGGTAAAAAATGTAGTAGTGCAATATGGATAATTTTAGATGCAACACTAAATGCAAAATATGATGTAAAATTGGATGTCACACCAAACACAAAATTGGATGCAAAAGTAGACCTTATGTTAGACGCAAATGTGGACACAAAAATGGATGTCACACTAAACAAAAAATTCGATGCAAAAATAGACTCAACACTAGACACAATTAATGACTCAAAACTGGATGCAATGCTAGGTCCAAAACTAGACGCAACAATAGATGCAAAAGTGGACTCCTAACTAGACGTAAAATTGGACATTAAATTGAGCACAAAATATGGTGTATCGATGGACATAAAACTAGGAATAACACCAGGTGCAAAACTGGAAGCAACACTTGGCACAAACAAAAACTTAAGACGAGACACAATCTTGGATGCAAGATGGGACAAAACATTGGATGTAAAACTAGAAGTAATATTGAATGCAAGATTGGATGCAAAATTGGACACAAAACTAGATGCAATATTAGATACAAACATGGACGCAAAATTAGGCGCAACATGGGGTGCAACATTGGGTTCAAACATAGATGTGAAAAAAGACATCAACCAGGATGCAACACTAGGTGCAAACCTAGATGAAAAATACAACCTAAAACGAGATGAAACATTAGGCACAAACATGGATACAAAAAGAGACGTAAAACAAGATACAAAATTAGATGCAAATGGGGATGCAACATTATAAGTAAAATTGGATGCAAAACTAGATGCAATATTGGGCCGAAAATTGGATGCAAACCTAGATGCAATGTTAGATGCATAATTGGACACATAATTTTATTCAAAACATGGTGCAAAATTGGGTGCAAGACTTGATGAAAAAATAGGAGAAAAATAAGACGCAACCTTGGATGCAAAACTGAGCGTGAAATTGGGTGCAAACAAGGATGTAACAAAGAACACAAAAAAGGATGCAATAGAAGTTGCAAAATTGGGCACAAATTAAGGCGTAACAAAAGATGTAAAATATTGGGCACAAAAATGGACGCAAAAATGGATGTTAAAAAGGATGCAAAAAAAGATGCAATAGATGGCGTTTTACGAAAATGTACAATGGCGCCAAGTTTAGAGCTGGATTGTTCACCATAATTGGGAAAAAATTGCACTAAAATACAGCGCTAAATTCGATGCTAAATCTAGTTTTTGTTGTAGTGTCATCAAGATTCTCGGGCACCCAAACCGTGTCACAATACTCTCAAATTGAAATTTGGCTGTCGTTGCAGCAATACAGTCCACAACTGGTGCAGCCTCTTCCCATCTCATCAGATAGTCCGTTAGAGTGATTATATAGCATGCACCAGTTCTTTTACCAAGTGGGTTGATCGGACCCACAAATTATACCACCCATTTATCAAAAGGTTGTAAAGTTACCTAGGGTATGAGCGACATCTCATCCCACCATGATGGTTTTCCAATGCATTGAAAGACATCATAACTCCATGCATAATATTCCGCATCATTATGAAGAGTGGGCCACCAATGCCTTGTGCAAAGAACCTTTCGCATGGTAGCCTATCCTCCATAGTGTTCCCTAGCTACTCCGGCAAGTGCCTCTTCTAAAATCTGATATTTTTCATGTGGGAGGAAACATCGCCACAATATTTCATCGGGTTCCATCTTATATAAGTGGCCATCAATCAACTGAAATTCAAAAGCTTTAACCACCAACTGCTTCTTTTGACTCGTAGAAAGTTCTTCTGGTGCAACTCCTATTGCTAAGAACTAGATTATCAGAGCATAATGGTCATCTTCCATTTCAACTCAAAACAACTGCACATCAAGAAGTCCACCTTCAATGTTAGTAGGTTCCTCACTTGTCTCAATTCTGGATAAATGATCGGGGCCAACATTCAAGTGGCCTGGCTTCATGATGATCTCAAAATTAAACTCCTAAAAGAGGAGTATCCATCTGCATATCTTCCCCCCAACACAGGATTATTGACTAGATACTTAAAAGCTGAATGGTCAGTAAACATCTTGGAGTGACCTCCTAGAAGATAATGCTGAAATTTTTGTAGTGCATAAACCATCGCTAGCCCCTCGCGCTTAGTGGTTGTATAATTATTCTCCGTGAATGATAACTTCTGACTCACAATATCAATAGGGTGATCCAAGTCGTTGTCACATGGCTAGGCGAGCACTAATCCTAGAGCAACAAAAGATGCATCAACATGAATGTGGAACTCCTTGTTCTAATATGGAAATACAAGTATTGGTGTCGAAGCCATCTTGGCCTTTAGCGTGTCGAAGCTGCTCTGACACTTGAGACTCCATTCAAATACTGCATCTTTCTTCAATACTTTATCCATAGGGGCAGTGATCACAGCATAGCCTCTAATAAATTTACGATAATATCGTATGTGCCCCAACGTTTCCTGAAGAATCTTCACATTGGTCGACGGGGGAAAACTCAAGATGAGATCTATCTTCACAGGGTCGACCAATAATCCTTGCTTGCACAAAATATAACCTAACAATATGCCAAATGGGGTGCAGAAAAATGCACTTTTTGGAGTTCAGCATGATCTAATGTTGTCGACAACTTTCCAGTATCAATTGAAGGTTGGCCAAATGATCCTTCATTATACCATACACTGTCCTATCATCCATGTACACCTGCAAGAAATTTTGAATCAAATCCTTAAAGGCAGCAATGATGACACGAGAGAATACTGTGGGGGCATTCTTCAATCCAAAAGGCATCACTGTATATTGAAAACATCCCCATTCAGTGATGAATGTTGTTTTATGTTGATCCTCCTTCATGATTCTAATATGGTGATAACCCGAAAACCCATCTGTAAAAGAGTACATTTCTTAACTACCTACTCCTTCAAGTACCTCATCAGTGAATGGTGTCGAAAACAGGTCATACATACAAGAATCATTTAGTTTTTTGAGGTCGACGCAGATCCAAAGTTCGCTAGTTTTTTTGTATTGGACCACCATAGCATTGATCCATTTTGACTCTTTGATAGGTTTGATGATTCCAGCATCCAACATACGATCAAGCTCAGCTTTGAATCTCTCTTTGTATCGTGGATTCAACTGATATGGTCTCTATCGTACTGGTTTGGCATCTGGATTTAGCAGGATTTTCATTTCCCCTAGGTCACCCAATATCCCTTTCATATCTAAGAATTTTGTCAGAAAAAGACCTTGAAAATCATGCAGGAAATCCATGATCTTGGCCATGGTCTCCTCATCCCAATAGTCCCCAACATTTGTGAACTTTAGATTCTCTTCCATCCCAATGTTAACTTTCTTAATCTTCAGTGGCTGAATCATGGGATTGGTCAACACATCTGATGCTCTGACATATCGACTCCCTTCAGTCTCTAGAATATTAATATTCAGCAACTCATCATCATCCTCCAACTCTCCAGACATGTTATAGCACTCCATCATCAATTGCATGCGGCAATGCGCATGTGGATCCACCAGATATGCGACTGGAACAACCTTCAAGACTACATCCCGAATGAACTGAATTTCATTATGGACATTAAGATGGTGTATGCGACACTAAAAGTGTGGGTGAAACAAACCATCAAATCCTCCCAAGTAGTGATTTCTCTATGTAACTCTACGGATATGTACCATTTCCTCGGTATTTCATCCAATGAATGGACCCATTCATCCTTTGGTCACGCTTCCCATAGTGTTTGAAACTCCATCAAATGGTTGTGGGGGTAATTTTTCCCATCATACTTCCCAGTGTGGTACACCTTTGTGGTACCAAAATGAACTATCATCAGCCTGCAACACTGCACCCATCCAGTAATCATCTTCTTATGAGCTTCCCACCAGCGGGCGGGAGTAGCCTTCAGTGCTTCCTCTAGTGCTAACGGTCACTGTGGCTCTGAGACTCTTTATTCAAATACTTCTAAGAATGCAGAAATCTTGGGCAACCCTTCATATACCAGAAATTCAACAATTTTAGTCACAACATGATGCAGAGATTGTAGAATCAAAACGTACTTTCTAAAAGATACCTCATGCATATGGTTTTGCCAATTTTTTAGCACATCATCAGAATCAGAGGAAACAGAGCTAGCACTATGTCAACTATTTGTGAAACCCACCAACAAAGCCTCATCGATATAGGTTCTCACTTTGTCGACGCCCAACCAGTGCAATCTCCCTGAGCACCATCCCAGACAAGTTTTACCCTGCCCAGCATTGTCTGCAGAACAGACGAGGTCTCACCCAAGATGCTGAAGGGAGAGATGTGGGAATTGTGTTTTTGGCAGTAGGGAAGGAGGATATGGGGATCCAACGGGGAGACACCATAACTGCTAGATCCAAAGCTTTGTAGTTGACTTTAAACCATTTCCACAACTTGCAAAGTGTATTCAGAACTTATGGAGTCATTATATATTCATTTCCATAGCATCATACAGTTGTCATATTATTGCTAATACTGCAACATTGTTCATAAAACATATCAACTCATAGTGCAATAGACAGGAGGAGATTTTAAAACAGATCACATCAATATAGCAGAAAGAGACTAGATCACATCAACATCATAACAAAACAACTCGCAACATCATAACAGATTAGATAGCAGTAGTGATAACAACCAATACTTGTGCAACAATTGTCATATCATATTAATCTTGCGCAAAGGATCCAACTTACACAATTCTTCTCCAAAACCAAAGACTACCTACATCAGGAAAGACCCAAATAAATCACAAATACACAAGGAATTCTTCAAAAACCCGATTTCACTAGACCTTATGCCACAATTATCCTCTGATACGATTCTCCTATGATGATCATGATCCTCTTCTTTCTCCCCTATTCTTTGTACCATCTACTTGAAAAAATAGATCTATAAATAGGATTGTCCCATTACATTGAGGATCCACTTATAACTAACTTATAACCTCTAATGACCTATTACAACAAAACTTGGTCAATTAACATAAAAAATATTCAAAGCGGTTATTCTTCTGCCCATCGCGCTATTGCAGCTGTAACTATTTCCCAAATTTCTAAAAAAAATTGGACCCTCCTTTTGATTTTATCTAGCTCAGGTTGGTTTGATTTCTTTTAAAGCTGTCTTGAAAGTTCATTTTTCCACTTAAGATTGACCTTTGGCAGGTCGGATGATTAGTTGACTATTTTTTTGATGTTTTGGGAGTTGTACTACCGTCTTCTTCGCTGACGCCGCGGAAACTATGGAGTCTTCGTTTTATTTGAAAACTTAACTTTTGATTGTTCAATGATTTTTTTATCGTTGTCAGAAGTCTATTAATGAATGAATCAAGGAATTAGTCAGCTATGTTGCCACTATTTTGGAGGGAAAATAGAGAACATTCTGATGGATAGTTATTTTTCTCGCCGAATCCATGGCCTCTATATTTCTGGTTTTATTGTTCAAACCTTTTGATTTTCGATGACTTTGTTTTTCTTTTCGCTATCGAAATGTTTTTTGATAAGCTGTTGGAGGTTTAGTCCTCTATGACACTACCATTTAGAAGGGTTTGTCATTTGTATAACCGACATTGTAGAGTCTATAGTGTCTTGAAGTTTCGATGGGTTAGAGATTAGTTTTTCTGATCGTCGACGTTTAGTGCTCAAGATCGCTAACACTACGGCAGTGTTTAGCTTTGAAGTGCCGACACATAGTGCTTAGAGCCTCCGATTGCCAAAGATTTTATTTGGCCGCAGAACCCACAGTTGGTTTATTTCTTGTCATTGTGGCTTCCTATGGAAGTATCCACCCGAATAATAGTTTTTTCCTCGTCGATGTTGTAGTGGTTAATGGCTCCAATCGCTAATACAATCACTGTGATAATAGTCATTGGAATCGCTGACACTATAGATATGTTAAGGTTTAAAGCTCTGATACTTAGCGTTAAGAGTCTCTGACGCTGACTGGTTTTATGATCTACAGAACCCTTAGTCTGTTTGTCACTCGCCGTTGTGGCTGTCTTATGAACTATCCACCCGACAGCTAGTGCTTCCGCCCACCGATAGAGTTTTTTTTTCCCATCGATGAATGGTTTTCCCGCTAACTGCATTGCGACCTGGTTGTTTGGGTTTTTTTTTTGTTATCTGAAACCATGGTTTTCCCTGGTTAGGGTTTTCCACGATGAGGAGCATAGTACAGAGTCTAGTGTTTGGGAGATTAGCAGTAGCGGCAATGTGGTTCATGCTTTTATCGGACTAGTTTGAGTTAGTTCAGATGCGACCTAGTTTAAGATATTGAATCTTTTCTATCAGGATTATGATTTTGGTTATAGATAGTGGATTTAGAGGGTTTTAAGCACAACTTGCAGGATTTTCTTTACCTTGTCGTTTTTTTTTTCATGCATTAATATTGTGTATGGTTTATTTTACAGAATGCATATGGAGGAGGCAAATAGACTGATACAGTTTTTTGTTATTTTGGTAAATGCTCAATGGTCTAAGGAGATGCTATGTTTATGATAGGATGATTGTTGTAAAGAAGATATGTCTAAAAGACAAAAGCAGAAGAGGCAGAGAATTGGTTGAAGAATGAGGAAGAAGAAAGAAAGGGAGCTGTAGAGGAGGCAGCAAGGAAGGAAGAGAAAGAGAAATGAAGAAGCAAAGATAAAGAAAAGAGAAGAAGAAAGTGTGGGTCTGAGATTAAAAGGATCTAAAAAATACCAACAAATTACTGAGAAAATCAATAGCAGCAAAGGCCCAGGCTTGGAAAAAGTTCATCAGTGACCAAGATGGTCCCTCTTCATAAAGTGCTCTTAAATTTTAATTTAAAATGTAACATATTGTATAAATTATGAGCACATACTACAAGACAAAATTTTGGAACTGAAAGGTTGAGGAATCCCAAAAGTCATTTGGGGGCAGCACAAAGGTTTTTTTTTTTGTATAAATATAGGAGAGATTAGATGTAGAAGGACTTTTTCCCAGATCATTTGTGAGAGTATATTGTAAGAAGAACTATTTCCTTTTGCAATAAAGAATTACAAGTTTCTTGCTGGAGAAAGCTTGGTGGAATGTTTCAAATGTTTTGCTATGGATCAGTTGAATGTGAACTATTTCATTTTTCGCTTACTTCCATTAACTGTGAGATCATTCTAACTCAGTGATTTTCTTTTCATGTTATGAATGCACTCCAGTTTAATCTGTGAAATTTCCACTGTGAGTAATGAAGGTTGTCATAAACAATAAGCTATCTTGTTGTTCATATTTCTATTAATGTTCACGTGTTCTGAAATAAGTAACTACTATCTATAATTTTTCTTAAAGCATGCGCAGAAATACATTACTCATTGATAACTGATAATTTGTCTCCCTAGGGATAGGTTAGTTAGTTAAATTTAGTGTCTTGTTGTGTGTGATTTAGATGTGAGAGATTTAAGATGAGAGGTAAGAACCTGCACATCACATTGTGACACTCCTCGTTATCTCTATCAATCTACATTTTTAGATAGGCACTTGCACATCATACTTAAACACAAAAACTAAAAATATACACGGTGGACCGGACCGTAACTGGTAAAACATTTTAATTTGTTACTTGACCTATGGTAGGTAGACCATAAACTGGACAGATTCTCCATACAAAATAGTAATGGGCTAGTTGGGAACATTTATTGGGGAGAATCCCTAACTGTTGTTACCTATGATTTTATAGGCCTCAACAGTTTTTGGTGCTAGAAGGAGGGCCACCAGTGCATGGCTGGCCGAGGAAACTCATTTCCTTGAAATTACTCCACCGGTGATAGTTCTGAAAGTAGTTTATTTCACAAATCCACTCCTGAAGATAAAGGGAAAGGGTATCTAAATACTGTAGATAACGAAGTGGTTGATGATTTAAGAAGAATTACTAGGGCATATGTGAAAAATATTGGAGGATTACCTATCATTTATGTATTACCTAGAAGAGAGTATCAGAATAAAGATCACCCTAAATTAGAAGACTCGGTGTTGGTAGAAGATCTTGAAGAAATGGTAGAAGCAGCTTTAAAAGAAGTTGACCAACCTTTGAATCAGTTGGACCCAGATTCACCTTACCGTTCACCTTATCGAACCCCTATTCAGTCATGACCTCATTCTCCACTCAAAATCATGGCTCATGTAAATGAAAACCAACCACCTCCACCGCTTACTTGGAAAGCTAGGTCACCTTTAAATTTGACACCTCCCTTGCATGATTTGCCTCAAGCTTTTGACAAGATGTTACCCAAGTTTGAACCAGGTGAAGGAGTTTTGGTAGATGATCATTTACAAAGATTTTACTTGGATATAGAAGGATTATGAGCTGGGGAGCATGAAGATGTAGTCTGTAGATTGTTTCCCCACACTCTAAAAGGAAAAGCAGCCTCATGGTATTTTGCACTTCCTGCAAATTCAATCACAGATTGGAACACATTTGAGAGAATGTTTAGAAGTAAATATGCAGCTCAAAAAACTCATGCATCCTTGATGAAGGGGTTATGTGCTCTAAAGAAAGAAAGAAAAGAAAAAGTACATGATTTCACTCAAAGATTTGTTGCTTACCGAAACAATTTTACTGCATTAAATAAGCCATCTGAAAATGGTCTGATAGAATACTATACCTCAGCCCTTGGGCCTGATCTAGCCATGGTTTCCAAGATATCAGTAAGGCATACATTAGCAGAAATTTATGAAGAAGATGAGAAGGTAGAGGCTGAGTTGGAAAGCATAGAAAATTATCCTGAGCAGTCGGGAGAAAAGACTTTTGGAAGCAAAAAAAAAATTATTACTAACTAAGCCTAAGGATGAGCGGTCATAGGATTTTAAAGGGATGTTGAAGATGATGCAAAAGTTGTCTAATAGAGTGATAGATTTAGAGAAGGAAAAAGAGGCTCACAAATCATATAAGCTTTATTATCAGAAAAGGGAAGACAACAGTCAAACTAAGCCTCCTCCACATAGTCCTTCAACAATGAATTTAACTAATGTAGGCATGGATAATTTTTGCACTTTTCATCAGCAGCCTCATTCTGAGAAGAATTGCCCCCAATGGATAAATTATATGACGTTGGTAATGGATCAGTTATTGGACTCCAAAATAATAGAAACCGAGGAAGAAAAAGATAATCAATCCATAGAAAAACAAGAGGAAGATACTTTAATTTTATGGGATTGTGTCTCAATGTTTGATACAGAAGAGGAAGGTTCTCTGAAACAAGAGGAAACATCAGAAACAAATGTGACAACAAGAAGTCAAGGTTTGTTAAAAGAATACAAGTTGATACTTCCTAATATTAAGAAACTTCAGGAAAATATGAAGAAGATACATAAGAACACTACAACTGTTAAAATACCTGAATTTACCATTTCAAGTAAAGATCCAAAGAAAATTAATTTGCCTGTTAAGCCTATTGAAGATAAGATTGATAATGTCAAGAGGAATCTCAAAGAACATGAAATGGGGTATGATATTGTGGAAGACATTAAAAAAGTTAAAGAAAATATCTCATTATTTGAAATGTGCAATTTACCTCAGAAAAAAATGAAACTTTTAAAAGCACTTCAAGTACCAGAAGAAGAGTTGCCCACTAACAACCAACCTGAAGAAGAAGTTGGTGAAGCGTGGGAGGTAAGTCTAAGTTTAGAACCCCACGATTTCTCCTAACTTTTGATATTTTCAACTATAATGTGCACAACTGTTTAGTATACTCAGGGGCATCAATCAATGTTATTCCACTTTCAATCTGCAAGAGAATTAATGGATAGCCTAAACCATCCACTTGGTAAGTTATTCAATTAGATAGGACAACTGTGAAATTAATAGGAGAAATGGAAGATGTTCTAATTTGCTTACATGCAAATGAGAAGGTATGTCAGTACATCAATATTGTAGTAGCAGACATTCCAGATGCTTATGGACTGGTTTTGAGTCAAGACTGGTTGGAAAGGCTAGATGGATACTTCGCATCAGATTGGTCACATCTGTGGTTGCCTCATGAGGGAAGTCCCAATTAGATAAAAATATTAAGAGATCCTTAGATGAAGTACAATGTTACTCAGTTGGAGGGAAAAAATGAACCAGTGAATTCTGTATTGGGAAATTACTTCATTGAATTGGAACTGGGAAATTACCAAGCTGAAGAAGCCAGCAATATATTTGACACCAAGCCCAATCTCCTTCGATTTTCATGGGCTGATGAGATTGACTATAAAATAGTAGATTTAGTTTCAGATGTAGTTTTTAATTCGAGTTCAGTAGAAGTAGATAGTTTTTGGGCCCTTTATTTTAATGGATATAAAACATTGGAAGGATCAAGAGCTGGCTGTGTCCTAATTGATATAAGAAAAAATAAACATTTTCTTTCTTGTAGATTAGAGTTTGAATGTACAAATAATGCATCCAAGTATGAAGCACTAGTTCAGGGACTGAAAAAGGTAATAGAACTAAAACTGAAAAATCTGAAAGTATATGAAGACTCTAAAATTGTTGTTAAGCAAATTCGAAATAAGATACACTGTATTTTGCCACATTTAAAAGCCTATCAAAATGAAGTTTGGTATTTTCTTATAAACTTTCATGCATTCAATATTGTATCCATTCCTAGATTAAAGAATACAGTAGCTGATTTACTAGATACCTCAGCTGCAAGGCTAATACCTTCTAATAATAGATGCTCTATTGAATTACTTTTCAGGCCTTTTGTTCTGGATATGATCACCAATCTACGGGTTTTTGACGATGATCAACAAATTTTGGAATTCTTGATGAATGATGAGAATTTTAAAGGAGCAATAATAGATGATGAAGAACATCAAGCAGAATTAAAATTTGGAAATTTTATTCCTAAAGGAGTAAGGACCTTGGAACAGATGTTTGAATTCAACAACAAGTTCAGAAAGCCAGCAAATGTCAAGACTTATAGCTCATCCTTGCAATTTGAGCTAATAAATTTGGGCTCTAAAGTTGAACCTAGGTATGTAAATTTGGGAAAGTGATGTTCCCCAAGCGAGAGGAGTAAGTTCATTAATATGTTAAAATAGTACAAAGATTTGTTTTCCCAGACATATGAGGAGCTTAAAACATATGACAAAAATAGTATACAACATGTCATCTCGATTAGAGCTGGAGTCAATCCTTACCAACAGCCTCTAAGGAAGATGCATCCAAAGCTGGAACCTTTAATTCAAAGTGAAGTGAAAAAATTGTTGGTTGATAAAATTATATTCAAAGTTAGACATTCAGAATGGGTTTTGAATTTGGTGCTAGTAAGAAAAAAATTCAAAGAAATCAGGCTCTGTGTAGATTTCAAAAACCTTAATTGTGCTTCGGACAAAGATAACTATCCAATCCCCCCCATGGAGCAAATATTGCAGATGGTTTATGTAATTCCCCAGTTTTGACCCCATTTGCATTAAAAGGTACATGATGTATATATTGTAATAAATCGTGGTGTGGAGCTAAAGGAAAAATCCCCACCATTGATTCGGCTGTGTTATGTTTCGACAATAGGGATCGTTGTCGATGGCATATCATGCTATCCAACACATTATAGTTTTGGCATCATGTAAATATGCACATCAATTAAAATAAACCTACAACTAGCTACGACGATGCAACGTTAAATGAAAAGGGCATGATTCCTAAGGTTAAGGGGGGGTTGTCTAACCCGTCGGGGTCATTGGGAGTTGCCATGTGTTTACCACCCACTAAACTTCTACTGTTTGATTTGTTGGGAGTAGTTATGGTTGGGGAGTGATGGGTGGTAGGACTGCTAGTATTTTCCCCACATACACTCCACCAGCAAGCTCGCTCTTCCTTAGGTGGAGGGCATGGGAACGGTCACCACTTTTCCCACTCACTCCACTCTTCCATTCACAGTTTTGGTCGGGCTTACCCTCACACAGAGACATTCTTCTCTCTCTCGCACCATTGGGTTCTCCATTGTGAGTCTGTCTTGACCATCTCCCGTGGGCAAGGGTCAGCTCTGTTCTCCCTTCTCTCGCTGATTGTTGGTTTTGGATCTGTTTTTCCTCCCACAGGAGTTGATCTATCTTTCTCTTGTTCACGTAGGGAGTTGTGTCTTCTCCACCATTGTCAGACTGTGTAATGTTCTGTTACCCCATCATTGAATTGGCACTGTGTTTTCTTCCACCGTTCTATTGGCTGCATTCTTCCCCCTCAGGTACAAACTGGGAATCAGTTCCTTTCCCATTTCTACCTATGTAAGTTCTCCAGCGTTTACATTGGGGATTGTGTGCTGTGGGCTCATGGATGTTGGTTGGCTATTGATTCCACATCGTTGGCTGCGTTTTCGCCTGTCTACGCTAGGATTTTCACTTCTTCCCTAGTTGCATATGGTGTAAGGTTGCCATCATTTCATGGTAAGATTGGGGTTGTTGATTTACCCTGGTTTCAGGTTGCTATATTATGCTACCATCGTTTCCTTATATGATTGGGGGCTACTGTTGATTTTCCCTGGTATTGGTTTTTGCATGTGCCAATATGTTGTGGGGTTGTTGCTGAGTGTTTTGGCCATTCTAAGGCCAAGAACAGCTCTGAAACATCTTGTTTGGCCTAAGCTATGTTCACCTTTTTGTTCAGGGTTGTCACCCTATTATCTTTACCTTCTTCACAGAGATGTGAACTGTTTGTTTTACTGTGGCATGTAGTGGTTGGTCTTTGGACTGTTGAGAGTAGGATTAGAGGCTAGGTATGCTTGAGAAAACTGGTGTTTGGAGCCACTCAGACAGAGTTAGACTGTTGGCTTTCTTCTCCACAACCCTTGAGGAATGTTCGAAAGGGAAGTCAGGGTCTGAGGGACTGTGAAGCAGAGAAAGGACTGATTCCTTGTTTTGGGTGTGTGGATGTCTTAAAAGTCATGTTAACTTTGGTGTATGAATCCTTAGCTCTCCATTGAGGCCACCAGCTTAGCATTTAGCCTTTCCTAGCTCCTTGACGGCCTGATAAACCCTACTGTGTGGGATTGGCTGATTTGTGTACCTTGGCTATGTGTAAGCATGCTTTGACCCTTATTCCTTTAGGAATCACGCCCAACTCGGGGGTGGTAGTGTTGCTGAGAGATTGATGAGCACGCTGGCCTATGGTTGGGTGGGACATTGCAGCGACGTAGCTGGTTGCGGGACGAATCCTGTTTAAGATAAGTATTCTTGACTATTTCATCTCTACATTTATATTACTGATTAATGAATATAATTAACATGTGGCATTCTTGATATTCCGCTATGTATATGAAGGATTATGCATCTTAGTATGTTTTATGTTTTAAGAATTTTATTCCAGCATTTTATGTATGTTCATGTTCATGGGGCTATTTGCCCGGAGGTTTATGTTTGGTGTTTAGTAGCATCCTCTTTGCTGGTCAGAGGGTAAGAGATGTTACAGTATGTTATTAGAGCTCAATATTATAGCATGGACCTGAATGGGCCATGACAGGTCAGCTAGTAGAGGTAAGTTTCCTTCTGCCCAGCAAAAATTAGAAGGAATCTGTGCATGACGAGAGAATTTTGAGAAATTTGAAAAATTTATCTAAGTATTGGAACCGTCGGCCCATCGGAGGACTAAGTACGAAGGTCCTCCATCACAAAAGATAGACCACTCTAACGGTCGTCCGATACAGAATGCCTCGGCGACGGTGAAATTTAGTGGAACGACTCGTCGATGTTACGACGACGAAGGAAGAAAATTGTAAGAATTTTCCTAAGTGTTCGTCGGCCATCAGAAAAACTTGGTGGAAGCTGGAGCCATGGTTTCGGTGAAGGTCCACTGAAGATCTCCAAAGCATCAGTGAAAATTAAAGGATGAATCTGTGAATGCAGTGACAAGAAAAGTTTAAAAATTTGCCTAAGTGTTAAAAATCATCGGCGATCAACGCCACTAAGATAAAGGGATCGCCGATGACACATCGACAGAGGTTAGCTGATGATGCGTTTGTTGTTGCTGCTACTTAATGGACTATCCACCCGATGGTTAGTTGCTCTGACAGCTGACGTGGTGAAAGACAGAGGAGAAAAATCTCCCAAAATTTTAAGGCATGAGATCATCGACGATCAAAGAAGAATGGTGGTTTACATCGCCGATGAATAGTTGTTTGGATTGGTGAATAAAAGTGGAATCGGTGGGAGGAAGGAAATAATTTTGAAAGTGCTTGTTGAACCATCGATAAAGAATAGCTGATGAGATTACCAAAATGTTAGCAGAGAAAGAGAGAAAGTTAGTTGGTGGAGTTGCCGACAGCGACGACGAAAAGAAGATAAAGAGAAAAATTTTGAAAAATTTTCTAATTCGTGAGACCATCGGCGCTCGGAAAAGTTTAGATGGTTGGATCGTCGATGATTAGGTGATGGAGTCACCAAAATTCCACCACTGTTGATGAAATTTAGTTGTTTGAATAGTCGATGCGACAGCGGAAGAGAAGAGAAGAGAAGAGAAGGTTTCGGCGGAGATCTCCTGAAGATCGTCGAAACAAAAGCGAAGGTTAGTTGTTTGAGGAATCGACGCGGTGACAGACATGGAAGGAAATTTTTTTCCAAAGTGATGGAACCATTGGAAAATATTAGAAGATTGGATTGCTGATACATCGGAGATAGTTAGTTGAATGGACCACCGATAGGTCGGGAGAAGCTAGTCGTTTGGTCTGCCGATGTGTCGAGAGAGATTAGTTGTTTTGACCATCGATGTGTTTTATCCCACAGAATCCACAAACAGTTTACTTCCCACCATTGTGGCTTCCTAGAGAGCCATCCACCCGATGATTAGTGGTTTCTCCCGTCGATGTATTGTTAGAAATTTAGCGGATGGAGCGGCCAATGCTCCAACGAACGAGGAAAAGGAATTTCCAAAAAAATGTCTAAGTACTAGAAACATCGACAAAATATAGACGATGGTAGCGCTAATACGTCGGTGGAAAATAGATGATGAAAGTGACCGATGCAACGGAGGGATAAAGGAAGCTTTCCACTAAAAATTATTAAGTATGGAATTTGTCGGCAGAATTTTAGTTGATCTGATTGAAAAACTTTAGAGGATGGAGACGCCGATGCGGCAACTGACGCTGGAACAAATTAGATGATCATGGTTCCACCATTGTGGCTACCATGTGGACTAGAATTCCGATGGCTAGAAATTTCAACTACAAATCACTGACACATAGCACTTAGGGGTTTTGAGCAACGGTGGAATTCAGAGGAATCAGACGTTTGTGTGCCCGCCATTGCGGAAGCTTAGAGAACTAGCCACCCGACAGGTAAAGGATCTGATCACTGATGATGGCTTTTGCAGCACTGATAAAGGACTCGAAATCTTAGATAGGTGGGGATATGAAACAGTGGAAGATGCTAGCTATTTGATCGGTGATGAATAGTCCTTAGCATCGTCGATGTAGTGCCAGGCTTAAGGGTTCTAATCACCTATAAATATCAGAAGATTACATAACTACAGACCCAAAACGACATAAAATGTTAGCTATTTGACCACCGAGGGATAGCCTTTGGCATTGCTGATAAAGTCTAGAATTGTATATGAAAAGACTGTTGATACCACGGAAAGGGTTAGTTGTATGGTCGACGATAAGTAGCGGAAGAAAATTAGTCGTTCTGACCACCGAAACATCGGAATGTTAGTTGGGATGAGACCCAATTCTATTCAAGAAATTTTGGGTTTTTCAAAGTGGAATTTCTCTCAGTAAATTCCAACTATTATCAGCGGATTTTCAGTAGACTGCCAGTGGATTACAGGGCTGAGAAGGAAGAGAATCCCAGGTGGCTGAAGTTTGCATTCCATACCAAAATTCAGTGGTGTGTTTTGCCATAATTTTTTAAATGGTGTGGTTTTCACACCCAAGGTCAGAATGAAGCATGTGGATAGGCGTTCGAAAGCTTATCCAGTGGGGAACAAGGGAGAGTCACCAAAATTTGAGTGTGGAGCAGCAAAGTGCTAGTAATTGCTTGAAAGAGAAATGTGTTGTTGTCAATATGGACAAATCTAGTTATTTCATGCCTAGAGGTAGCAATACCATGAAGTCAAACTAGCTACTGTGTGGAAAAGGAGTTCCATGCAAGGATGAGGGACTTGAAAAAAAAAAGGGAAATTTCCTTAAACCCTCTCTTGCTAATTCAAGTTTTATACATGAAATATATGAGGATATGCCTAGCATGCATAAGATATTACATGTTGGTAATACATTTATAATGAGCCACTAATGATAATTATTGCATTGGTGTTGGCATTAGCGGAAAACCAATGACAACTTGGACATGGCTGAATATGTTGCTGATGAATGTGACTAGCAACCCTATGGAGAAAGGGATAAGGCAACAAGTCTAGAATCAAAAGTGGGTGAGAAAATTCTGCAAACTCCTGCAAAGGACCAACCAAACTAGTAATGTCAAGTGTGTAATTAGACCCATGAAGGTAAGAGTTTAATTATGACAACTGCATGGAGTGGTAAAAGAAAGAGGTCTCATACCATGTAGGTATTTGAATTTTATACTGCATTCATATAGAAATGTGTCATGTCTGTATTATGTGTTGTTATGATCCTTAGTAGCCCAAAGAAAGTAAGTACTAATGGTCTTGATTATAGAAATGCATCCTATATGAAGTAGTCATGGTTAGGCCATGCATGGTATGATTGAATCCATCGTATTCCGAAATAAATGAAAGGTAGCATTGAGTGGATATGCATTAAAAGGTTTCATAAATCTTCTGGTTATGCATTAAACAAAGGCATATGAAAAGTATGAGTAGGTGTTGTGATGCAATGCATGAATGCATAGAGATAGTGTATGTGTCATTATGAATAACTAATGGCTGAAATGATGAATTGATGACAATTCTGGAACCATTTCAAGGATTGATGTGAATGCAGGATAGTAAGTGCATGAAGAGGGTAATCATGATGAATTAGATACCGAAAATGCTCTATGGAAGGGCAAGGTTCAGCTAGATTTTTGGGGCATGGAAAAGTGGGTAAGACCATGACAAAGGCCAAAATATACCATGTGAAAGAGCCAAACCTCATGAGAAGAGTATCATGGCTGTGAAACTAGTTTGTATGCGTAATGAGTTGTAAATTTGAAATTGTGAGTTTTGAATTTAAAAAATCGATGACAACTAATAATCACTATTGGCTTGCATAAGATTGTGTCAGGAGGATGCACTGGAAGTGGGTGTTCATGTTATGCTAGTAAGCATAAAATTGTGAATGCTGGAATGGTTAATTCCCTGCCCAAGAATGGACATGAGTGAGCTCATGTGCCGGTTGGGAAGGCATGAAGAATATGAAAGTCTCATTGATGAGACTTGGACCGTCATGCCAATTGGGCAATTAATTGAATGATATTAATGTCTATATTATGCTTAGTCTAACATAATTTCAATGATGCATTTCACAGGTGAAAAAGGTGAAATCCAGTGGTGCACATTGATCATGGTAGCAAACCAAAAGTTGTTGGACTTGGCTTGAAGTCTCCTTCAAACGATTGCCAGGACCCAAGAGAATCTTGGAGAGATGGTCAATATACAAAAAAGGTAGAATGAGATGAACCACCATATTTTGCAAGACTCTATTGGTTTGCAAAAGGAGGTAAAAATCCTTCTGGGAGCAATCTGTAAAGGCAAGGAAGGTGGGTCAATTATGGGACATTAGTCCAAGCGATCCATTAAGAAATGGTCCAGGCATGAAGAATCAAAGGAAATTGAGCAGGTAAAGATGAAGCAGCCAGCAAGATGTTGGAAATACAGAGGACATCATTTTTGTGGGGGCTTCCCAATGAGGGAACATAAAAAGGGCAGCAGCCAAAACGTTCCTCAACTTGGGGATGAGCCGAAAGCTGAGAACCAACAGGAGAAGCTCATGGAAGCTGATGGGCTTGGTCCTGAAAGTTCAAGTAAATAATTGAACATGGGACAGATCTACAAAATTTTGAAATTTTGGATGTGCAAATTGTATATGTATTCCTATGTATTGGAACACTGAGGACAGTGTTATTCCAAGGGGGAGGGGATTGTAATTCCCCGGTTTTCACCTCATTTGCATTAAAAGGTACATGATGTATATATTGTAATAAATCATGGTGTGGAGCTAAAGGAAAAATCCCCACCATCGATTTGATTGTGTTATGTTTCGGCAATAGGGATCGTTACCGATGGCATATCATGCTATCCGGCACATTATAGTTTTGGCATCATGTAAATATGCACATTAATTAAAATAAACCTATAGCAAGCTACGACGATGCAACGTTAAATGAAAAGGGCATGATTCCTAAGGTTAAGGGGGGGTTGTCTAACCTGTGGGGGTCATTGGGAGTTGCCATGTGTTAACCACCCACTAAAATTCTATTGTTTGATTTGTTGGGAGTAGTTATGGCTAGGGAGTAGTGGGTGGTAGGACTACCAGTATTTGCCCCATGTACACTCCACTAGCGAGCTCGCTCTTCCTCACACGGAGGGCAGGGGAACAATCACCACTTTTCCCACTCACTCCACTCTTCCATTCATAGTTTTGGTCAGGATTACCCTCACGCAGAGAAATTATTCTCTCTCTCACACCGTTGGGTTCTCCATCATGAGTCTATCTAGACCATCTCCCGTAGGCAAGGGTCGGCTTTATTCTCCCTTCTCTCACCGATTGTTGGGTGTGGATCTGTTTTTCCTCCCACAGGGAGTTGTTCTATCTTTCTCTTGTTCACACAGGGAGTTGTGTCTTCTCCACCATTCTCAGACTGTGTAATGTTATGTTACCCCATCATTGAATTAGGGATGTGTTTTCTTCCATCGTTTTGTTGGTTTCATTCTTCCCCCTCACGTACAGACTGGGAATCGGTTCCTTTCCCATTTCTACCTGTGTAAGTTCTCCAATGTTTACATTGGGGATTGTGTGTTGTGGGCTCATGGATGTTGGTTGGTTGAGTTTTACCCTATCTATGCTGGGATTTTTGATTCTTTCCCAGTTGCAGACGGTGTAAGGTTTCCATCATTTCATGGTAAGATTGGGGCTATTGATTTACCCTGGTTTTGGGTTGGTGTGTAATGTTGCCGTTGTTTCCTTATATGATTGGGGGTTGCTGTTGATTTTCCCTGGTATTGGTTGCTGCATGTGCCAATATATTTTGGGGTTGTTGCTGAGTTTTTTGGCCACACCAGGGCCAAGAACAGCACTGAAACATCTTGTTTGACCTAAGTTGTGTTCAATTTTTGTTTGAGGTTGTCACCCTATTCTCTTTACCTTCTTCACATAGCTGTGAACTATTTATTTTACTGTAACATGCAGTGGTTGGTCTTTGGAATATTGAGAGTAGGATGAGAGGCTGGTTATGCTTGAGAAAAATGGTGTTTAGATCCACTCAAATAGAGTTAGATTGCTGTCTTTCTTCTCCACAACCCTTGAGGAATATTGGAAAGGGAAGTCAGGGCCTGAGGGACTGTGAAGCAGAGAAAGGACTGATTCCTAGTGTTGAGTGTGTGGATGTCTTAAAAGTCAAGTTAACTTTGGTGTAGGCATCCTTAGCTCTCCATTCAAGCCACAAGCTTAGCATTTAGCCTTTCCTAGCTCCTTGACGGCCTGATAAACCCTATTGTGTGGGATTGGCTGATTTGTGTACCTTGGCTATGTGTAAGCCTAATTTGACCCTTATTCCTTGAGGAATCATGCCCGGCTCAGGACTGGCAGTGTTGCTAAGAGATTTATGAGCATGTTGGCCTATGGTTGGGTGGAACGTTGCAGCGATGTAGCTAGTTGAGGGATGAATCTTGTTTAAGATAAGTATTCTTGACTATTTCATCTCTACATTTATATTACTGATTAATGAATATAATGAACATGTGGCATGCTTGATTGAATGTATGTTTTCTTCCTCTATGTATATGAAGGATTATTCATCTTAGTATGTTTTATGTTTTAAGAATTTTATTCCATCATTTATGTATGTTCATGTTCATGGGGCTAGTTTCCCAGAGGTTTATGTTTGGTGTTTAGTAATGTCCTCTTCGTTGGTCAGAGGGTTGGAGATGTTACAGTTTTAGGTTCTGAATTATTTTCATTATTAGATGGATTCTCTGGTTATAATCAAGTATTAGTAGTTGAAGAGGACAGGGTAAAAACCACATTCAAAACCAAGTGGGGAAATTTTGCTTATAGGAGAATGCCCTTTGGACTCATAAATGCTGGAGCTGCCTTCCAGAGGGCCATGGATATAGCTTTCCATGGTCTGATTGGCTGTAGTGTTGTGGTATATCTCGATGATGTCACGATATTTTCAAAAAAGAGAGAGGAACATGCATTCCATCTAAGACAAATTTTCGAGCGTTGTCGAAAATATGGTATTTCACTTAATCCTAAGAAATGTGTGTTTGCGGTCATAGAAGGAAAGCTAGTGGGTCACGTTGTTTCTAAGAAAGGGATATCCATATACCCAAAAAGGATTAAATCTAAAGAACATATCCCTTTACCCCATTAAAAAAAGGTATGCAATCATTCATGGGGACAATTAATTTTGTGCAAAGGTTTGTACCAGATTTTGCGCAAATTGTCAAACCTTTGCAGCAAATGGTTAAATAAAGTATACAATTTAAATGGACTGATGTGGAAAAGAATGCATTCAGTAAGATAAAAATGTCTATTGCTCATGCACCTTCACTAAAAATTTGAAATTTCAAAAAAAAAAATTATTCTGTACACTTTTGCATCCGACGATTCATTAGCAGCGGTGCTTACACAGAAGGAAGATGGGGGAGATGAGTACCCCATATCATTTATGAGCACTAGTCTATAGGGAGCTGAATTGAATTATCCAGCTGTTGATAAATAAGCTTATGTAGTTTTCAAAGCAGTAAAGCAATTCAGGACATACATACTTAAGAACCGTACTAAGGTAATAGTTCCACACCCAGTTGTAAGATCTCTTTTTGTACAAAAATAATTAGGAGAAAGAAGAGGCAACTAGGTAATAGCCTTACAATAATATGATCTTGAATTCAAACCCATATCTATAGTAAAAGGGAAAGGAATATGTAAACTAATGGCTGAAGGTAAAGACAATGAAGAAAGTAGTTGGGACAATGAAGCTGATTTACATAGGGTCGATGTATGTCCTCTATTCACAGCTCTAGATTCCTGGTACCAGGACCTAGTTCATTACCTTCAAGAAGGATATTTTCCAGATCATTGGAATTCCAAACAATGAAGAGCATTATGTCTAAAATCAGATTCATATCATATCATTCACGGAGTATTATTCAGAAAGAATTATGATGGATTTTTTCTCAGATGTTTAGAGCAAGGAGTTGCAAAGAAAGTCATAACAGAATTACATGATGGGCCTGCAGGAGGTCATTTTTCTGGAGATACAACAACCCATAAGATTCTTAGAGCCGGGTATTACTGGCCAACACTGTTTAAAGATGCTCATGCTCATGTCAGAAAGTGTGATGTTTGCCAGAGGTGTGTTGGAAGACAAGCCAAAGCCGCAGGGATTTTAAAACCAGTGATGATAACAGAACCATTCAAGCAATGGGGGATTGATATCATTGGAGAGATAAACCCAAATTATTCCTTGCAATACAAATACATTTTGATGGCAACTGACTACTTTACCATATGGGTCGAGGCCATTTTGTTACGCAAAGTGAATGAAAATGCAGTCATAGATTTCTTACAAGATCACATTATGACCAGGTTTGGAGTTTCAATTTCCCTGGTTTTTGATAATGCTACTTACTTTTATTCTATTAGATTAACTGCATTTGCTAATGAAAGAGGAATCAAGTTGCATTATTCTGCAAACTATTACCCACAAGGAAATGGTTTGCAAAATCTACAAATAAGAATTTGACTAGAATTATAAAGAAAACTATGATAGAAAATTAGAGAAGTTGGCACTTAGCATTACCTAATGCTCTTTGGGATGATAGAGTCACACCCAAGAATTCCTTAGGTGTGTCACCATACACTCTTGTTTACAGAAAATAAGCTATTCTTCCGCCCAACATTCTGCTACCATCTTCCATAATAGCTCAGGAATCTAGAGGTACCGATAATGAAATCCTACAGATTAGAATCTATAATCTTTTGAAGTTAGAAGAGTCTAGGTCCAAAGACAAAGAACAATTTAAGCATCAACAGGAAGTAGTGAAACGTTGGTTTGATAAGCATAAAGATGGGAACAAGGTATTAGAAGTGGGAGATCTGGTTCTTAAGTGGGATCATCTGCATGATGAAAAGGGGAAGCACACTAAGTTTCAATAGTTATGGGTAGGCCCTTTTCAAACTGCAGGCAAGCTTGGCCCCTCAACTTACAAGTTGCAAGATTTACAAGGGTGGGAGGAGAACTTACCAGTTAATGGTTTAGTTTTCAAGCCTTATTTTTCTTGATTGATTTTTATTTCTTGGTTATCTTGTACATAAATAAACTGATTGGTTTGTTTTATTTTTGATTTATTTTGTTTGTTTATTTTGGGTTTGTTTTGATTTTAATAAAGGCATGGAGTTCATCAGAATTCTGGGTTAACTAAAATCCTTGATTATAAGACTATGTACTATTGATTTATTTGAAAGAACTTCTTCTAGTTTAGCAGTTCTCCTAAATGGCTATGAACACATTGAAGTCCTACTTAATCCTTGTAAAATAGCTCAGGATCAAAAGGTCTGGAATAATATTTCAAGGCTCCATCCATCTCACATTAAAAATGTCTTAGGGGGTGACAACAAAAGACCCATGGAGAGGAAGCATGGTAAATAGTATATTATATTTAAATGATCCCATGCCAGGAATTGAAATCCAAAAGGAAAATAAGAGTCAAAATCTCATAAGAAAAGCAATATGTATCAAAACAAGTATAGAACTATATTAGTACAATATTTCCAAAGTTCTTCTCCGTTCGTGAGCTACAAAATTAAATACATCTCTCACACAAAAGGACACTATGGATAGAGGATCCTGAATTAAAAAATTTAGAAAGAAGGCAAAGAGGAGGACTCAAAAGAAAGGAAAAAAGTCCAAAAGCACAAAAGTGCAAAATGGCATGGGAATGAGGAAAAAATGAATATTTCTGTTTACCATATGTTACATTCCTGTGGTGTCCAAGATGGGAGCTACCCGAAGAAAAATGCATATGTTACATTCTGATCATCGACGCATAACTATCGACGGCGTTTAGTGCTTGGGATCGCCGACACTACGGAAGCATTTAGCTTTGAAGCACTGACACATAGTGCTTATATCCTCTGATCGTTGAATATTTTATTTGGTCACAGAACCCAGTTGGTTTATTTCCCGCCGTTGCGGCTGCCTATGGAACTATCCACCCGAAGAATAGTTTTTCCCTCGCTAATTCTATAGTGGTTAACGATTCAGATCATGGATATAATCACCGTGATAATAGTCATTAGTATCACCAACACTGCGGAGATGTTAAGGTTTAAAGCTCCAATACTTAACATTAAGAGTCTCCGATGCCAACTGGTTTTATGATCCATGGAACCCATAGTCTATTTGTTGCCCATCATTGCTGCTGTCTTGTGAAGTATCCACCTAACGGCTAATGCTTCTTCCCATCGATAGAGTTTTTTTTTCACCCTGATGAAGGGTTTTCCTACCGAATGCACTGCGACCTCGTTGTTTGGGTTTTTTTTGTTTGTTGTTTTCTGAAACCATGGTTTTCCCCAGTTAGGGTTTTCCATGATGAGGAGCATAGTACAGAGTCTAGTGTTTTGGAGATTAGCAGTAGCAACAATGTGGTTCATACTTTTATCAGAGGAGTTCGAGTTAGTTCAGATGCGACCCAGATTAAGATAAGGAATCTTTTCTATCAATATTGTTATTTTGGTTACAGACAGTGGACTTAGAGGGTTTTAAGCACAACTTGCAGGATTTTCTTTACCTCGTCGTTTTTCTTTTCATGCATTCATACTGTGTATAGTTTATTTTACAGAATGCATATGGAGGAGGTAAATAGACTGATACAGTTTTTTGTTATTTTGGTAAAAGCTCAATGGTCTAAGGACATGATATGTTTATGACAGGGTGATTGCTATAAAGAAGATATGTCTAAAAGACAAAAGTAGAAGAGGCAGAGAATTGGTTGAAGAATGAGGAAGAAGAAGGAAAGGGAGTTGGAGAGGAGGCAGCAAGGAAGGAAGAGAAAGAGAAATGAAGAAGCAAAGATAAATAAAAGAAAAGAAGAAAGTGAGGGTTTGAGATTAACAAGATCTCAAAAATACCAACAGATTATTGAGCAGATCGATAGCAGCAGTGGCCCAGGCTTGGAAAAAGTTCATCAACAACCAAGTTGGTCCCTCTTCATAAAGTGCTCTTAAATTTTAATTTAAAATGTCACTATTAACACTATGTTTTTAATAGTTGATTCCAGGGTTTGACAAAGGTTTGGTAAGGGTCCTAGCCCCTTGAATCTCATGTGACCATCCTTCAATGAGGAAAGTGGCAAGTGTATTGTAGCATTGGGCACGATCCCTATTTAGGGGCTGCGATTGATCGAAGGTTGTGAACCACTTCACATGAGCAAACATGCAGGATTAAAGTTTATGTCCTCGAGTGCGAAACGTGTTAAATACCAGCGGCTTTCGATGGTTGAGATGAAGCCTGGGGCAGATCTATGGCGTACAAAAAACTTTCACTCCATACTTGTGCGGATAAAGCCACAATCTCAAATCGTGAAAAGAGGTAGAGGTTGCAAATATCAACGGCCGTGATGAAGAAGAGGATAGATCTACAACTATGGTTCATTTCACAAGGCGAACTAGCACAGATGAATATTTGAGTTCTCCATTGCAAAAAAGTCTGGGGCCCATTCTCAATCAACGGCTCAGGACCTATCACGATCCAAACTTCCCATGGTGTTCAGAAGAGAAAGGATGCAACATGGATCTACTATACCAGATGGCATCCACAACGGCTCCTCGCAGGAGACAGTAGGCACCACAGCCGATGAAGCGAAATGACTAGATCCCCAGCAAGTAAAGGATCACCCTACTCACGTCTTTGCACATGTTGAGACCAGATATACTCGATGACAGAATATGCAAGAATGTTGACCATCCTATGCGAAGATCAATCCCGGAAGCTCTATAAATTCTGCCTTCAGTTCAACTAGAGTGAACCAACATATCTCCGAAAGAAGCTAAGTTATGCTCTTCCACAAAGTTGTAGATGCCTGATAAAGTTTGACGATGAAGATTCGGTCTGAAAAGCTTGTCTGTCTAGGGGTGCTAATGGTTGGTGATAAGTTTCCTCACTCACTCGTCATCTTGGTATTTGCACACCAATGGTGACACCATCCATCGGGGCCTAGATGTGATACCCGTATCTCCAACGACGCGAGGCCTGGACACTTACTTCCCATAAGTGTATTTCCAGGAACCCTTGATACCTTCACACCCACCAAATCCTCCACAGAGAGGGACAGCCATTGACTGTTCCCTGTGTAGACATTTGTTCATATGGGAGCATCAGGGGCTCAAAGCCATCATCATTCTGATTGTAAAGTACACTTGACGAGGGTGATGGGGTTGGTGTAGAGGTTCTACACCTTGGTGCCTGTGGGAGCACTCACCTCACTGGAGGTGAGGAGACCAAGAATAATAGACCACCCCATAGGTCCATCTCAACCAGAAGAAATATGTCCCTTCTTCCAGATCCCACCTATAACAGTGTTAATCGATGAGGAAGGAGGTGGCAGATGTGACTAGACCAGCGAGGGAGGCTAACCACTTTGCTAGCGTGTGACCATGTGGAAAGCTGCATTTGAACATGATGGAAACACATGTTCCAAGAAAAGAGGGAGTCATCATCCTTATCATCCGTTGTGGCAATCGAATACGTCCAAACTGTTATTCAAGCCGAATGCGACACCCAGTGCCATGATGTTTGTTGCACATATTTGTAAAAATGTGGTGATAGTCCACTCTCTGCACTGTTAATGCTGGATGGAAACTTGTAATAGTTTTTGATTCTGTAGTCTCAGCATTAGGATTGTATAAAAATGCTCCCAATAGAGGGAGAAAGGAGTTAGTGAATTGGATTGGGAAACAATCCTGGGCTAAGGCTCCCATTTGTAAAGCTTGATACCTATGTATGAATAAATTGCAGTGGAAGACTATTATTCATAGCAGAGATTCCTGTGTTGTTGTTTTTCCCAATAAGTGCTTTCCTTTTACGTGTAAATTGTGCTTTCTTATCTTCAATCCATTTTGTTTATTGCTTTTCATGCCTGCAACATAGGGTATAGTGGTTCAGAATTCATACTTGTTATGCTCTGACTGTTGTTCCAGGAATTAACAATGGTTCTTCTAAATTTACATGGAATTCATCTCGCCGATGCTCCATGTGATGGACTGTCCCTCCTTGTCTTCTAAAATTCCCGCTAAAATATCCTGATTAGGAAATCAGCAGCTATCTTGCCTCTGTTTGCTACCTTTCATCATTCTTTCATCTGTAATCGTTTCTTGCACAGGTTTCAAATCCATTTTTCCATGGTCCCTTATCCCCCAATAATTCCACCATGCACCTTCCTCAACATACTTTTCCCCATTTAGGATCCTAGCCCCCTGATTATGTTGATTGAAAATCCTTTGCAAAGTAGACTCTGGTGACACACAAGATTGAAAACCTTATGTGGAGCTTCTCCGGTGATGACTAAGAGATCCCTCTTTGACTGCATAGGGCCAGAGGTGCAGCCTAAAGTGGTTATGCTATTGCTCGAGAGCAGCCTCCCCTCACTCGACCTTGGGGGCCCAAAATCTCAGTGCTAACAAATTGATGCCATTGACGAGGACCAAACTTGAAGATCCTCCCCAGGAAGAATGACAAATATTCAAAGGATAAAGAGTTTCTGTGGGAAAATAGAGATTCTTACATGTGAAAAAGGTTGTATCATTTTCCCTGGCGACTCCATTGAAACATTCTGGAAGGTGACTCCACTGAGGATACTGGTGGTTAGAAAGAAAGAGACGGGGAGAGGTCTCAGAACTTCCATGGATTTTAATGAAGGGTTTAGATCTGACTGTTGATGGTGAACAATGGTCAGACATCAATAATTTCATGTCTCTTTTCACCTGGCGACTCCATCTACGAAGGATCCATTCTTCATAATGTTCTATGGCAGCTCCACTGTTAAACGGGGTTGCAAAGTTTGAGGAGCTGATTCAGTTTCTCCACCATCAAGATGACTTCTTAGGATGCAAGGTATGCTCCTATGAATCTTGCTGCCATTGCTGGTTATCCCAATAAAATACCTCTGGTAAATTGGCAAACAGATCTTCCAAGATTCAATGATGAAAAGGGTGATGATGCTGCCATTCATTTATTTAGATTTCATAAACATATACATAAGCTGGGAGTGGGATGGCATGAATATTCTTTAATGAAACTCTTCATGTTTAATTTAGAAGGATATGCAAGGTCTCAGTATGATGGATTTCCAGCAAGGAGTTTATCCTCCCTTAAAGAATTGCATCCCATATTTCATGAACATTTCAAAAGGCATTATTCTTCTTTGTTGTTACTTCAAGATTGTTGCACACATGATAGAGAGTTCATTGAAAATGTTGAAGATGAGTGTGGTGATGTTCAGTATTTGGATGAAGAGATTTTAGATATCTTACATGAATATTCAACTCAAAAATAAAGACAAACCAATTGCCATGATATTCAAGAAATTTACCAGTAGTTACTACTGTCTTCCTTGACTGAAGTTGACATAGACCAAAGCTCAGATTCAACCAGTTATATCTCTCTTCCTGAAATTGATGATTATTTGCAGCATTCTTGTCTTTCTTTGTGTGACCAAGAGAGAGGTTGGGACTTCCAATCAGATCCTTCCTCATATTATTCAACTTCCAAATTTTTGTTGGAAGAAGAGGCCTCCCCTTCTCAAGCATAGAATTCCTTTTCACAACTACAATCTCCTAAAAGTTACAATGCTTGTGTGATTGATTACACAGAAGATGATAATTCTGGAAAATCTTAGTCTTGTAGTCCCTCCACATGTTCATTTTCTGAAAATGCAAGTGAAGAGAAATCAGATTTTGAGATAGTGATTGAAGGAAGACCTCTACATGTTGATCAAATTCATATTTCACCTAAAGAAGTACATGACTATATGAAGATCTCCTTGCTTGAGGAAGATGATCAGCCTATCACAATTTCTGATAGTGAAGAAAATTTCATTCCAATCCAAGATCAAAAGTATGAAAACCTAGTGGAAACTAAACATGTTGAAAGTGATTGTTTGCCGTTTTGTTTTCCTACATTTGAGTGGTTAAAAAAGGGACTTAAACTTTTTGATCACAAACATAAATTTGATATTGTAGATGAATGTATAAATTTTCTTGGAATGGATGATGGGCGAGAAGGGAATTTATGTAATCAATCCCAACCTTTAGAAAAACTAGTAGTATGCAATGAATAATTGAATAACGAAGAATAAGATGGGGGTTCTCAATTGGATCTTTTTTTTTGTTTTTCAAATTCAGAATTTTTTTGTCAAGAAGAAATATATTTGCTCGATCCTATTGAAGAAATGAATGATGGTTCTGCTGAAGCATATAAAGAATATGAAGTTATGAAATCAGGAATTTTAGATGAAGTTGTGGATTTCTCGCCTAGAAATTGTCACGTGTTTTCCTTGCATGGTTCTTTTGAAGATCATTTTGACAGCATGCAAGGGAATTTATAGTTGGGACAACCTTCTCATGGTAAGCAAATGACAGAGTTTTGTGAAGGCTGTCATGTTTTTTATGATCCAGTGGTAGAGTACATGGAGAATCTTAGCACTGGTAATGGCTGGTTATATCTCTACTATAAAGATCAATTTCTTTATTATAACTTTGTGCCATTAGGTCCTTCAGTTTTTGTTTTTGTCAAGCATGAATAAAAAGTTGGTTTATGGGATCAGTTGCTTGATTGGCTTCACTGGAAGTATAATTTCACTTAGTTGAACTTGTGTACAAAGTAAGGTAAAGCAGGTAGGAGAAAATAAGCTCGGTTTTTATCAAGCATTTCCCTCATTGTTGTTTTAAGTTTGTTTTCATTTTTAGTTACCAACACATGTTTATAGTCTCCAGCATGATTTGCAAGAGTGGCAAGAATTCGCTGGAGCAGTAGCATGAAGCAGAATGGAGGTGCCTAAGAAAAGATGAAGGCAGCCCAATGGATTCGACATTTGGTCTATGGGGGTTCTTTGCTACCTCCCTGGGAGGATAGCATCCCTCGTGGAGCCAGTTGTTAACACTTTGTTTTTAAAAGTTGATTTGAGGGCTTGACAGAGGTTCGGTAAGGGTCCTAGCCCCTCGAATCTCATGTGACCATCCTTCAACAAGGAAAGCGGCAGGTGTATTATAGCAGTGGGCACGATCCCTATTCAAGGGTTATGATTGATCAAAGGAGGATCAATGGTTCTGAACCAATTCACGTGAGCAAACATGCATGATCAAAGTTTTTGTCCTGGAGTGCGAAATGTGTTAAAGACCGATAGCTTTTGATGGTTCAGATGAATCCTGGGGAAGATCTACAGCCTACAATAATTTCGCACTCCATACTTGTGTGGATAAAGCCACAATCTCAAATCATGAAAAGAGGTAGAGGTCGCAAAGATCAATGGTCATGATGAAGAAGAGGACAGATCTACGACTATGGTTCATTTCATAAGGAGAACTAGCATGGACGAATATTTGAGTTCTCTGTTGTGAAAAAGGATGGAGCCCATTATTGATTGACGGCTCAGGACGTATCGCGATCCAAACTTCCCATGGTGTTCAGAAGAGAAAGGTTGTTGGTAGGATGAATGGAACATGGAAAATGGACGTTAAATATTCCTTCAATCGGACAGCTAAGAATACTCCTGAAGTACAGCTCTCCCATCCAATCTGAAAATGACAGCAGAGGGGGGGTGTTCACACATGTAATCTGCCTTGTCATAGATTGGCTGATTCCTCTGACGCCATTCAGGATATGCCTGAGGTAGAATTCTTGTCCAGTGGCACAGTTTTTCTAGTTTGCAGGCGTGGCACATGTTCACTTCAAGGGGAGCCATCCCTGTGAGGTGGATTTTGTGTGAATTGGCCTACGGAAGGGAGGAAGGTAGCCAAAAAATCCACTACTCACACAAGGCAGAGCCTACACAATGTGGGATCATCCATTTCATGAAGTATGAAGGATGGACCTACTATACTAGATGTCATCCACAACGGCTCCTTGCAGCAGATAGTAGGGCTCCATGCCCAATGAAGCCAAATGACTAGATCCCCAAAAAGTAAAGGATCGCCCTACTCGCGTCTTTGCACATGTTGAGACCAGATATAATCAATGACAGAATGTGCAAGAATGTTGACCATCCTATGCGAAGATTAATCCTGAAAGCTCTATAAATCCTACCTTCAGTTCATCCAATGTGAACCAACATATCTTCAAAAGAAGCTGAGTTCTACTCTTCCACAAAGTTGTAGAGGCCTGATAAATTTTGACGATGAAGATCTGGTTTGAAAAGCTTGTCCATCTAGGGGTGCTGATGGTTGGTGATAAGGTTCCTCACTCACTCATCATCTTGGTATTTGCACACCAATGGTGACACCAGCCATCGAGGCCCAGACGTGATACCCGCATCTCCAACGACGCGAGGCATGGACACTTACTTCCCATAAGGGTATTTCCAGGAACCCCTGATACCTTCATGCCCACCAAAGCCTCTATAGAGAGGGACAGTCATTGATTGTTCCCTGTGTAGACATTTGTTCGAATGGGAGCGTCAAGGGCTCAAAGCCATCATCATTCTAATTGTGAAGTACACTTGACAAGGGTGATGGGGTTGGTGTAGAGGTTCTACACCTTGGTGCTTGTGGGAGCGCTCACCTCATTGGAGGTGAGGAGACCAAGAATGATAGACCACCCCATAGGTCTGTCTTGACCAGAAGCAATATGACCCTTCTTCTAGAGCCCACGTATAAAAGTGTTAACTAGCTAGGAATGAGCTGGTAGATGTGACTAGACCAGCGAGTGAGGCTAACCACTTTTCCAGCATGTGACCATGTAGAAAGATGCATTTGAACATGATGGAAACACATGTTCTAGGAAGAGAGGGAGTCATCATACTTATCATCCATAGTGGCAACCGAATACGTCGAAACTATTATTCTATCTGAATGCGATAGCCAATGCCACGATGTTTGTCGCACATATTTGTAAAAACATGGTGATAGTCCACTCTCTGCACTGTTAACACCGGATGGTGACTGGTAGCAGTTTTTGATTTTGTAGTCTCAGCATTAGGATTGTATAAAAACGCTCCTGATAGAGGGAGAAAGGAGTTAGTGAATTGGATTAGGAAACAATCTTGGGATGAGGCTCCCATTTGTAAAGCTTGATACCTATGTATGAATAAATTGCAATGGAAGACTGTCATTCACAGCAGTGATTCCTGTGTTGTTGTTTTTCCCAATAAGTGCTTTCCTTTTACGTGTAAATTGTGCTTTCTTGTCTTCACTCCATTTTGTTTATTGCTTTTCATGCCTGTGACATAGGGTATAGTGGTTCAGAATTCATACTTGTTATGCTCTGACTGTTGTTCCAGGCATTAACAATGGTTCTTCTAAAGTTACATGGAATTCATCTCATTGATGCTCCATGTGATGGACTATCCCTCCTTGTCCTCTAAAATGCTCTCTAAAATCTCTTGATTGGGAAATCAGTAGTTATCTTGCCTCTGTTTGCTACCTTTCATCATTCTTTCATCTATAATTGTTTCTTGTGCAGGTTTTGACTCCATTTTTCCATGGTCCCTTATGCCCTGATAATCCCACCATGCACCTTCCTCAACATACTTTGCCCCATTCAGGATCCTAGCCCCTTGATTATGCTGATTGAAAATCCTTTGCGAAGTAGACTATGGGGACACACAAGACTGACAAACTTATATGGAGCTTCTCCGGTGATGAATGAGAGATTTGTTTCTGCCTTTCACACACCTGGGTCATGTGGCAGAAATCTTCAAGCCACTCGGTGTATCCTTTGGGGGAAAGTCTCGAGTCAAGGCTATCACCTTGTTCTTGACTCCTCTGTTTAGGCTCAACTCCTAACGAAGCCAAGGGGGTAGACCCTATTAAGTTACCAAGGAAAAATTATTTAGTACGGTGATGTTAAATTGAATGAATTACTTAGGAGTTTGAAATTTAACCATAAACAACCATAGATGACAAGATACAAAATGAGCACATGAAAGCATAATGCTGAGACACAATATATATATAGCAAGAAAATAACCAGTGCCTTAAAATGGAGTCAAAAGATAATCAATGTACTTGCATGTGCTTGGAGTGAAAGTTTTGCGATTTCCTCTTGGTACGTTTTAAGTTAATGTGAAATATGAGTTGATTAAATTTAGGCAAAGGAGGGGGGGGGGGCTCCAAATATACCCGAGAGTACTTGGAGTATGTCGAAAAATAAACCATCACAACTACCCACAAGGAATATGTGGGTTGAATAGAGTCTCTGGGTCTATTGTTCATAACACACCAGTTAGGGTGTGACAGAGATTGGCGCCCCGAGGTCACTTTTTAGGAGTTCTTATTTCCTTTGGGTATTTTGCCACTGTAATGGTTTGATCTAGGTGTTGGATTTTTACCTGATGGTTTGTCAATTTGGGAGAGTGAATCCTAATTATTCTAGTCACTCAAGTTCTTTTGATACAGCTTGACTGATCGGACGAACCACAGCCAAGTGTAGAGCATACACATCGGAGTCTTGTCAATTTTAGTAAATTTTGAGATGGGTGTTCTTGTTAAAAATAAAACCCTCCAGGAACCTCTTTCGATCCAAGTGGATCTCAATCAGGGAATCAAGGAGGGGTTAAATTTATAATAGCTAATGAAACAATTGATGAAAAGGAAAACACAGACACACAATTCTGGTTTTCTAATTAGTTTTACCACCCATCTCTTTCCCCTTTTGGGTCAATTAGGAAGTCATGGGGTAAGTATTAAGATTACTTTGAAATCTCAAATAAGGAATATGGAAATGATAATAAATCAAAGTATACTACCCTGCAGATTAGAACTACGCCATATTGAAAAGAGATGAACAAAAAGTAAAAAATTGACACCGACGCAAATCCCCCCAAGGGGATGGTGAATAGGCTCGAAAGAGCCTATTCGAAATGAAATCTTATTTTTATTAGTAGTGATTTACAATATTGATGCACTTTAGTATTTTTTATCTGGGATCCAGAGGCTTACAACAAGCTTGTAACAAGCTTGAATTAAAACATAGTGGTGGGGGAAGCTTCGGGGAAGCTCTGGTTCGTCCAAGAGTCAGAAATTTGGCAGAGTCTCCTTCTATTTTATGTTAGACCTGATAAAAAATAGAGAGAAATTAAAATCAAATATTTCCAAACACACTTTAAAAGTGTTTTGGGTCACCATGCTAATTACCAAAAAAAAACTAAGTAAAAAATGTTAAACAAGGGTAATCTAATTTCTGCAAAAAAAACCAAGGAAAGCAAGATTTCCTTGGGATCTTGGCTTGCTGTTTGGGAAGCAAATGAGATGTGCACTTTTATTGCAGAATTTAAATCTTTGAAGAACAAAAAAGGAAGCTACCTTATGAGCAAGCTTTGGATCTATGCTTTAGCTACTTGCAAAAAAGGAATTTCCTACACCTAGATCTATCTTTATGAACTGATATTCTTTAAGAAATTATAGATCTAAGCAACAAAACTCTTACAAAATAGATGTAACAATATATATTCAATTCTTGGAACTAGATCTGATCATAAGAGGAAGAGATAGGTAACCGGAAGATTGATTTTAAAAGAAAGGAGGAAGAGAAGGGGAAAGGCCCGTTGTTGGATGGATCTGCAATGGAAACTTGTTACTAAAATACAGAGGGGCAATGTCTTCACAAAGCTCTTGGATGTACAGTGGAGTCAAACTAGATCCACAGCTCATCCAATCCTTGCTACCTGAAAGCTAAACACACAATCCTGCACGAAACCTCATGAGATCTGGACATATATATGAAAAAGGGACAAGAATTACATGCAAATAAACTTATTAAACATGTATAATCTAGATCTTCTAACATATATGCTATGAGATATAAGAAAAACAAGTAAACTTACTTGCCCAACTATACTCCTATTGATTCAGCTGAATCGTTCAAGCCATATAGGGTTTAGATACAGAAATTGAGAGAAAAACTAGCAACATCAATAGCTGTAAGACAATGCTTAATCCACACACATGAGAGCATTACACCATTTGGCCTCCAAAGATTCTTTATTCCAACAATCAAAAGATTATAACAACATTACAATAGCAATCCCTTCAATCCAACTCTAACTAGCTTGGAAGAGGGAGCTTGTGCCTTGATTTATACAAAAACTAGGAGATCCAGCCCAGGGAGGGCACAAATCTCAAGGAGATAGACCAAATCAGCTGATGGAGAGTCAATCAATGCAGATTTGATGCTGAACTGAGCCTACTTGTCAACTGGGGGGTTGATTGAGCTGACACATCAACCCATAAACTGACACATCAGTCCACAAAGCTTCCAGGAGAGCTCACATGTGTGGAGGAGAGAGAGAGGGTGCAATTCCCCATAAAGGTTACTGAAGATCAACTCTGGATTTGATTTGATCACCTCCTTCAGTCAAGGATTTCTCAGATCCAGCCAATCTGGTTTAGATATGACTGATTTCAATCAAATTGGCTGAGAATCCACTGATCTATGATTCTGGATTTGCTCCATTATTCATCAATTTATTAATTAAAATAATCAATAAATGATTTTTTGGGGCTTTCTGACTTGAGTGATGGAAAATCACTCAAAACTAGGAAATAGTGAGTCCATGGGCTTACATGGTGCTCTTAGCTTGAAAATGAGCACATACATGAATGAAACTAATTATTTGGCCCACTTTTATTACAAAATCAATTTTTCCAATTAAACTATTAAAAAATATCCTAAGTTTTGGAAAAATTAAATTTTAATAAAAAACACTAAAAAACTAAAAAATTGAAAAATTGAAAAAACCTAGGGGGACGTAGACATGTTCATATGACTCGACCATGATGTCTATCATGTTTATACATTGACACATAGACTCTAATAACCTCAATATGCCTAAATGCCAAGCCGACCACCCCAACTTTGGAGGTATGGAGTGAAAAACTCAGAAATTATCACTCGTTTATTCAACAACCAATAATAACCAAGGGAAAAAACACCCTGGCTGATCGGATTGACAAATAAAGTCTAAGAGACTGAGTTTTTTTATAGACACTATCATGCTAGAACATTTATTACAATTCCCCCATGGAGTATGAACATGTGATATAGTACAACAAGGCTTCCCAGAAGCAAGACTGAAGGTCTTCTGAAGTCCGGACAAGTTATCCTTGTCTGGTTCACCAAGCTCACTTGATCAAAAACCACTATGTACAACTTAGGTGGTAACAAGATCCCTCTCTAACTGCCTAGGGCTGGAGACACAGCATAAAGTGGTTCTGCTGTTTCCCGGGAGCGGCCTCCCCTCGCTTGACCTTGGGGGCCCAAAATATCGGTGCTAACAGTAACATATTGTATAAATTATGAGCACATACTACAAGACAAAATTTTGGAACTGAAAGGTTGAGGAAGCCCAAAATTCATTTGGGGGAGCCCAAAGGTTTTGTTTTTTTTGTATAAATATAGGAGAGTTTAGATGTAGAAGGACTTTTTCCTAGATCATTTGTGAGAGTATATTGTAAGAAGAACGATTTCCTTTTGCAATAAAGAATTACAAGTTTTGTTGATCCCACTATATGTCAGTTAATTAAAACTTAACATTCAGAGTGTTAAACATAAATTATCAACCTGAGGAAGTCTTTTATTTCAAAGTTATCGTTCAAGATCTATGCAAGCACAATTTCTACCTAACATTTTTATCTATTGGTATGCAATCGAAACTCTTTGTAAACTAGATCACACCTTTTTGAAAGTAAATCAAACCTCGAACCTATTCGTAAATCCAAACTGTAAATATAATAACACTTCAACATAATCAATTCTTATGAAACAAGATCTAATTGCATACATCTAAAAGAAGTGCTATGTTGGCCAACGATCTATCAAATGAATTAACAACACAATGACTATGACAAATCTAATTAATGAAAGCATACAACTATGATAAGCTTAGTGAATGAAAGCATGAACGAAAATAATAAGAAAATATAAACAATAACACATTAGTGTTGTGTTGGCCAAGAATATATCAAAATGAATTAAGAGGAGAACACTATGATAAATCTAATGAATAAAAATATGAACTGAATAATAAAACAACTATGATAAATCTAATGAATGAGAACATGAACTAAATAATAAACAAATCTACAAAATAACACACTTACAATTAACACTACCAGCATCTGCTTAGGGAAGAGGGCCCTTCCTCCACTGAGCAGAGCTGGATCTCCACAATAAAAGTCTACAACTCTAGAATTAAGAAACTGCCCGCATGCATTATTAGAATGAATGATTACAATAGATTTGGATCAAATCCTACATCATAACATTGTTTTATCTCCTATTCCTGAATATCCCTTCTTAATGAGATTGATTACATATATATACATAAAATTATCTCATGGAAATGAGGAACTGAACCCCCAACTTGTGATCTGTAACAGCTGAAACATGGCCGTAACTACTGACAACTTTGGAACCGGCTACAACAGCAAATCTGGAAAATACCCTCTCGAAGAACCACCTACATATCACAAACCGTGGCTTTGTTTGCCGATTTCCTTGAGAGCTAGGTAAATGAGGATGCTGTACACAAAACCCATGCTTCAGATTTTTCAGATTCATTTCCATCTGCCCGCAAATCAAGATGCGAATCAAGGTGTTCTTATGTGGCATGCATTTTTTGTTAAGGTTGTAACAGCTGGCTACGAGCATTTTGTACATGACAAATCACTCCACAAACCATCATTAGTAAAATTATGTATAATAGTCTTTAATTCATTAAAGATAAAGGAAAATAATCATTATTAACCACTTAAAACATCAATGAAAGTACCATGTTGTTTTACGCATAGTAACAACAAATGGATAGAAAATGGAATGATAAATGGGCAATAATGGTAAGAAAATGGATGAAATATATGTCGATAAGTGATGAAAAAGTACACAATAACATCTCCCCCAAACTGAACTTGTTGCATGTCCTCATGCAACCCAATATCTATGTAGCATCCAACTAGAACAACTCATTCACTTGTTCCTTCATTTTACCATTCACACAGTTGCAGCCAAGAGAAATGGAGAGTTTAACAGAAATTGCTAGAGTCACTTAGTGAAGTATTTAGCAGAAAATTTGGCAGAGTCACAGCTCTTTAGCAGAGGATTTAATAGAAATTTGGCAGAGTCACAGCTTATTTTTTTTATTATTTTTTTTTAGTTCAGAATTTGGCGAAGGTTTTAAACCACTTATACTATGAAACGAGAACTTTATACTAAGAATGAGAACTCTAGCCATAAAAATGATGTTTTTTGCATAAAAAACCCCAAAAACACCCCCCAAATAGAAAAGTGTTGATACCAATATACATTTTTTTTTCGGGGCAAAAAATCGAGCCATGGCCTAAACATCACATACTGTTGTTTACAAAACTTTGAAATCAACCCCTAAATTGGGAAAATATTTTTTTTTCTTCAAGAGATAAATTGCAACTTTTTTGAAACTTGAATATTAAACCAAAAAAAAAATCATAAATAATTTTACTATTCTTACCATAGAAAATCAAATAAATTAAAATACCATATGAAATCATATATATATATATATATATATAATTTTAACCCATTTTTTTTTAAATTAAATAAAATAAAATGACAATTATGAAAAACTTTTAACAAATTCTAATTTTTTTTATTTAAAAAAAAAACTTAAAAATAACATTTTAACTATGTTTCTAAGAAATTTATGTTAAAACCTATGTTTTTAAACTCTATAAAAAGAAATTTAAAAAAAAAATCGTATTTAAAAAAAACAAAATATGTTACACATCCCTACTTATGTCTACGTACTCCCCACTCTACCCTTATACCTCCCCTCCACTCCACAAACATATTATATGTTATATAATATAATATATATATTATATTATGTTATAACATAATATAATATATATATTATATTATATAACATATAATATGTTTGTGGAGTGGAGGGGAGGTACAAGGGTTGAGTGGGAGGGTGTGCAGAGGTAAGGTGTGGCGGCGGTGGAGTGTAAAGTGGTGACGGAGGTGGTGTGTAAGAGGGGTTGGGAGGGGTGGTGTGATTCTCATAATCGTGCCACCCCTCCCTACCCCTTTTACACACCACCTTTGTTACCATAATTTGTTTGTTTATGTTTTTTTTTTATTTGGTTTTGTATTGTTTTTTTTGTTTATGGTGTGTTATTTGTTTTTTTTTCTATGTTTTGTTTATTTTACTTATTATGTGTTTTGTCTATTTTTGTTTTTCTTGTTTTATTTGTTTTTTTTAATATTTTTTTTGTTTATTTTAAATATGTTTACTTAATTTGTTTTGTTTACTTTATTTATTTTTTTTTTTTTAAAGAAAACCATTTTTATATTTTTGTTTTTATTTTTTTTTAAATATTAGTTTTTTAATATTATCTTGTTTGTTTGTTTTGTGTTTTAATATTTTTATATATTTTAGTTATATGTAAAAGTCTAATGTTTTTAGTTTGATCAATAATTTTTATGAATATGTTTTAATAAATGAAAATAGTGAAGGCAACCATAGTTAGATATTGATTTATAATGGAGTAGTTGAAAAAATAAAATATAAAGAGAGATATTTAAAAAGAGTGACAGAAAATACCCAATGAAAGATGACATTGATGTCCATGAAGAAATCCAAGCTCCATCAAATTTCAATTCAGATGAAGAATTTGTCCTACATGATATTGTTGATTAGTTTCATTTCTTGAAGAAAATGTTAAATTTGACAATTTTTTGATAAGATATATTAGTAATGTTTTGACTTTCAGAATTTATTTTAGAAATAAAATTTCTCTATATAATGTTTTAATATGTCATTTACAAATATATGGTATAGTTTTTTTGAATTTATGTGAATAGTCACCTTTTGGAAAATAATATGAAATAATATCATTTTTAAAAAATAAATCTCTGAAAATTCATTGAAAATGGTTTTAAATGTCTTTATTTTCTGGATTTTTTTACAATTTTGTCAATAAAAATATCTTATTGTGTCCATAAAAATATTTTATTTTAAAGAAAAGATTGCAAAATGTATATGTTTTTCATTATAACTTGCTTCTAAATGCATGTTATTTTGTTAAATTTCTAAAAACACACTTGAAAATAGAAATTAAAAATATTTTACCATAAAGATGATTCAAAGGCCCAAAAAAATGCCTCAAAATGAAAATGTGTGATACTGGTATCGACCATTTTTGAAACGGAGGTAAAAATGACTACTAAAATTAGGAGAGAGAAAAACGAGAACTGTGTCGAGTTCTCGTTTTATAGTATAAGTGGTTTTTAGCGAATATTTTGGCGGAGTCGCAGCCCAAATAGCACTAAATTTAGCAGTGAATTTAGTAGAGTCACAGATGAACAACGAAACGGAACGGAAAACGGAGTTGCAGCTGAACAGCTGAATAGAACGGAAAATGGAGTCGCAGCTGAACAGCTGAACGGAACGAAAAACAGAGTCACAGCTGAACGAAATAGAAAATAGAGTCATAGCTGAATAGAACAGAAAACAGAGTTGCAGTTGAACAGCTGAACGAAACAGAAAATTGAGTTATAGTTACACGGAACGGAAAAATGGAAATATTTTACGGTGTTGCAGTGTTTTGAACGAAAAAATTTCAAAGTCATTTTCTCCCAAATGACGAGCTGGGTTTGGCTGAATTTTTTCAGGCAGGTTTATACTAGTCCAATGCACCTACACACCAAAAATCAGAGAAACCCACATCACCGATTTCAAGAAAAATGCAAATTTGTTGTAGGTGATTATGGCCATTTTCTCAAAAAAAATTACATTGGATTAGGATGAAAATTGCCAATTTTGTTCACCTTGATATTATTCACTTTCTGTCCAAAAATCATGAGAATCCAACTTACCAATTGAAAAATATGTCCATTTCAATTTCTGCACTTTTGTAGATGAACATGAATAAAAATGTGTTGCAGCTGAACTTCCTGAACCAATATTTCAAAAAATACAAACTGGGTTGTGCTGAAATTTTTCAAGAAATTAACTACCATTCTAATGCATCTCCACACCAAAAATGAGACAAACCCACATCATGGATTTTGAAAAAAAAAAATGAATTTGTTGTAGGTGATGATGGTCATTTTCTTGAAAACCATGCACTGGATTGAGCTAAAACTTGCCACGTTTGTTCATCCTGATGTTAGTCATTCCCTGTCCAAGTTTTGTGAAATATACACCTTACCAATTTAAATATATTCTCAAATCAAATTATGCACGTTTTGAAGATGAACATGAAAAAGTGTGTTGCAGCTAAACTTCTTGAACCAATATTTCACAAAATACAAACTGGTTTGAGTTGCAAGTTTGAGGTATTGTTCATATTACCTTGGTGCATCTACTCACCAAATTTTATGAAGACCTAGATCACCTTTTGGGAGATATGCCCACTTCAATTTCTGCCCTTTTGCAAGCTGTAAATGAGTAAAAATCAATATGCACAAAGAATGTCAAAAACCACCCCCCCAAACTAAATATGTTGCATGTCCTCATGCAAAACAAGAGTTGTCATCTTAGATGTAAATATCCATCTCCCCCAAACTGAGGATATACATCATGTACTCATGTTTTGATGAGACTCTTCAAGGCAGAAAACAAGTTTTGATCTGTACATCAATCCTCCATACTATTATAAAATTTATTACTGATAAAAATGACCATTTTTCAATTTTTGTGTATGGTAGGACTGCTTCAAAGTAGTTCAAGAGATCCTCTCAATCATTTCCATGCTCATAAAAATATTAATGACAACATATAGCACCAAAAAGCCAATTGCAGCAAGCATAAAGCCCACATCCAACTAAGAATGAGAATCTCAAAGCACCAATCCATTTCAAAATAGTTGGTAGCCACCATATTCAACAAATCTCTATATCAATTAACAAAACCTATGAATGTATATATCTCACTTCATACATTCATGTAGCTTCTAATAATCTAATTTTGAAAACAAAGCATAGATTTGGAAATGACTATGTATTGTTGCTCCAAAAACTCAAATTACTTAAAACATAATCATTGAAATATGTATTCTGTTATTACCTTCATTTTTGCCTTGGATATACCTTCACCTTCTAATATGCATCAATGAAATGAGCTATAAATAGATGGTTGGTTATGAAACCATGGGCTGAGCATGGCTTAACCCTAACAATTGATGCTTTTGTTATGTGGATAGAAACCCTATAATCATGAAATCTCATGTCCCAAAAAAAAAACTTGGTTTGCTGCCATGTAAATATAAGCATGTTTTCCCAAAGGCTACTCTGTCTTTCATTATTATGGGAATATTTTCATAATGACAACAACATCTCTCTTCCATTATGAATCACAACATCAAATGTGCAAGGACCATGATAACAATTGTAAGCCAATGTGGGCATCACTGAACAATGAAACTCATACCTCTGAATGTATTCTCTATTATATGGCAGCATAGAATTCTACCACTGTAAGTTCTCGAGAAGCAACAACAATGCCTTGTGTTCCTACAGCTGGTTCTTGTGTGACAATAGTAGATCATTTTTTCAATGGTTTTTTAGGCTTCTTGAGATAATTAATGAATTCAGAAAACTCCCCAATCATTTTTGCTTGTACTTCAAGAGAACATTTTTAATGGGAAAACAATCTACAAACCTTGAATCTGGTCATAAACTTGTTGCAAATTATTACAGGACTACCTTTTAAACTGAATGCAAAGCATGCCCTCATGCATCATTTCCTCAATTTGCAGCCATAGAGGATTTGTAGTTCTTACATGCATAAAAAAAATCCCAAAGCTGGAAAGAACAACCTTCAAGCAACTGATTTATTTCTTTTCATTGTTGGTTTTTATGTGGCAGTAGCAATGATTCTTTTCTTACGGTTGGTTCTTATGTGGAAGCAGCAAGACTTCTTTTCTTACTATTGGTTCTTGTGTGGCAGCAGTAAAACTTTTGTATTGTTGGTTCTTGTGTGACAACAATAAGGTATCCTTTGATTATTTTCATGCTTGGTCAGTTGGGTTGGTGAGATGTTGGGTAGGACTTTGAAGTGGACGTGCATGAATGATGAAGTGTTATAATTGAGTGGGAAATGATGGAAATGGATGGACATAAAATGATATATAGACAATGGAAATGGATAATGCTTAGTGGTTCTTCATGACATTTCCCTAAATCTTTAATAAATCAAAAACTCATGCTATTTTACCTCAAGTTTTACCTCCATGGAAGCCTTGGTTGACATGAATGGACTAGTGTATGCTGGAGCTATGTAGGTCGATCTAATGCTGAGACATATGTATATGAGAGCTAAAACTGGATGAGACTGAATTTGATCCATGATGTTGTGCTGGTTGCATGTAAGACTAACTGCTGAGACAATTGATGAGGAAAAATTCTACCAAAGAAGCAGAAAGCCCATTCTCTTATTCTGAAAACCAATTGCTGAAATGAAAATGGAAAGGAGTTGCAAAACTTCTGAACAAATGATGTTGCAAGTCATTGTTGAAACCATTAGATCACATAATATTCAACTGCTATAAACCGAAGTACAATTCTTACCATGCGAATGAATGTGCTGAAGTCAAGCATGGAAAGAAATCATTGGATTACCGGTCATTAATGTATGCCGTTAACCAATGTGAAGCAACTCACCTTTGATGATAGTGAGCTCTAAAGTACCTTAGTGCATCTTGATAGGTACAAATGGATGAGCTGGAGTTGAGTCACCTACAAGATTTGCCAATCAAGAGGCATTAATGAATCCCCATGATTAACAATAAGGAAATCTGTCATTGATTCATTCAGATACCAGGGCACTATAAAAATCTAATCTTGATCCCAGATGATGTGTCGGAGTTGATGGGAGAAGACCATTGGAAGGTGGACCTTAATGAATTCCACATCATCCAATATGAGTACAAAATAAATGATTGTGAAGAATCATAGTGAAAAATAGAACCAACATGAAACTCAGAAGTGGAAAGTATATGTGAAGTCATGATGTAGTATTGATGAAAAATAAAATGGTTAAGGTGACTACATAAGCATTGGAAAATGGTACTTCAACATGAATGGATTTTTAGTGTTTTGAAATAAGGAGGGTGAATGAATCTACCATAGGGAAATTGGCTTCTTGAGGGGTTTCTTTTGGCAACAACTGGTATGACAGATGTCTAAAACTGATTCTTGGCATGTAGAAATGAGACTTGACTTCGGTAACATTAAAATATGTATGGTTTGCACATCAATCTCTCCATTTTTTTATGTGCTTAATCTATTTGCAAATTGAGAAAAAGTTTTCAAGAGTCACTTGTGCATGCATTGACCTTCTTCTTCCAAGGACCTACAAAAACCTAGCACTTACCTGCAATAAAACATGAGATGATGGAAGAAGAGATGTGATTGGTCTCTCTTCACCCAATACTTATGAAAAAAACAACAAACAATTTCTTATAAAACAAATCCAAAGAAAAATGAACAAAGCAAAATCCATTTTATACCTGCATAGGAGCAATGTCCATCTAGACTCACCAACGGTTTTCTGATCATAGCTTCTTCGTTTATTGTCCAATTTGAGTGATTAAAAAGCAAAATGAAATTAAATTCATAGGTCTATTTCCATTAGAAACAGGTTTTTAAAATTCTATGTAATGATGTTCCAAATCACTCAATAACAACCTACATGACAAGGTGTTTTTTCAAATTCTGGACTAGACCAACAGTCACGGTTTTAGGATTAACTTTCTCGTTTGATAACGGATTGATGTGATTCCAATTAGAGATGAAATTAGATTCATGTAGGTATCTCCATTATAAATAAGTTTTGAATCCAACAATAATTGATGGGTCAAATAAGCCAATGAACAGTCTAAAAAATAGAGTTTTAGGAATGCAGATTTGTGATAGGCAGTCGGTATTTTGGTCATAAAATTTGCATATGATATCGGAATGGAGTGATTAAAATTGTATTGTAAACTATATTCATAGGGTAATATACCAATGAAAAATGTTTGCAATATATGTCCAATAAGGCATCCAAAAATTGACTATCCCAGCTCTGTTCCTAAGTTCCCTGCTTGACACCCTGTTAGTATTTTGGCCATACGTTTTTCGTTTCACACCCAATATTAATTGTTTTGGAAACTAGATTCAAAGGGATACTTGGGATGTAAAATTTTTTTAAAAATAATTCCATTTGGTCTCTCAAAAATGGATTGTCCCAACTGTGTTTCAGTAAAATTTTTAAGCCAAAATGTCACCAAAATCCAATAAATTAAATTTGACCCCCAAAAAGTGACCGAAATAGGTGTGAATTTTTTTAATGATGTAAATTTAAATATAACACACATCCATACCAAAAATTTCAAGCATTGAGCACCTATATTGACTTACACAGTCAGTTGCAGCTGCAGCTGCAACTCTTAAAAAATGATATAATGTTGAAATAAACCATGTATATTTTTATGAATGTGTTACGAAAAGCCAAATACATGTCATGATATGAAATACATACGTGTCTCAAACTTATAAATTATCACCTGTAGTACAGTCACAGCTAGGTGTTGCAGCTTACTGTCACAGCTAGTGTTGCAGCTCACTGTCATAGCTAGGTGTTGCAGCACACTGTCATAGCTAAGAGTAATAAGTCACAGCTGGGTGTTGCAGCTAACAAATTCATGTCAAATTTCAAGCTTGAAGGGTTCCATAATCATTGGCTCATTTTCCTGTGGATCATTCATTCACCTTCCGTAATTACTGTAATTTTTTTTTCATGATATTTTTATTTTTATTTGTAACAAATAGAGACAAATTGAAATTGGAAAATTGATAACAAAAATGACTTAAATATTTTGTTCAAATAGTCAACAATTTTGAAGCATTCATCAAAACATCTCATACACATTCCTTATCTTTCTACTTTCTGATCTTCTAGATCGCAACAAGGCACAGGAAGAGAGCATGCTTATTTAAAAATTAAAAAAAACAAAAGCATGGTTTTATTCTCTTATTCTATCCTACCCTATTATACTTGGAAATATAAAAATTGTTTAAGTGTATGCATATTTCCAATGGAGCCATTTTTGAAGAAGTGACTCAAGTATGTTCATACTCCCAACAGAAAAATATAACTTTATGAATTCTAGGATATGACAGATCAACTTCCCTTGAAATGATGGTGCCAAGAATTGGTGAAGTATGGAATGATGCTGTAGACCAATGACAGATTGAAACCAAGCTTCAATATAGTCTTTGTTCCCTTGATTGCTCATGGATGTTACACCTTGAAGATCCTTATTAAACTGATCTTCCTCAATGCATAAGAGTTTCGGATCTAATGATGTGAATGATGTTTTTGGTTCCAATGGTTGTTCTCCATCAAATATTACATGTGTCTTATTGATCTTGTCTGTTTGCTTATGAGGACCAAAAGAAAATCCATCTCCAAATCTTGGATCTAAAACATGTTCAGGCCTCATATGGATTTGCTACAACAATGCATAGCCTTTTTGCAGCGGTGTAGGTGAGGTAGAACAAGAGGAAAATGTAGAAACATTTTACAGTTTAGCACTGTACGCATACTATACTGATTTATTATGGTTAGGGTGGAGGGTGGATTGGACAGGAAATTGTATTGGATACCAAGGAGTTTGATGAGAAAATAGATGTGGCTGATGTAGATGATTGATTTGTGAGGTTGATATTGAAGGACAAACTTGTGTTACAGCATGAGGGAGAGTGGCCATATGATCATACGATAGGCCATTCCAACCTTGTGGGTAAGGTAGGTAAGAGTTAAATTGAGGCTGCAACAGCTACCATGGTGGAAGAGTATTAGATGATTGAGTATGAGAGTAAGGAAAGGGAGGGATAGAATTTTGAACCATACATGTAGGCCATGGTTGACATGACTATTGTAATGAGTTGGCTAGAGCTCCCAAATCTTTTTTATATGTTCCTTTCATCCAGGGTATGGAGGGCAGGAGTCAGTGGAATGCTTCAAGTCACATATACCACAACTTTCAAGACTATCCAAAGGGAAATCCCTTGCTTCTCTTATTTCCTCCTTCTTTCCCTTATCCTGCAAAACAACCAATTCTGAATTTAGTGAATCATTGATATCACCATTAGAATTTTCTAATAAATTATTGATTTCAGCTCATAAAACTCTTGTTTTTGCAGTAGATTTCAAAAATAGAGATAAAAGTTCCTTAGAATTCTTACCAGTTTTGAATTTTCTTCTTGAATACCTTCTGTAACACCCCAGTTTTGACCCCATTGCATTAAATGTACATGATGTATATATTGTAATTAATCATGGTGCGGAGCTAAAGGTGAAAGCCCCACCATCAATTTGGTTGTGTTATGTTCGGCAATTGAAATCGTTGTCGATGGTATATCATGATATACGACACATATTAGTTTTAGCATCATGTAAATATGCACTTTAATTAAAATGAACCCCAACCAGCTATGTCAATGCAACCATGACAAAAAGGGCATGATTTTCCTAAGGATAAGGGGGGGATTATTAAACTTTGAACCTATGGGGAAAAGCCATGTGTCAGCCATTAAACCCTTTTTGACTTGCTCACCTTCCCTTGTCTTATCCAACTACTACCATTTTAATGCTCTGTAGAGTAGTTGAGGCAGTTATGGATGGGGAGTGGAGTGTGGTAGGACTGTCAGCCCTTGCCCTCATGCACACTCCACCAGCAGGTTGACCTTCACGTTGGAAAGGAAAGACCACCACCACCATCACTCCAGGGGACTCCCCATTCTCTCCACTATGCAATTCGCTCCATTGTCAGTTCATTCTCACATAGGGAAAAACGTCCCATGTCTCACGCAAAGAATTTCTTCTCTGTTTTTGGTCTCATGCAGCCAGGGGAGGGAGTTGTTTCCACTGTCATTCACATTTTCCACAAAGAGGAATCTAGCATGTTTTCCATTTGTATTTGGGATCTGGTGTAAATATTCTCTCACGCACTGGGTTCTGTGTTGTTTTTACTCGCACAACAAGCTGGGGTTGTTTGGTCACTATCACACATGCTTTTTCTTGTGGAGATCCACTTTTACGCTCAGGGACTGTGTTCTTCTCGGTGGCTTCGTTGTCTAGGACAGGCTGTGGTTTTCCCCACATTGTGAACTGTGTTTGCTGATACATTTTGGGATTGCTGTAAGTTTCTTGGGAGTCATTTTGTCCATGACAGGGCCAAGAATGACTCAGGAGTCGTTTTCCCTTGTCCAAGTTGTAACTGTTGGTTGATTACATGCATGTAATGGTTGGTCTTCGGACTGTGTTAGGAGCAGGGATGGGGGCTCAATTTTCTTGATAAACCTGGTGTGTTTGGAAACCACACAGATAGAGCTAGAGGGCTGGCTTTCTTCTCCACAACCCCTAAATAGCATTGGAAGGGAAGTCAGGGCCTGAGGGACTGTGTAGCAGAGAAGGGACTGATTCCTTGTGTTGGGTGTGTGTGGGTGTCTTAGAAGTCAAGCTAGTTCTGGTGTAGGTGTTCCTAGCTCTGTAATGGGCTCACTAGCTTAGTATTTAGCCTTTCCCAGCTCCTTGATGGCCTGCTAAACCTGACCATGTTGGCTTGGCTATCTTGTTGATGGCCTGATAAACCCAACTCCGTTGGCTTGGTTGTGTTTTGTGTATCCTTGGCTATGTGTGAGCCTACTTGTTCCTTATTCCTTGGAGAATCATGCCTAGCTCGGGGGTGGCAGCGTTGCTAAGAGATTAAGGAGCACACTGGCCTATGGTTGGGTGGAACGTTGCAGCGACGTAGCTGGTTGCAGGATGAATTCCTTATAAGATAAGTAATCTTGTCTATTTTACTTCTGCAATTATATTTACTGTTAATGAATATGATGAACATGTTGAATGCTTGTATGAATGTATGTTGCTTCCGTTGTATGATAAATAATCATGTATGCATGTTCTAGTTCAAAGCATCTTGTATCAGCATTTTATGTACATACATGTTCATGGGGCGGTTGCCCGAATGGTTAATGTTATGGTAGCATCCTCTTTGTCGATCGAAGGGTCGGGGACATTACACCTTCTACATAACTCACAAATATCATCATATGCTAACTAAAATACATTACCTGTTCCCATCATATTTAATATTTCTAAATATTCAGTTTGGATTCCCTTGAGTACAAGTGTTTTTAAAGTCCCCTTCCCCAATTTCCTTTGTTTGGATCTTTGGAGATTATATTGAAATCATTCTATGTATTCCTCCAGACTCTCTTCTTCTCCTTGTGTCATTTAGAAGATGTCTTCATTGACCCTGCAATAATCTTGGTACCTTTTCAAGAATACATGTTTCATGTCTTCCCAAGTTTGTATACAATTCCCACCGAGGCTCATGAACCATCGGAGGGTTGTTTGTTTTAAAGTAAGGGGAAACACATTCAACTTTTGATCATTAGCACGATAACCATATCCTCTACAAAGTACTTCAAATTGAAATAAAAATACATCAGGGCCTTCGTTTTCCTAACCGTGAAAATTTGGTAGAACATGTGGAGGGATTCTTTTCGAACGTAACAACTTCTGCATCTTTTTCACCTGCCATCTCTTCATTATATTCTTTATGTGCTATCTTGAGGCTCCTCCTTCGAATGTTCCTGTTAACTTGTTAGTAGAATGGGTGGTTCTTACAACACCACTAAGGGGAATGATAAGATTTATGTTGCAAAGATTGAAAATGAAATAAAACTGAATGTAAACACAGAAAATTCACACTCAAAATAAATTCAATAAACTAAAATGTAATAATGCAACCTACATGTCCTACTTTAACAATGCATCTACAAAACAATGTCAGATGTACTTTTGCACAATTAATAACTTCCCCGGCAATGGGGCCAAAATGCTGGGCCCACTATATGTTAGTTAATTAAAACTTAACATGCAGAGTGTTAAACATAAATTATCAACCCGAGGAAGTCTTTTATTTCAAAGTTATCGTGCAAGATCTATGCAAGCACAATTTCTACCTAACATTGTTATCTATTGGTATGCAATCGAAACTCTTTGTAAACTAGATCACACCTTTTTGAAAGTAAATCAAACCTCGAACCTATTCCTAAATCCAAACTGTAAATCTAATCACACTTTAACAGAATCAATTGTTATAAAACAAGATCTAATTGCATACATCTAAAAGAAGTGCTATGTTGGCCAACGATCTATCAAATGAATTAACAACACAATGACTATGACAAGTCTAATTAATGAAAGCATACAACTATGATAATATTAGTGAATGAAAGCATGAACGAAAATAATAAGAAAATCTAAACAATAACACATTAGTGTTGTGTTGGCCAACAATCTATCAAAATGAATTAATAGAAGAACACTATGATAAATCTAATGAATAAAAACATGAACTGAATAATAAAACAACTATGATAAATTTAATGAATGAGAACATGAACTAAATAATAAACAAATCTACAAAATAACACACTTACAATTAACACTACCAGCATCTACTCAGGGAAGAGGGCCCTTCCTCCAATGAGCAGAGCTGGATCTCCACAATAAAAGTCTTCAATTCCAGAATTAAGAAATTGTGAGTATGCATTATCAGAATGAATAATTACAATAGATCTGGATGAAATCCTACATCATAACATTGTTTTCTCTCATATTCCTGAATCTCCCTTCTCAATGAGATTGATTACATATTTATACATAAAATTATCTCATGGAAATGAGGAACTGAACCCCATAACTTGTGATCTGTAACAGCTGAAACATGGTCGTAACTGCTGGCAACTTTGGAACCGGTCGCAACAGCAAATTTGGAAAATACCCTTTCAAAGAACCACTTGCATAGCACAAACCATGGCTTTGTTTGGTGATTTCTTCATTGTTTAAGTAAATGAGGATGTTGCGCACAAAACCCATGTCTCATATTTTTGATATCCATTTCCATCTACCCACAAATCAAGACGCAAATCAAGGTGTTCTTATGTGGCATGCATTTTCGGTTAAGGCTGTAACAGCTGCCTATGAGTGTCATGTACATGACAAATCACTCCACAAACCATCATTAGTAAAATTATGCATAATAGTCTTTAATTCATCAAATATAAAGGAAAATAATTATTATTAACCACTTAAAACATCAATGGAAGTAGCATGCTGTTTTACGCACAGTTACAACAAATGGATAGAAAATGGAATGATAAATGGGCAATAATGGTAAGAAAATGGATGAAAGATATGTCGATAAGTGATGGAAAAATGGACAATTCCAAGGCCCAACAAGTTTCCTGCTGGAGAAAGCTTGGTGGAATGTTTCAAATGTTTTGCTATGGATCAGTTGAATGTGAACTATTTCGTTTTCAGCTTACTTCCATTAACTGTGAGATCGTTCTAACTCAGTGATTTTCTTTTCATGTTATGAATGCACACAATTTTATTCTATGAAATTTCCACTGTGAGTAATGAAGGTTGTCATAAACAATAAGCTATCTTGTTGTTCATATTTCTATTAATGTTCATGTGTTCTGAAATAAGTAACAGCTATCTGTAATTTTTCTTAATTCATGCACAGAAATACATTACTCATTGATAACTGATACTTTTTCTCCCTAGGGATAGGTTAGTTAGTTAAATTTAGTTTACTGTTGTGTGTGATTTAGATGCGAGAGAGTTAAGACAAGAGGTAAGAACCCGCACATCACATTGTGACACTTCTCATTATCTCTATTAATCTGCATTTTTAGATAGGCACTTGCACATCATACTTCAACACAAAAAACTAAAAATATACACGGTGGACTAGGTCATAACCAGTAAAACATTTTAATTTGTTACTTGACCTATGGTAGTCGGACCATAAACCGGATAGATTCCCCATACCAAACAGTAACAGGCTAGTTGGAAATGTTTATTGGGGAGAATCCCTAACTGTTGTTACCTATGATTTTATAGGCCTCAACACGCACTAATATGACCTTGCGTGGTACCGAGTGAGGTTGTGCAGCTACTGTGACATTGGGCAACTCACTTACCAAAACCCTTGCCAACAGGTTCCCAACACAATCTTGTGGCTCATTCCTGAGCCACGTCAAGTTTATAGGGTATGTGCTGATTTTCGCACCTTGAAGTATTCAAATTGTTGTGCAATCTCATGAACCTGAAGCTGGACTTTGTCGACAGTACTCTAACAATTATTCAAAGCTTGCTTCACTGGGTGCTCTTCTTTGGCCTTGCTGTCAACCATTTTTCAATGCTATTATATTTTCTGCAGTGTGGCGACTGCTTTAACAACCAACTATCCACTGATTTCCTTAAATTCATCAAGCTAAGCATGACCCTTTTGTTGGCGTTCCTGCACATCGACGGCTCTCTACTGTAGATCCTTCAATTCCTTAGCCTGTGTGATCTATACCACTAGTGGCATGGCCCTCGGTGATGTCTTCAAGGTCGTCAGTTGAAATTTGGCTTCTTGCACTTGCGTAGTCAGCTAATCAAGCTGCTCATCCTAGACAATGCTTTACCAAAACTGTGTTGTCGCTTCCATAATGGTTTTGGCCTCTTTCTCCATGCTTTCGAACTGAGTTGCGATGTCTTCAATGGAGGATTTTATTTCCACAACCTACTTCGGAGGTGTCATAGGTTGTACTAGGGCATTGAGCATCAGGTTGATATCCTGACACTGAACAATAGTTTGCCCCAATTATTTGGCCTTTTCAACTGGGTTGATTTTGGCTGTGTTCTCAAAAATGTGCTGGTAGGCTTCAGAAACAGCCTACTCAACTTCACCGCACCAAGCACACATCTATGCCTATTCAATGATCAGGTGGTCTTGCACCTTTTTCAGTTTCGTAATCTCTTCAGCAACTATTGACTGCATCTCAGCCTATGTCGCCTTCAAGGCGTCAATATCTTGAAAATTTTCTTTTTCCAGCTACACTCAAACCTGATGTTGCTCATCTACCTATTTCTGTAGTTTCTTTGTGACGCTCTGTGACTGGACATAGCCCTCTATCATCTCTTTCAGTTATTTTTCCAAATCCAGGGCGACAACATGCTACAACTCCACTAATGCCATAGCGGACAACTTGTTCAGGTCCAAAGCCACACTGTGGATTGGTCGCAAGAACTAGTGAACTTCCTCATTTCCTGTGTCAATCATAGTCAAGGGAACTTTCACGTTCCTGGCCCAGGGCTCAATGATAATCGACGGGATGTCCTGCATCATAGGTCTCACAAATGTCTTCCTAGAAACAATACCAAAAATTTAGTCTAATTGATCTCTTACCACACCAAATTCTTCATGGTTTAACTCTTGGATCGCCTTTGTCGTATCCATGGATGAGTTAGTGACCACTTTGATAAGCCGCAGTAGTTAGTCCTCCATCCCTGACCTATAAACCCTCTACAAAATCCTCCTCGGACTCCTCCTTGCTGAAACTATAGTTGGGCCATCTGTTTCTATAGTGGGTTTGGTTGTTGTTGGACATAATGTGTGGCTTGAACATATTGTGGCTGATTATATTGTAGTCATGGTGCCTGGTTATACTGTGGCTGTGCGGCTCTGATATAAAATGTTGTTGCGATTGTACGGGGACAAAATTCAATGGAGGTGGTGGTGTCTATAGCACTTGTGCTGCTGGTTGTACTACTTGTGGCTGCGCTTGCATTGTTTGGGGGTCCTCACCTTTCACAAAGTATGAATCATACGTCCTTTCCTAGAGTAAATCATAAGCTCAACAGTTTTTGTCATCATGTCTGACTGACTAAAAAAATGTACAATACAAATTTTATGCCTTGGTAAACATCTTCTGCATGTAATCATAGTTCTCATGTCGATTCCCATAAACCTGACATATGCGACACCATGGTACACCAGCACAGCTCAACAGATTCGGGGCTCCTGACAGCAAATAATTCTGAAAGGTCGGACAGGTGTCCTTGGTATGTCCATCTGCATGGAAACGGGTGCACAAATATCATCATGATCTTCCTTAGCATTTTTTATATCTTGTAGTTGGAGCGTCAAATTGACCAAGTACGCTTGAATCTGGTTCATTTCGACCGCAAATTATCCTACTAGCGATGTCTCCAATTTCATCACAGTCTCTAGAGTCTCACTCTATGTTGCAATATTTTGCTGCATTACCAGATGTTTGATATGCAAGACAAGTGCGACGATGAACCATTCCTTGTGTTGAACATCACTCATCTGAAAACTGACCCGAGCCATCAATGTCTTAAACCACTGATGAAAGTCCCAAATCATCTCATTGGGGAACTGTTTGATCTCTTTCAATTCAATAATATACTGATCCTTAGACTTTGGCTTCTTAAATTCTTCAAATAACCCCATTTGGAACTCATCTAATGTCTTCACAGTACCTCCCTGAGGGATCTGCATCAATCTCATGAACCATTACAGCGCACGACCCCTCAAAATAGTGTCCAACTGAATTTTCTTAACATCATCATCGACAGTTTGTCGAGTGGTCCATATCACCTTACATAAGAACCAGTACTACTTTGGAACATCAGTGCCATTCCCATTGAATATCGGTAACTTCATTTCATCTCCCCCCATTCTAGGCCTTCTTTCTCCTACCGGCGCTCTATTACTAGGCTGTTGCTGACAAGTTGGGAAAGTTGATGCAAAGTGTGTATTTTTTCCTTATGGTGGAGTAGTGCATGGAGGCGTGGGAACATTACTACTGGGGTTCGATATTCTTATGCTTTCGGGCATAAACTGGGCCTGGTCATCCTCGTTGTCACAAAAAGGTCGCTTCTTCCGATGTGGATGTTCTTCACGGCATTGCACTTTGATCGCAACAAGACCTTCCCCTATCCTCTACCTCTTCTCTTGAAACCTCTCTCCTCCCCTTGTACAACCACTTGTATCTTTTGCGACCTTCACATTCTCACCAGAACTCATGCCCATCTACCCCTTACCTTTTCATGCATCTCCCACTACCGTTGCAATTCCTACATCCTCCGCACACCAGAGTTCCACTACTCTTGGTCCATCTTTAGAATACCTTTTTCACAGACCAGTTTCTTAATGGATAGCTGTAGTGACAACAAGAATCTTCCTCGAGGTCCACTGAAGAACTCCCTTTCTACTTCACTATAGGACTTATTGGTGTCGACTTCAAACTTGGTGATGTATCCTTCTAAGATAGTATCCAACCACACTTCAACTGCTCGCAATGCCTTACTATTGGTTTCTTGTAACTCTTGGATCAACTATGGGGTCCAACATGTCGACTCTCCTCCTTGAAACTTTATTTTCTTCTTAGTGAACTTTTCCAACCATTCCTACAAAAGGATAGGAAATTCACAAAAGAACCATTTGTGAGGGCCATCGTAGATATACTTGTCGAGCTAGTAGCCTGTCAACAACTTCGGATTCTAATTTGAAGCTTCAGCAAACTCTTGCAACTTTAGATCAAACCACCCTCATGCAATACCGCGCAAGACTAGATTAGCGCGATGGGCAGAAGAACAACTGCTTTGAATATTTTTTATGTTAATTGACCAAGTTTTGTTGTAATAGGTCATTAGCGAGTATAAGTTAGTTAGAAGTGTACCCTCAATGTAATGGTACATGCCTATTTATAGATCTAGTTTTGCAAGTAGATGGTACCAAGAATAGGATAGAAAGAAGAGGATCATGATCATCATAGGAGAATCGCATCAAAGGATAATTGTGGCATAAGGTCTAGTGCGATCTGGTTTTTGAAGAACTCCTTGTGTATCTACGATTTATCTGGGTCTTTCTTGATGTAGGCAGTCTCTGGTTTTGGAGAAGAATTGTGTAATTTGGATCCTTTGCGCAAGATTAATATGATATGACAATTGTTGCACAAGTCTTGTCTGTTAGCACTGATGCGAGCTAATTTGTTATGATGTTGCGAGCTATTTTGTTATGATGTTGCTGTGATTTATTCTCTTTCTGCTATATTGATGCGATCTGTTTTAAAATATGCTATTGTCTATTGTACTATGAGTTGATATGTTTTATGAACAATGTCAAGGTATTAGCGATAATATGACAACTGTATGATGTTGTGGAAATGAATCTATAATGACTACATAAGTTCTAAATACACTCTGCAAGTTGTGGTAATTGTTTCAAGTCGACTGCAAAGCTCTAGATCTAGCCATTATGGTGTCTCCCCATTGGATCCCCATATCCTCCTTCCCCATTACCGAAAACTCAATTTCAACAGCTCTCTCTTAAACATATCAAGTGATACCTCATCTGCTTCGCAGACATTGCTCGATAGGGTAAAACCTATCTGGGCCGGTACTCACGGAGATTGTGTTGGTTGGGCATCAACAGAGTGAGAACCCCTATTGACAAGGCTTTGTTGGTGGGTGTAGCCAACAAATGGTTCCATTGCCGAGATCATTTGTTGGTGGGTTTTGCCAACAAATGGTCTTGGAAACGAAACCATTTGTTGGAGAAACCCACCAACAAAGCCTCAACGACTGTGGTTCTCACTCTATCAACCCCCAACCAACGCAATATCCCTGAGCATCATCCCAGATAGGTTTTACCCTTCCCAGCAACGTCTATAGAGAAAACAAGGTCTCACCCGAGATGTTCAAGGGAGAGCTATCGGAACTGAGTTTCTGGTAGTGGAGGAGGATATGAGGATCCAATGGGGAGACACCATAACTGCTAGATCCAGAGCTTTGTAGTTGACTTTAAACTATTTCCACAACTTGTAGAGTGTATTCAAAACTTATGCAATCATTATAGATTCATTTCCACGGCATCATACAGTTGTCATACTATCGCTAATACCGTGACATTGTTCATAAAACATATCAACTCATAGTGCAATAGACAATAGTAGATTTTAAAACAGATCACATCAATATAGCAGAAAGAGACTAAATCACAGTGACATCATAACAAAACAGGTCGCAACATCATAACAGATTAGATCGCAGCAATGATAACAGAAAATACTTGTGCAACAATTGTCATATCATATTAATCTTACGCAAAGGATCCAAATTGCACAATTCTTCTCCAAAACCGGAGACTTCCTACATCAGGAAAGACCCAGATAAATCGCAGTTACATAAGGAATTCTTCAAAAACCAGATCGCACTAGACCTTATGCCACAATTATCCTCTGATGTGATTCTCTTATGATGATCATGATCCTCTTCTTTCTCCCCTATTCTTGGTACCATCTACTTGCAAAACTAGATCTATAAATAGGCTTGCGCCATTACATTGAGGGTCCACTTATAACTAACTTATAACCGCTAATGACCTATTACAACAAAACTTGGTCAATTAACATAAAAAATATTCAAATTGGTTATTCTTCTTCCCATCACGCTAATCTGGCCTTGCGCGGTACTGTGTGAGGTTGCACAGCTACTGTGACGCTACGCAACTCACTTACCAAAACCCCTACCAACACCAAACGAGGTCTCTGTCAGCAGTTGTGTGGATATAATATTCAGAGAAGTTGTAGGCATGATCCCACCCCTTGACAACTTCATCCTTCACTGGTTCAATATATCTCCGTCCTTCATTTGGATCCATGGGTGCAATGACTTGAATGTCCTGGTTCTCGAATGTCATCATTTGCTTATTAAATTTAATCAAATCCATACTTTCATTAGCCCATCCAATCCCCAACAAAGCATGATAGGATCCTTCCCCATTAACGAATTCAATCACATCAAAGTCAGTGTGTGTTCTCATACCTTCAACATCTACAACCAAGTTCATTACCCATCTGATTGGTAGCACCTTAGCTTGATTTTCCAATCGTACTTTCACGGGGGACCAACCCAAGGTTGGGATCCACATTTTCTGCCAAGTCTTCTTAGTCATGATGTTCACATATGATCCCAGGTCCAGGATAAATGAGTCCACCTCATAGTCACCTATCCAGATATTCATTTGCATCTCTTTATCTGTCTTGTTCTTCTGCAAAGAGTTCACCGCAGAGTCCTTCATCCCATTTCCTGGATGGTACACCAACCTCTCAAGATCAATAAGAGCCTCAGGATCTCATGTCAGTGATAATCATTTCTCAAAGAACTACTGCAAGGTTCCATGCTTCCATGATGGTCCTGCTTCTAAGGATAAATCAAAGGAGGATGGCATTTCATAGACAGGTGACTTACCAATATTTTGTTCGATCACGTCTTGTGTTTCAAAAAATGTCTCTTTTTTAGTTGCAATATCAAGCGCCTCTTTCTTCTTTCTAGCTAATGGAACTTGCGTTCAAGGTCCATCATCTCCCATCGTCGCACCTCCGCAAGTGACAATGGCAACATTGACATACTGCATTCTGGGCTCTGCTGAAATCGTTGCAATGGTTGGACCTTGAGTCTGGTTCATCGACAGAGTCTGAGCCAGTGGTGGATTCTAGATTACAGGTGGGTTCATCAGCCAATTCACAGTCTGGTTCTAGAGTGGAACTTAATTCCAGGCCTAGCTCTGTAATTGGTTCTAGGCTAGTAGCTAATTATGAGTCTGTAACTAGGCTTGATTTTGCAACTGCGGAACGTTCCAGGTTTTCCATCTTGTGATTAACTACAGGCAGTTCTCCATGGTATGATCAATCACTACATAGTACATACATAAGAAATACAAGTGTGGGGAATCTCTTGAATAATGACCGAATACTCCACAATTATAATATTGGACAGATGCACGACCTCGTCCAAAGCCTCTTCTACCTCAGAATCCTCCTTGCTATGGGTACTGTGGCTGAGCTACCTGCTATGGTGGGGGATTTAGTTGTTGCTGAAAAAAGTGTGCTACTTGAACGTATTGTGGGTACACTTGAGCCATCGGCATTTGATTATATGGCTACTGTGGTGCGAACTATGGTTTTGGCGCAAACTACATTGGTGGTGGTGGTGTGTACTACGATTGTGATTAAGAACTTACCATTTGAGGCTGTGGATGTAGTTGATGTACTACACGGTGACCTTTGCTCTTCATGAAATACGAATCATATGTTATGTCCTAAAGCAGATCATATGCCCAATAATCTCTATCCTCATTCCTAACTGAGCGATAGAATGAATAGTATAAATTGGAAGGTTTCAAAACCATATTTTTCATATAGCTACATTCCTCATGTCAATGTCCATAGACTTGGAATATGCAACACCATGGCACACCACCACTACTTAACTAGTTCAGAGCTCCAAATAACATATAGTTTCTAAAGTTGGGGCAAGTATCTTTGGTGTAGCCATCTGTGTGACACCGAGTACACCAAATATCTTCTCGTTCCTCCTTACCTTTCTTGATATCCTATAGCTGGAGTGTGAGGTTTGCTAGCTGCACTTGAATTTGATTCATCCTGACTAAACTCTCCCCAATATATAAAGCTTCGATCTTCATCGCAATCTCCAAGGCTTCGCTCTACGTCGCTATCTTTTTCTACATTAATGATTGTCAGATATGAGAAACCAATGTTATGATAAACCATTATTTATGTTGGACATCACTCATAAAAAAACTGACTCTGGCCATCAGTGACTTGAACCTCTAATCAAAGTCCCAAATAGTCTCATTAGGAAATTGCTTGATTTCCTTCAGTTGTGTAATGTATTGTGATTCAGACTTTGTTTTTCTAAATTCCTCAATTAGTCCCATCCATATCTCATCGAATATCTTCATTGGAGTCCCCTGAGGAACTTGGATAAACTTCATAAACGATTCGAGCGCACGACCCCTCAGAGTAGTAGCTAACTGTCCTTTCTTTACATCATCGTTAGTGTCATGTCTAACAATCCACACTGCTTCACATAAAAACCAATATTGCTCGGGATCATCGATCTTGTTTCCATGGAACAAGGGTAGCTTCATATCATCCCATGCCATCCTGGGTCACCTTCCTTCAGATGTTGATCTACTACTATACGGTTTCTGGCACGTCAAACAACTCGACGTGGGACTTGGAGTTTTTCCTGAGTTTGGAGTAGTGTGCAGAGGCATGGGTACATTGTTGCTAGGGTTTGATCTTACTGTCGTTCTAGGAGTAGCCTGGGCCTGGTCGTCCTCATCATCACTGTAGGGTCATTTCTTCTCGTGTGGTTGTCCTTCGCAGTCTTGTGTTTCGATCATAGCAGGACCTTCCCCTATCCTCTACCTATTCTCTAGTCAAAACCTTGCTCCTCCCCTTGTACAACCACTTCCTTCCTTAGCTTGCCTCACAATCTCATCGAAACTTGCACCCATATATCCCTTACCTTCTCATTCATCTACCCCCTTGGTCATAGTATCCACATCCTTCACACACCGGGGTACTACTACTCTAGGTGCATTTTGAGTATACCTTTTTCGCAAACCAGCATTTTAATCGGCAATTGAAGCGACAATAAGAACCTACCTCTAGGTCCATTGAATAACACCCTCTCTGCTTTGTTGTAATATTTATTGGTGTCAAAAGTGAACTCAATGATATATCCCTATAGGACACTATCCAACTAGACCTCAACGGCGCGTGACACTCTGTTGTCAGTTTCCTACAACTTCTCAATCAATTCAGGGGTCCAGGACGTTGGTTCTCCTCCTTGAAAATTTGTCTTCTTGTATGTGAATAGCGCCAGCCATTCGTACAGTATGATATGAAATTTGCCGAAGAAGTATTCGTGTGGACCTTCATGGATGTACCTCACTAACCACTTGTTTGTTTTCAGCCCAGGGTTCTGATTTTAGACTTTAGCAAATTCTCTCGGCTTCATATCAAAGAAATATTGAAGTTCCACTCATGTTGGATGCCACATCCATTCTTGGGTAACAATTTGTCGGATGCTACATACCCTCCTCTCAGTCGTAACGAGGTCTTGGTAATGTAACCATTTGTTGGCACAATCTTGACCAACAAAACCCAGTCGACAAGGGTTCCACTCTGTCAATGCTCAACATGCCACGATCTCCTTGAGCATCGGCCCAAACAAGTTTTACCTTGTCCAACAACACCCGTAGAGCGGATGAGGTCTCACCGGAGATGTTCGAGGGAGAGATGTGGGAACCAATTTTCTGTAGTATAGAGGAGGGTAGGGGCATCATAGATTCATCAACTTAATTTCCATATCTAATCTTGATAAGAAAACATAACCCTTCATCATGTTGCATCATGCATTCATCATTATAGCAGATCTACCAGTGGGAAAAAAAGATCTAAAAGATGGCAGTACTCATAAGCAAAAAGCATCACATTATCCATTCATGTGCATATCTATTCATCCTTCATCATCAGAATCATAGTAATGCAAAGAAGGAAAAGATAAAAGACAATAGGAGTTCAAATCAATCCACATAAAATCGTATTAATTCCGCAGAACAAATCATAGATAAAAAACAAGCAACGATCCAGTACCATATCACACTGTCTAGTATCACAACTGATATTCATCCTCCATTAAAATGATGATTTGTTACATGTGTAATTCTTTTATTTATAGGCTTGTCCCTTTACATTCAAGGTCCACTTCTAACTAACTTCTAACTGACTTCTAACTGATTTAACCACTAAGGACCCATATTCCAAAGAAATGGTCAATAAGTACAAAAAGTGACATGAAAATATCAAAAAGTGGACTATTTTCGACCTATTTCACTATCTTTTCCTTACGCGATGCCATTTGAGTATGCAAAGCATCCTAGATGCCTCACAAGTCACTTACCCCCAACCCCTTGCCAACAGGCGCCCAACACAATGGAACCATTTGTTGGCGCAATCCTGACCAAAAAAGCCTAGTCGACAAGGGTTCCACTCTATTGATGCTCAACACATCGCGATCTCCCTAAGCATCGGCCCAGATAGGTTTTACCCTATCCACCAATGCCTGCAAAGCAGATGAGGTCTCACCTGAGATTTTTGAGGGAGAGTTTTCGGAACCAAGTTTCCATAGTAAAGAGAAGGATAGGGGAATCAGAGATTCATCAGCTTAACTTCCAAATCTAATATACTTGCTTGATCAGAAACATAACCCTTCATCATGTCGCATCATGCATTCATCATTATAGCAGATCTACCAGTGGGAAAAACAAATATAATAGATGACAACACTCATAAGGAGAAATCATCGCATTATCCATTCATGTGTAGATCTATTCATCCTTCATCATTAGAACCACAGTAATGCAAAGCAGGAAAAGACAAAAAGACAACAGGAGTTCAGATCAATCCACATCACATCATATTAATTCCACAGAACATATCACAGATAAAAAAAGACAAGCATCATATCACATTGTCTAACATCAAAAAATCCTCCTTTAAACCGATGCTTTGTTACATGCATAATTCTTCTATTTATAGGCTTACACCTTTACATTCAAGGTCCACTTCTAACTAACTTCTAATCACTAATTTCTAACTTATTTAACCACTAAGGACCAATATTCTGAAGAAATGGTCAACACGTACACAAAGTGACATGAAAATATCAAAAAGTGGACTATTTTCTGCCTAGTCCACTATATTTTCCTTTCGCGATGCCACGTGAGTATGTGCAACATCCTAGATGTTGTGCAACTCACTTACCCCCAACCCCTTGCCAACAAAAACCTGTTAAAATCTCTGTTTTGACACATTTTAAAGTTTTCCTCTGATCAGGTTTTCTTCCAACGTGTCGGCAAAATTTGCCAAATTTGTCCGACACGTATTGACAAACTTCTCCATTTTCATCTGATTGGAAAAATTGCCAACCTGCCTCAATTTAGGAAAATTCTGAACTTTCTTCTGATCAAAAACTTGCAAATCTTTCTGCTACGTCGGAAAAATTCTGAGCTTTCCTCCGACATATCGAAAGAATTCCAAACTTTCAACCAATCAAAAGCTTGCCAATATTTCTGCTGCGTTGGAAAAATTATGAGATTTTCTCCAACGTATCGGAAAAATTCTGAATTTTCACCCGATCAAAACTTGCTAATATTTCCGCTGCATTGGAAAAATTATGAGCTTTCCTCCAACGTGTTGAAAAAATTTTGAACTTTCACCCGGTCAAAAACTTGCCAATATTTTCGTTGCGTTGGAAAAATTTTGATCTTTCCTCTGATGCGTTTCGGTGGAAACTTCCAAATTTTTTCGATGTGTGTCGACGAAACTTAGCCGACGTATCGGAAAAATTCACCACATTCTGCCGATTCTGGCACTTGGAAAATTTTTATGTCTTCTCTCTATCGTCGATAAAAATCTCAACTTTCGCTCGACATGGGTAGGCTCAAACTTCAACTTCCACCCGACACGTGTCGAATCAAATATCAGCTTCCATTTGACACGCATCGGCTCCACTTTAGCTAACTGAGCCGACAGGCAATTTTTGACACTTAAGAAAATTTTAGAATTTTTCTGTCTTCCTCTCTTTCTTGGTGAACTCAAAGGTTGATTCTTCCTCTGTCAGTTGTTCTTCATGGCCCATTGAGGACCAATGCTACAACATGAGCTCTGATACCACATTGTCATGTCCCCACCACTCTACCAGAGAGGGAACACGACTATAATGCTATCAAATACGGGGAATTTAAGTACCATGAACATGATAATAAAATGCATTCAACTAACAACATGTATAGACGCATAACAATTGCAAATAAAGTGGAAGCAATTACATTTATGTAAGCATTCAACATGTTCATCATATTTCATTAAGGAAATACAAATGCAAAGATTAACACAAGAGATACTTATGTTATAAAGAATCTTGTCCACAACTAGCTATGTCACTGCAAAGTTCTACCCAACCATAGGCCAGCATGCTCCTTAATCTCTCAGCATCACTTCCACCCCCGAGCTAGGCATGATTCCCACAAGGAACTAGGGGACACATACTCACACACAATAATACTATACACCCACAGTCAAGCCAATAATCACATCCAAACACAGTCAGCCCAATAACAGATGGGTTCTTGGAATTACTCAACCAAGCCAACAACATGATGAAATATGCAACAAAAGACAAGTTCTGGGTATGGACAAAAACATCCTGGGAACGCAAAATTGAAAATGTCAAATGGGGGGGAAAACGACCCAAGTGACCAAATTGCCTCAGAAAACATTTGATGTCCTTCCAAAGGAAAAAATGACCTCTATTCACACCCAAATCGTGGTCTACCCTCCCAGCCACAAAACATAAGCAAAAGGGATGGGTTTGCAACCCAAACGGACTAGTAAAATGGGGAAAAAATGACCCAAGATGAGAAATTCATTTCAGAAACGTTCTATGGCTTCACGTGGGAAAAAATGACCCCTTCAATTCCCCAAATCGTGGATCTAATCTCACTTTACTGTGTAACACCCAAAAATGGTTTTTTCTAAGCTGAGTAATGAGGAAGACAACAACCAAAACACCGAGTAGAGATCCTAGCCAATAAATGTTAATGAAAAAACTTCCCAACCATGGGGAAAACACAAGAAACTACAAAAAAACTTGAATGGGGAATGCATAGCAGCTCTAAAAACGTGAGGAGGAGAAAAACGTGGATGCATGAAGGAACAGACATGCATTTTTGGGTGTTAAATTGCCCCATAAGTCAAAATCACGTGTCCCAAAAACCGATGGCTTCTTCAATCTGAATTTGGACTCCATACTCTTCCCATCCCCATGCAATAACTAACTCAACCGATTTCTAGTAGTAATAAATGATTGGGTGAATAAGACAAGAAAGGTAGTTGATAGCTTGATGGGTTGTCCCTTTGACATTTGGATTTTCCCCATTAGCTCAAAGGTTTGAATATCCCACCCTCCCTATTCCTTGTGAAATCATGCCCCCATCTCTTTAGTGTTGCATAGACATAGCTAGTTGTGGGTATTTTATTAATTGCATATTTACATAATGTAGAAAATTATACCGTGCCATCGGCTAGCATGATAGCTGTCAGCATTGATTTTAATTTTTGAAACGTAAAATGCTAAATACATGGCGGGGCCTTTTCCTTGGACTCCACACCATGATTTAATAATGATATTTACATCATATATAATTTAATGCAATTGGGGGTCAAAACTGGGGTGTTACATTATGTCCCGTAACTAACAATGTGGTTGAGTACAATGTCATCATTGAGCTTCTTTGGGATGCTATTTCGCACGGTACCACCTACCTGGAAGTTAGACTCAACTCCTAGTTAGTGGTCTCTCAACTCAACGGGGTCTACTAGGTGAGACACCTTGCTCTTTTACATTAGTTTTTACGGATTAGGTTACTTGAAAGAAATTTTGAACATATTATATATAATCACATTTCAAGTAATCAAAATACTATTATTGATG
>LPNX010005303.1:369789-406227 GCA_001517045.1 Pseudotsuga menziesii | reverse complement strand
TATATAGTATAGGTCCATATAAATTAAGTTCTGGTCTAAACATCCAGTAAATATATCTATCAAAAATACAAAACAAGATCGAAATCCTTCATATTCCAAAACTATGGAAGATCCTCAGCCTCCTCAGTTGTAGCTGTGTCCATGACCTCTCGATAACATAAAACATCCTAGGTCACCCTTCAAAGAAGGTGTAACAAGCATGGAGGTACTCTTACATAACCGTCAGAATTATCTCCATCCTCAGTATTGCTACATCATGGGTCAACCTGGACAATTTCCCCTCCACAGTATGAAGCATAGCTTCATCTCCAGCATCGTCTACTGGTCGTATGAAGGTCCTCAAATGTCTATCTGGTCGGACAGGTCCAATGGATGCATATCATTAAAAGACATATCAGACTCGAATACATATGTATATACAACATTATGAACAAAAATTCATAAAAATTAAGTATTTAAAAAGTAAAAGAATTATCCATGTCTCCCCATGCCTCTCTAGGAGGGAGAGCTATCTCAGGATCACCATTGAAGTATAATCCTGTGTATGGAAACCACTCCATATTAGGTACCTATGAGCTCCACCACGAATAAAAAATGTCATAGTAGTCTCCCTGGACCTCACCACCACCCTTACGGAGAAATAAATCTCCCCACGACATAATTTTAGGCTCACGAGGAGGGGAGGGTAAAATTTTAACATCGAGGCTTAGGGAAGTAACCCTCTCTAAGAAGAATGCAACTAGAATACTTGCATGACCGAATTTTTTTTTCTTCCATAAGCTGCACTCAAAAATTTTACTCTTGATGATCGGGACTAGTCCTGAACACCAGTCAAACATCACACCCTGTAAACATTCCACTCCTATGCGCATGTGAGTCTGTGTAGCCAAGTGCAAAGAGGATAACCCCGCCACTCTAAAAATACCATTAACAAGCACTTTCAATGTGAAACTAGTGATTTGTGAGATCGGGATTTGAGTTCCCAATTTCTGAGTAACATGTACATAATAGGTATTGACGTAATCCTATACGCTGAGGGGATCACCCCATCGGTCGATGCCACCGAAGTTCAAAGGTGCCCCTCGATGAGACAAACCCATGATAATGTAAATATCCTCTGTGGTAAGCTCCAAGGTCTCTCCTTGGAGGTCAAACATGCCAAGCTTGTGCTCCCATAAATGTACCAATGCCTCTAGTAGGAGAACATGGGCTCTCATATTCGATATGCGGTAGAATTTTAGAAATCCACGCCTCCGTAGATCATTTAATGTCATGCGTTACCCCATAGAAATCATGTCCATGTCCTTATTCTCTCTTTCATGCCACTCTATCATCATTTTGACCTACCCAATCAACATTTTCACTATTAGATTTGTCAAAAACACCCATTGCGCAGAACTCACGACTGTCCATTAAAGACAATGTGAGCCACTCGTGGGTTCCTCACTGTGAACCCACAATAATATCATGAAACCACGACTTTACAACGGGATACCCACGATTACTGCGCACTTCCCTTAGGGTAGGCTAGAAGCACAAAATGAAGCATGAAAATTAATAAATAAAAGCATCAAAACAAAGAGAAGGGATATATGAATTACCTCCACTTTGTGGAATGAAGTTTCCTCTGCTGGATTAATCGCACCAATCATTTGAAGTTGAGAGGTAGATTTGCATAAATATGGTAAAAAAAATGTTATGTTTTTTTACTCTATTTCTACTATTTATAGTAAAACAAATTAGAATTTTTACCCACTTTTGCATAGTTGAAATTATTTTATATCATGTGAACTAATACTAATTGTTTTTACCTAAGTTTTACAGGTCATTGATGAATCAGAGTATGATTCCTTTGCATCTAGGCTAGTATTTGGCCCCCTTTGCATGTTTCGCACTTGTACCTTATCCCCGGATGAACTTTAGGATCTCTTTTTCATTCACGGACTGTGATAAGTATCCACCTCTTACCTTTTAAACATTGTCATTCTTGCATGGTTAGGACCTACCTCACATGGGTTACTCTAGTTAGAACATTTTCTTGTCATTTATGGTACCCATGTTGCAATTGTGCTAGGTTGCGAGAGCCTTTGTAGTTGTTTTTCACACCAAAATGAGCCTCATTTTGTATCTTTTACTGAACTATCTTTAAGTATAATGTTCCCTACCTATGGATTTATCTTCTGGCCTTGGTTTGACTGCTTAAAATTGACTAGATATCCGAGTTGCTTGTTCTTTTAGACTCGTTAAAGGAACTGAAAGATAATTCATAGTGGTATACATTTAATGATTTTTCGGACCCTATGGATTACTTACGAAAAAGGAATACTCTATCTTCTTCAAAATTTAGAAGAGTATCTTCAGGTATAGATTTATCTCTTTTCCAGGCCTGAAGGACTAAACTTATGGGAAAGGAACCTATTTAAGCTTACTTTTCTCTTTTTTGTGCTCTAGACCTACACATGAAAAATACTCTGAGCATTCTTTATGCCATTGTCATGATCATTAAACCTCAGAACAAAGAATCGAGTTTACTTTTTTCAATACCATTCTCGTAAATAAATGGAACTTTCCAAGTGATCTTTCCTTCCTTCACACTCGTTAAAGTAAGGCTACATGCTTGCTTTTGAATGAGTGTTAGTTAGGTGATAGTTTACCCCTTTTTTGGACCTTTCCGACTAAGTACAAAAAAGGTATACCTTAGTTCTTCAGAAGCTAAGATAGTTCACCTTTGGATTGTTTTACACTTTTTCGGACTCAGGAGACTAAATTTACAAAAAATAACCCCCCTAGAGTCTTCTTTGGAGTTTTCAAACTCTCAAAACTATCAAAGAACCAACGAGCATTCACTAATTTGAGCTTGTAAAATCCACGTATCAATGACATATCAAGCACTATTATATTTTTTCTTCAAGCTTGCTAAAAAACGAAGAAAGACTCGAGTTGGCTTTCTTGGACTCATTAAAACTTAACAAGAAAGGAAAGGAATAAATTCACTCTTTGGGTTATAAGTTTGTTGGAAGCATGTCATCCTTGAATCAATCAATAGTTTGAGCCTCCTAGTACTCATGTCTTAGTTTTTCACTTCTAATTTCAACTATCACTTTGATTCATTACTCCTCCACTTGTCCTGAATACATGGGGAATATGTTCATGTTTCCTACATGGAAGATAAGTCTAGTTGTACTAGTTGAAAGTCTAAAGCTTCCTTGGGTCATCTATGTGTCATTCTCACTATTCAAAGATCTTTACCCCCTTTCTCATCATCCTGATTCCTATCATTTTCATCTTTGAAATCATCATGTGTACATCTTCCCTTATCCAATTTACTAGTTACTCATGTGATCTGTTGAAGGATTCAGTGCCTTCCTCTTCACACAACGACTTTTGATCAGTACCTCCTGCAGAAGAAGACCTTGAGATTCAAATATATTACCTTAGGATCCCCTGCCCATGTTGGTGGACTCCTCTACATTGGTTTTCAGTACAACTCTCTAAATGACACTCCGATGGAATCCTTCCATGTTCGACTTCAACTCATATATTCACATGCTAGAATTCGTACTGGGTTCTATTAATTTGGACGAAGACATTGGGTTACATCCTATATAGCCTAAGTTGAGCAATATTGTGATATGCTCTATGACACTATTTCCGGCTATTGAAGATCCATCATTTTACTATCATGGCTTTATTCCACCATTGTAAAATATACATGTCCAAGTTGCCCATACTATATGATGTAAATGAATCTTGTAAAGGAACTAATGTTCCACATTATTGAACATGGCATCCTCAGTGATTATTTTATAAATGACTTTGATTTGTCTATTTTAAGTACTTCTCTATGCTCTTGATACTGAGTCTCTCCATGGTAAAATATTTGTAATGTATTTCGGTCATCACTTCCCTCTAAACTCATACATTAGGGGACATTTGTTATACTATGAAACGACACTTCTCCATCTGAGTACTGACACCAAATGTGTCAGTACACAAAAGGACAAGGTGTATTGAAGTAGCCTAAACACTATAGATGAAGTGAAGCCTTAATACATACTCCTTCCTTCAGCCTTGCCAATCTTTATAAATAAATTTGTCTTGCACTTGCAGGTCCTCTTGTGACAAGTCACATGTCACTCCCAGGTATGCTCATATGCAACCTACGAGTCAACTATAAAATGTTGCACTCATGATTTCCATTCATAGAAGTCATGAGTGACTCGCGAGTTCCTTAAGACAAAATTTAAAAATAAAACATGATTAGTCTAGGAGTAGTTGGGTTCAAAATCATAACTTCCCTAACTCCCCTAACCATCCTAGGCCTCGTAACCTATCCTCACAGGAAAGTATAAATAGAGGGGAGGGGTAGAGGATAGGGGAAGGAAGTTCGAGAGCAAGGTTATGCTGCAAGAATCTATTGGAAAGACGAGCAAGAGAACTCAGTTTCTTGGGCTGCAGAGAATTTTTTCTTAGACAGGGTTGTAATGTTCCCTAAGACTTCTGAATTGAGAGTGAATTTCTTCCATATTGTCTTTGCACATGTTCTTGTTGTTTTGAATCATGAAATTTATTGCTATTTATTCTTATATGCAATTATAATCTTTTCATCTTTCTTTATATAACAATTAGGATTTATGTCGAGGAACATCAATCTCTTTTGTAGGTAAAGAATATATGGAGCTTCAAGAGCATTTGGGGAAGAAGGATAAAGCTTGTATCAACCGCCAGTAAAAAGGTGCATGTTCTACTAAGCCTATTTCTCTCATATATGTTTTTATAATACTTTATTTCTGCAAGCCAAAACCTAGTATGTTCATGACCCTAAGACCCCAAATCATAAGGTAGATATCCCTCGCAACAATGATGTCTAATACTAACTTTTCCATGACAACTAAAGGCATTGATGAATGAGAGGAGCCCCCATATTATAGGAAATTGCACTAGTGATGTAGGTTCTGAAGCTACAATGTGATGTAAAAAGGAGAGGTAAGCTAACCTATCCTGTCAGGAAGGTTTCCCAACACAATATTTTATGCATCGTCTTCTAGGTTTATCAAGTCAGCTTGCAAAGGGTCCTCATCACTTAGTTTCATGAAATTTGAGGATGAGGTAGCAAGTGTATCTAGAGAGGAAGGACAATTTATATTTTAGGTATGATTGGATTCCGCAAGGCCTAGGAAGGATGATACTTATTTCTTATGAGCAAGGTATTTTAATACATTAGAGAGGAACATTGGGATCTTGATTTTGCTTCATTTGTGCTTGATCTCAAAAGTAGGGATTAGAGGAGGACCCGAGACAACAAATTTTGTGATTGGTGGTGGTATTGAAAGCACTTGAATTGGTACATTTTGAACCTTCTTGGGTTATTCTCCATTTACATATGGCTTGTTAGGGACCATGGTATGCCTAACATCCATTTCTTTCAATATCATATCTTTCCTTGGATGTTCTGTGGGCCGGTTATTTCCATTCTATTGCCATTATATTTCCTATAGGAGTCATTTAATCTGAAATTTGGGGTATTAGGCCTTGGCCTCAAGTTATAGTTACTCCTCACCTCATCCATAACATAATCAACAATCATTTGCAAATTAACAAGAGACAGATCAAGTAATCGCTCTTCTTGATCTACAACCTATTCTTTAATGTACTCCTCTTTTCATGTCATAAATAGATATTATGATCTCAATTGGTTATGTTCATATTTAACATCATCTAGATGGGAAATCATAGTTAGGACTAAGGAAGAGTTAGGAAATTCATCCATTGCACAGTGATCTACAATAAGAGTTGAGTGTCTTTTGTGTAGTTATGACCATAGAAACAAAGGAAGAAATAAGTATTTTTGTTCAACTCTTGAACCCATCATTCTCGTAGCTTTTCTTTGAGGGATTTCATTGATATAGCTACTGGAATTTTGTATTCCTGTACCAAGTTCTGCACCAGGGCATTTGGATAGTTCTATTCCAAGAGGGGTTGAGTAAGAGTATTCTTGATTTAGGCATACTAGTCTACAACAACAGGTTTACTAGGGGTGCCATTTACAAATGTGGGCTAACATCCCCTGTATTTCCTTGAGATTTTTTTCTTTGAAATGAAATATTATATTATATTATTACCAAAGATAAAATAGTATATATAGAGACATGTTTATGCCCTAAATAAATTTGCGTTTACTTTAAAATGAAAGTTAATGCAAACAAAAAGAAGGGCAATAGATGCACAGCAATTAGTCTATCATGCCGATCTTTCATCTAAATTTGGTACATTTGTCCTCCTAAGGCAAGGCCTTCCTATGAATATTATCCCTTTAGATGACTAAAAGTAGATATTATGACTTGTGCTTGTCTCATTAATTATGATTTACTTAATTCCAAGTTGAATATGATATATGCTTTATCTCAAAGTGATTTAAATTAGTTTTGTGATTTGCATTGACTAATTTTGGGCAATCTAATTGCTTAACTTGCTTGTACCTTAGAGTATCAATAAGCTTATAAAGTGTAAAGAAAATGTGTAAAAAAATGTATGCTTACATTCAATTTATATAATGGTATGATGCTAATTAATATCCATAATTGATTTAGAACAAATAGGTAATTGCATTGATTTAACAAATAATATAATACATATGTATCAATCACTTCCATTAAGTTAGGAAGTCATTAAATACAAACATAGAGGCCATTTTAATATTTTTCTTATTTGAACTTTGCAATGTAAATTTCAATATCTCTTCCTTCTAGAATCCATATTAAAAGATGAGAAAGATTGTATGTGTGGATATAAGAAAGTTGAAACAGACATATTGAAATTGGTCATTACTTAATTTGTTTATTATTTATTATAAGCATTATTTTACACATTTACTTAATCATTATTTACCTTAATTATTATATAACTTTTGAAGTAGCCTTTTGATAGTATTATCTAAATTATAGATGATACTTTCCATAGTACTATTAAATGCTACTTTAGAAATTACATAATAATTAAAGTAACTTTTGGAGAAATAAAAATAAACATTAAAAGAATAATTAAAAACAAAAATTGATAATAAAAAATTAAAACTTAAGATCACATTTATAAAACAAGAAATAGATCAAATTTCTTGAGTTATCATTTTCATGGTGGATAAATTAAACATATTTAATGTGAAATTGTTAAAGTTATTGATATATTATTTATTAAATTAGAATATTTTATTTGCTTAGTTGATACATTAACATTAAATGAAAAAATATAAAAACTTTTGAACATCATATATCTACTCAATTTTGTATTTTACAAACTAGTTTATATTAATTTTAAATCAAAATATATTATTTTTATGGATCAAATTTATCGTGATACATCATTTTTTATCTTAAATTAAAAAAAAATCTACACACTTAAAAAAAATTAATATTTAATTTAAACAAATTATTATTATATAAACCTAATTAAAATTTAGCTTTTAAGAGAAAATTAAGATACTATAAAAGGGTCATTAATTCTAACTTGCAAGATAAGAACTCTAGGTAATGATTAGCTCACCAAAGAAAATTAATATAGCCTTCTAACTTGTTAAAACTACAGTGAGCTTATAAAACTTCTTAGCAAGCTTTTTAAGCACACGAAACAAGATTTTAAAGTAAACCATATATTTTCCGTCTTAAATTTAAATAGACCAAAATTCATCTTAATAGACTTTAATTATTTTAAAAATAAAATAATAATAATAAAGTAAAGACTCGTCTACTCATATTGAAAAGATAATGAGAATAAGGAGTCATCATGGAAAAATTACCAGTGATTGAAACGTACGTAGTTCCATATACCCACCGACCATCGATTTATTGGATTATTTTCAGCCTTGACTAACTACATTGTGTACAGTGAAAATTCACATCGTTGCACGGCGCACAGGTCCCAACTTCCCACACCAATGTCAGCTATGGTTCGTGGTTTTACAATTTCAACAACTGCCAGCGGCTAATTACTCTCGTACTTCTTAGTTATATACACATCGAGTCTGTTAGCAGAAACACACGCCAGGATTTTGCATTCGACTTGAAAGCTTCTCAAATAGCTGCCATTTCTTTGCAAGCTTAGTATTAGAGAATATCTTCTTGTTTCAGAGGAAACAAAGTCACTACGTCTAATTTCAATTTCAACAACTGCCAGCGGCTAATTACTCTCGTACTTCTTAGTTATATACACATCGAGTCTGTTAGCAGAAACACACGCCAGGATTTTGCATTCGACTTGAAAGCTTCTCAAATGGCTGCCATTTCTTTGCAAGCTTAGTATTAGAGAATATCTTCTTGTTTCAGAGGAAACAAAGTCTCTGGTTAGTTGCTTATTTGGCTGCCATCACAAACGCAAAAATATGCCATCATACCTTCGTTGTAAATTTGTTTATTCTGATTCACTACTATTTTCAAGATTATTTTTGCATATCCATATAATCCTCATGTGAAACAAAGATATATGTAATATTTCATGTTTTCAATGGCACAGATTGAACGAAAGACAATAAACAGGCTATGCAAGCAACATACCATAGTTCCCATCAATGGCCAGCTACCAGGTCCAACTCTGTATGTCCACAGCGGAGATACTGTTGTTGTAACAGCTATCAAGAGAGCGCAGTACAATGCCACTCTTCACTGGTATGCCAAAGCCTCAACGAAACTATTTGAGAATAGTATATTCATATTTGAGAATAGTATATTCTACATGTAGATTATGAGCCAAGACTTGTCGTTGATTAAGTCAGGCATGGCGTGAGGCACTTACGTACAGGGTGGGCAGATGGACCGGCGTATATTACACAATGCCCAATTCAACCAGTTGTTAAATTTACATACAGATTTACCAGCTTATATTAATCTTGCTCTAAAGCTTTTTTTGGTTCAAAATCATTATTTTAAACATTTTAGTTATAATTTAGATAAAGAATTTATTAATATTTTTACATGGCCATTCTCATTAGATTTATGATTTAATGGTTTTTGTTTATATGATTAATAAAATGGATGATGACATATAAATAAATCTAAGTGAAAGTTTATAAGGAATAACATATAAATAAATCCAAGTGAAGGTTTATGGAGAAATTAAAATGTTGTGTTGATCTTTCATTTTATTGAACCACATATACTTCTAGTGGCTATTATGATAGACCTATTGGGGGTGCTATATCCAAGAATAGCTCAAAATGATAGCCTATCCCTTTCTTAGAGAACCCTACACGATATTTCTACATTACATGGCATTATCTTGAGATAATTTAATAAGTCATCCATGACCTTTATAATTATAATCCCACTAAGCATGCATGCAACTACTATCTCCACTTCAATTTTTTTGCTTTGCTTTTCACTACTATCTTCACTTTGAATTTTTTGTTTTGTTTTTCGTTGATGATCAATAACGGTGTGGTGACAGCTGGGGATATGGGATCTAGCCAGCGTTACAAGTTTTGAAAAGTAATGTGCAGTATGAGGCATTATAATAATTTTATACAATTTTTTGGGTGCATCTATACGGACGACATACATGACTTTTACCCAACCAGATTATATATTTTGTCCATGTCTCTCCATGCCATGATCGCCTTGCCCTAAATTAGACCACAAAAAATTCAAGAATTGAACCTTTGCTTTAAATCTTTATGGCCTTGTTATTTTTATTTGTGTTGCATTATCATGTGTGTTTTATTATGCCCTATTAAAGGATCATTGGATCTTAAATTAGTGGTGAACCACTGAGAAATTTCATCTCAATTTATGATGATATCTTTGTAAAATTAAACTATTTATCTAACATCATCTATAGGCTCACTACATGGGACTATCAACTCTTCGAATCTATTAATATTTCATTCTGAAATGATTTTATGCAAGCATCCCATATGATCATAGGTCCGTCATCTTGACAATTACAACTCTCTCCAAACATAGGTTCCCAAAAAGCCAATAGCATGTCTTAGATTAGAATGAAGTTGAATGAATGTATACAAATAATAAACCAACTTACAAAAAGCACATGATAGATTTCTTGCAATTTTCCAATAACCGTTTGTTAACAAAGCTAGAGAATTTCATGAATATGGACCATGTATGCTACAACTTGCACGACATTATAACATTATAAAAATAGTGTAGATTACAATAAAATTACATTGTTTTCTCATAGTGAAAGGACATTATAAGGGCATATTTCTTCAATACATTAGAGAATAAAATAATAAATTCGAAAAACTTTAATTGTAGATATTCATGTGAGCATTTTGATGGAAATGTTGTTATAATGAAATGAGTATTAATTATCTTCTCCATCCAAATGTATATTATTAAAACAAGCAGTCTCATTGTGTTTCTTTTGCACTTTGACTGTGTCCAATTTGAAGATTGTGGCCATTCATGCTATAGTTGGAAAAAATTATACTTATGAAATTTTGTTATTACTATATATAATCATGGGTGGTTGTGTTTTGCATGCCTTGTTAAGTATTTAGTATTATTATGTTTAATGCATGTTCCTATATATGTTGTATTTAGAAGGGTTATGGTATAGTTAAGTGGACATATGAACCGAGAAAGCATGATTTTTGTTGAATTACTCTCAACACTATGGATTTTGAATGTCATCTTTTAGTGTCATTGGATTTCCTTAGTTTTTGTATGGTCATTTTCAAGTTCATATGGGTTTAGTCAATCCTTGTTCATATGGGTTTAGTCAATCGTGGACAAATAATCACTTGCTAATGTTAGGATTATTAATTCTCCCTTGTCCAATTTGGTCATATGTCTAAATCAGGAGTCATGTCTAAATCAGGAGTCCATCCAGTATATTTTTAGTCACTAGCACCATTGGGTCCACTTGGCCTAATTGGGGCACATGCTCCAGTTACTAAAGTGTGGGGAACACTAATTGAGGCCTACTGCCACTGATTGCACTTGCATGCATCAGTTTAGGGTCCTCCTAGATCAATTCCTACAATTTAGGAGCCACTGGGAGTGCTGATACCAACCTTCATTAGTTGAGTTCAGTTAGTGACTAGTCAAGCTATGTTAGGAGTCAGTTACATTCAGTTCTAGTCCTCTACATTCACTTAGCGCTAGGTTTGCATGGCTGCATGAAGGAGAGGTGCATTTCTCACCTACCACATTCAGTTAGCCTCACTCAACACTAAATTAGACACTTGAGTTGTGTTTTAGAACTCCATTGAACTCCGATTATGGTTTAGACAAGGTCAGTTAAGTATTGAGTCCTCCTATAATGATTTAGACAAGGTCTTAGTTACCTACAGTCAAGTAAAGTCGAATCAATTCGAATTTTCTCATGTGGATTCGAATTGCATGTGGCTATTTAAGCCATTGTACTTCATTGTAATTATTATCTAATTACTCTTTGATTAATGAAAAGCATTAACAGCTGGAAGCCATTTTTGAACTGTTTCATTCTTCAATAACTAAGTAAATTGTGTGATCTATCTTGTGAGTTGTGTGTTTTCCCATAGATCTATGTGCTCAATTTAATATGGTATTAGAGCCTTGGTGGACAAGGCACTTCTCCTCCTCAGATCTCCTACTGGATCATTTTTTAGCAAAATTGCTCCTTCCAGCTCTGCACTAGAAGCAGAAGGATTACCACTTAATACCCCAAGTTAAGTGATTGTTGATCAAGCTTGATCAACAATGCTTGGTATGGTGAAAACCTGAAATGTGCAGGATGTCCGACCTTACGGTGCCTTTTTTTGTTTTGGAGGTACAACTTCAAAATGAACTCATCAGTTCCTCTTCTCACATGATCCTAAGACTATTTTGAATGGAAGATGAAGACTTTTGTATTTTTGAATAGACAAGATCTCTATTGGGTGTCTGATGGATTCCATAGAGAGTCTTTTGAGAGTGAGAATGACTGGCTAAATGCATGTGATGCAGCTTTTGGAATAATGAAATTGGCTCTTTCTCCTAGCTTGTGCTACCTCAGTAGATCTATTAAAGATCCACAAGAACTCTGGACAAGATTGGACAGAACCTTTGGAATGATTGAAGAGGATCATAATAACACTTTGGAGAGCATATACAGAACCATAAGCATTATAAAAAACTCGGCCACCACTCTCTCTGATGAAGTTTTTCAAGATGAAGAAGAAGCATAAGCTTCTACATAGTCAATTCGAATTGAAGACAATCTCTTTGCAGTGACTCCTTCTCATGATGCTCTGGAAGTTTATGAGATCTACATGTAGATTATGAGCCAAGACTTGTCGTTGATTATGTCAGGCATGGCGTGAGGCACTTACGCACAGGGTGGGAAGATGGACAGGCATATATTACACAATGCCCAATTCAACCAGGTGAAAACTTTACATACAAATTTACGAGCTTATATTAATCTTGCTCTAAAGCTTTTTTTTGGGTTCAAAATAATTATTTTAAACATTTTAGTTATAATTTCTATAAAGAATTTATTAATATTTTTACATTGCCATTCTCATTAGATTTATGAATTAATGGTTTTTGTTTATATGATTAATTAAATGGATGAAGACATATAAATAAATCCAAGTGAAAGTTTATAAGGAATAACATATAAATAAATTCAAGTTAAGGTTTATGGAGGAATTAAAATGTTGTGTTTATCTTTCATTTTATTGAACCACATACCCTTCTAGTGGCTATTATGATAGACCTATTGGGGGTGCTATATCTAAGAATAGCTCAAAATGATAGCCTATCCCTTTCTTAGAGAACCCTACACAATATTTCTACATTAGATGACATTATCTTGAGATAATTTAATAAGTCATCCATGACCCTTATAATTATAATCCCACTAAGCATGCATGCAACTAGTATCTCCACTTCAATTTTTTTGCTTTGTTTTTCGCTACTATCTTCACTTCGAATTTTTTGTTTTGTTTTTCTTTGATGATCAATAACGGTGTGGTGACAATTGGGGATATGGGATCTAGATATGGGATCTAGCCAGCGTTACAAGTTTTGAAAGGTAATGTGCAATATGAGGCATTATAATAATTTTATACAATTTTTTGGGTGCATCTATACCAACAACATACATGACTTTTACCCAACCAGATTATATATTTTGTCCATGTCTCTCCATGCCATGATCGCCTTGCCCTAAATTAGACCACAAAAAATTCAAGAATTGAACCTTGTATGCTTTAAATATTTATGGCCTTGTTATTTTTATTTGTGTTGCATTATCATGTGTGTTTTATTATGCCCTATTAAAGGATCATTAGATCTTAAATTACTGGTGAACCACTAAGAAATTTCATCTCAATTTATGATTATATCTTTGTAAAATTAAACTATTTATCTAACATCATCTATAGGCTCACTACATGAAACTATAAACTCTTAGAATCTATTAATATTTCATTCTAAAATGATTTTATGCAAGCATCCCATATGATCATAGGTCCCTCATCTTGACAATTACAACTCTCTCCAAACATAGGTTCCCAAAAAGCCAATAGCATGTCTTAGATTAGAATGAAGTTGAATGAATGTATACAAATAATAAACCAACTTACAAAAAGCACATGATAGATTTCTTGCAATTTTCCAATGACCATTTGTTAACAAAGCTAGAGAATTTCATAAATATGGACCATGTATGCTACAACTTGCACGACATTATAACATTATAAAAATAGTATAGATTATAATAAAATGACATTGTTTTCTGATAGTGAAAGGACATTATAAGGGCGTATTTCTTCAATACATTAGAGAATAAAATAATAAATTTGAAAAACTTTAATTGTAGATATTCATGTGAGCATTTTGATGGAAATGTTGTTATAATGAAATGAGTATTAATTATCTTCTCCATCCAAATGTATATTATTAAAACAAGCAGTCTCATTGTGTTTCTTTTGCACTTTGACTGTGTCCAATTTGAATATTGTGGCCATTCATGCTATAGTTGGAAAAAATTATACTTATGAAATTTTGTTATTACTATATATAATCATGGGTGGTTGTGTTTTGCATGCCTTGTTAAGTATTTAGTATTATTATGTTTAATGCATGTTCCTATATATGTTGTATTTAGAAGGGTTATGGTATAGTTAAGTGGACATATGATCCCATAAAGCATGATTTTGTTGAAATCAACATATCCATGTTGAATTGCTCTCAACACTATGGATTTTGAATGTCATCTTTTAGTGTCATTGATTTCTTTAGTTTTTGTATGGTCATTTTCAAGTTCATATGGGTTTAGTCAATCCTGTACAAATAATCACTTGCTAATGTTAGGATTATTAATGCTCCCTTGTCCAATTTGGTCATATGTCTAAATCAAGAGTCATGTCTAAATTAGGAGTCCATCAAGCCTATTTTTAGTCACTAGCACCATTGGGTCCACTTGGCCTAATTGGGGCACATGTTCCAGTTACTAAAGTGTGGGGAACACTAATTGAGGCCTACTTCCATTGATTGCACTTGCATGCATCAGTTTAGGATCCTCCTAGATCAATTCCTACAATTTAGGAGCCACTGGGAATGCTGATACCAACCTTCATTAGTTGAGTTCAGTTAGTGACTAGTCAAGCTAAGTTAGGAGTCAGTTACATTTAGTTCTATTCCTCTACATTCACATAGCGCTAGGTTTGCATGGCTGCATGCAGAAGAGGTGCATTTCTCACCTACCATATTCAGTTAGCCTCACTCAACACTAAATTAGACACTTGAGTTGTGTTTTAGAACTTTGTTGAACTCCGATAATGGTTTAGACAAGGTCGGTTAACTATTGAGTCCTCCTATAATGATTTAGATAGGTCTTAGTTACCTACAGTCAAGTAGAGTCTAATCAATTCGAATTTCCTCATGTGGATTCAAATTGCATGTGGCTATTTAAGCCATTGTACTTCATTGTAATTATTATCTAATTACTCTTTGATTAATGAAAAGCATTCACAGCTGCAAGCCATTTTTGCACTGTTTCATTCTTCAATAACTAAGTAAATTGTGTGATTTATCATGTGAGTTGTGTGTTTTACCATAGATCTATGTGCTCAATTTAATATGGTATCAGAGCCTCGGCACACAAGGCACTTCTCCTCCTCAGATATCCCACTAGATCATTTTTTAACAAAATTGCTCCTTCAAGCTCTACACCAGAAGCAGAAGGTTTACCACTTAATACCCCAAGTTAAGTAATTGTTGATCAAGCTTGATCAACAATGTTGGGTGTGATGAAAACCCAAATTGTGCAGGATGTCTGACCTTATGGTGCCTTTTTTTGTTTTGTAGGTAGAACTTCAAAATGAACTCATCAGTTCCTCTTATCACCTGATCCTCAGACTATTTTGAATGGAAAATGAAGACTTTTGTATTTTTGAATAGATAAGATCTCTATTGGGTATCTGATGGATTCCGTAGAGAGTATTTTGAGAGTGAGAATGACTGGATAAATGCATGTGATGCAGCTTTTGGAATAATGAAATTGGCTCTTTCTCCTAGCTTGCGCCACCTCAGTAGATCTATTAAAGATCCATAGGAACTCTGGACAAGATTGGACAGAACCTTTGGAATGATTGAAGAGGATCATAATAACACTTTGGAGAGCATATATAGAACCATAAGCATTATAAAGAAATCAGCCTCCACTCTCTCTAATGAAGTTGTTCAAGATGAAGAAGAAGCAGAAGCTTCTACACAATCAATTTGAATTGAAGACGGTCTCCTTGCAGTGACTCCTTCTCTTGATGCTCTGGAAGTTTATGAGATCTCTGATATCTCATCTCCTCGTATGTCTGAAACAAAAGAAGACATTTGGATATCTAATATTGAATAAAAATACTGTTGCACTTCCATGCAAACATTCACCGGTGATTTTCCTTTGAATTCTGTGCAAAATTTGCCAGTAATTGCTTCCAAAACTGAAGAGGAATTTGATTTTTCTCTCTCTAATGTTGCTGTTGGTGTGAAAATATGTAAAACCTTAGATATTTTGGAAGAAATATCAGATTATAAGAGTGACACATTCGCTCCCCATGATCTAGATCTTCCAGTGAATTCCTGCAGGATTGCATGCACCAAAATTCAGAATTTTGAAGAAGAAGAAAGTTGTGCATCCACCATCTCGGTTGACCATTTCTTTGGATCTGATATGAACCTTATTTGATCTAATATGATCTTATTTGGATCTAATCTGATATTTCTTTGTTCAAATTTTCAAATTCATAAGCTTTCAGTACTGCTTGTAGTTTTTCTCATTAATTTTGTGAAGAAACAAGTACTACAAGTCTCCTTCGAAACTGCTGCTGGGGATTTGATTTCATTTCACAGTTTTGGATCTGTTATGAACCTATTTAGATCTAATTTACATCTGATATGATATTATTTGGTTCAAATTTTAAAATCCAAGAGCTTTCAGTCATGCTTGTAGCTTCTCTCACTAATTTTGGTGTGAAAAATCAAGGACCGCAATTTCTCTTCAAAACTGCTGCTGGGGATTTGGTGTTAGTTTTCTCTTATGAGGTTGATGATATTTTATTTTTTGAAGCTATATCATACTATGGAGCTCAAGCATTCACTCTCGACAGTCCTAGTGCCTCTCTACCATTGATCACATGCTCATCTCCTCACAGAACTAGTAAAGAGGAAGACATTCTGCATCCGCCTAAACACTTGGGGCAGATTTTTACCACTCAGGGTTTGTTGTTCATGACTGTAACATATCAGTTTATTTATTGTTCCTCACAAGTTCTAAATCCTCAAGAACCTTTTCTCAATTATCAGTTGATTTCAGCTGCTCTACATGGCTCTATTACCGCCTTTTCACACACCTGGATCACGTGGCAGAAATCTTCAAGCCACTTGGTGTGTCCTTGGGGGCAAGTCTCGAGCCAAGGCTGTCACCTTGTTCTTGACTCCTCCATTTAGGCTCAACTCCTAATGGATCCAAGGGGGGTATACCCTATTAAGTTACTAAGGATGATTTCTTAGTGTGGTGATGTTAAACTGAATCAGTTACTTAGGAGTTTGAAAATTTTAACTATAGGCAATTGAAGATGACAAGATACGAAAATAATACACGAAAGCACAAAGCTGATAAACAATATATAAGTGAAGCAAAAATGACCAGTGCCTTAATAATGGAGTCAAATCAAAGAGAACAGTGTGCTTGCATGTGTTTGGAGTGAATGTTTTGCGATTGCATCTTGGTATGTTTTAAGTTAAAATTGAAGTATGAATTGATTAAATTAGGCTAAAAGGGGGACTCCAGATATACCCAAGAGTACTTGGAGTATGTCCAAAACAAAACCTATACGGCTACCCGCAAGGAATATGTGGGCTGAAATGGAGTCTCTGGGGCTATGTTCGTAACGCACCCGTTAGGGTGTGACAGAGATCGGTGCCCCGAGGTCACTTTTCAGTAGGTTCCCGCTTCCTTTGCGTATTTTTCCACCGTAAAGGTTTGATCGAGGTGTTGGATTTTCACCTGATGGTTTGTTAGTTGGGGAGGGTGAGTCCTAATTATGCTAGTCACCCAAGTGATTTTGATACAACTTGACTGATCGGACGAACCGCAGCCAAGTGCAGAGCATACACACTGGAATCTTGTAAATTTTAATAAGTTTTTAAGAGATGTGTTCTTGTTTAAAAGAAAAGCCTCCAAGAACCTCTTTCGATCCAAGTGGATCTCAATCGGGGAATCAAGGAGGGGTTAATTTTAAAGCTGCTGATAAACAAATGATAGAAAAAATAAAACAACTATACAAATGTGGTTTTCTGATTAATCCTACCACGAATCTCTTTCCCCTTTCAGGTCACTCGGGAAATCGTGGGGTAAGTATTATGATTACTTTTGAAAGTAAGATATGGAATATGGAATTAACAACAAGATCAAATATACTACCCTACAAATCAGATCAATACTAGTAAAATGAAATAAGAAGAGAACGACGAAAATGGCACCGACGCGAATCCCCCCAGGGGGGATGGGTAATGGGCTCGAAAGAGCCTATTCCAAAGGAAATTTTATTTATTAATTTTTACAATATCAGAGGACTGATACATCGGTCCTTCTTGGTCCTTATACAGGCTGAAACCAAGATCTTACAGTTTATACAAAAAAATTACAAATTATGTGAGAAAAGAGAGACCCCTGGGGGGATTTGAGCGCTCCCAAAGCCACTTTGGACAGCAGCTTCCTTTCTTCTCTGTTAGACCTGCTAAATGAAAGCAAGTGAATTAGAATAACAAATGGACCAAATCACTTTAAGAGTACCTTTGGGTCAGCCTACTTTATCTCAAAAAATTAATGAAATTAAACTGGCTAAACCGATGAAAAAGGAACCAAGGAAAGAAAGCTTTCCTTGGGATCTTGGCTTGCTGTTGTGCAGCCAATTAAAATGCACTAATATTGCATAAAATTGAATTTATCGTACAGCAAATGAAACTACCTTAACAGCAAGCTATGAATTTTTTAATAAACTACTTGCGAAACTAAGGCAATTTTAGCTACATCTCTTGAATTTGAACTTTATGTGCACAATGAAACTAAGATCTAGAAATTAGAAGAGATATTGCTAATTATATCTATGTATGCTTTTCTTGATGAGATAGATCATATTTAAAAAGAAACCTTAAAGTAACAGTTTGAGGAAAGTTTAATAATTTTTAAAGGAGGAAGAGAGAGAAAGAGTGTTTGAAGCCTAGGAATGTTGGGCTTTGGATTCTGCTTTGGTGGAACACCGAGGGACTATGTCATTCATAAGATACTGAAGATGAGGAAGATTCAAAACAGCTCAACCTCTTCTACCAGCGAGATCACCTGCAACTTGAAAACCCTTGCACAAACAGATGGTTAAAACATAGGTGCTGCCGAAGGAGATGATTGGAAAGCATGCAATTAAAATTAAAATACATAAAAATCCAATAGATATGGAACAAGCAGCAGTAAGAGCATAAATCAGACTAGAATAAACTCTTACCCTAACAGGAGGGAGCTCTCTTCTTCAAGGCCAACAATTAACGAGCAAAGCAATGATAAACAAAAGCAGATTTTACCTCATAAGCATTTGAAAATCAACATCCACACATGAAGAGCATTACACCATAGATCTTGCCTCCAAAGCTTCTTTGTTCCAGAATGAAAAAACAATACAGTACAAGAGCAACAACACCTCAATCTAGTTCTAACTCAGCTTGGAAGAGGAGGCTGTGCGTGGATATATACAATTTGCAGGCCATCTAGCCCGGGGGGGCACAATTCCTCATGGAATCAAGTGAAATCATCTGATGGATAGTTCATCAATGCAGAACTGAGGCTGAACTGAGCCTACTTGTCAACCGAGGGCCTGATCTGGCTAACACATCAACCCATACACTGACACATCGGCCCACAGAGCATCCAGGAGAGCCAAAACATGTTGAGGAGAGAGGGAGGGTGCAATTCCCCATGAAGACCACTGTAGATCAGCTTTGAATCTGATTTGATCCCCTCCTTTAGTCAAGGATTTGTCAGATCCAGTCAATCTACTCCAGATCTGATTGATTTCAGTCAAATTGGTTGAGAATCCATTGAGTTATTGATTTTGGATTTGCTCCATTATTCATCAATTTATTAATTAAAATAATCAATAATTGATTTTTGGGGCTTTCTGACCTAAGTGATGGAAGATCACACAAAACTTAGGAAAGAGTGGGTCCATGGGTTTACATGGTGCTCTTAGCTTGAAAATGAGCACCTACATGACTGAAACCAATTATTTGGCCCATTTTTATTACAGACTCAATTTTTCCAATTAAACTATTAAAAAATAGCCTAAGTTTTGGAAAAATTAAAATTTAATAAAAAAAACACCGAAAAAACTAAAAAATTAAAAAATTGAAAAACACCTAGGGGGACTTAGACATGTTCATATGACTCAAAAATGATGTCTAGCATGCTTACAAATTGACACATAGACTCTAATAACCTCAATAGGCACAAATGCCAAGCCGACCACCCCAACTTTGGAGGTATGGAGTGAAAAACTCAAAAATTATCAGTCGTTTATTCAACAACCAATAATAACCAAGGGAAAAAACACCCTGGGCTGATCGAATTGACAAATGAAGTCTAAGAGACAGAGTCTTTTACAGACACTATCATGCTAGAACATTTATTACAATTCCCCCATGGGGTATGAACATGTGATATGATACAACAAGCACTTCCTAGAAGTACTTCCAAAGGTCTTTTTGAAGTCCGAACAAGTTAACCCTGTCCGGTTCACAAGGCTCTCTTGATAAAAACCACTAAGTACACTTAGGTGGTAACATTCTGGCTCCGACTGTGGGACATGTGCTCGATCTGGTCTTTAAGGCAAGGAGAGGATACGAGAATATCAGAATCTCTAGTTTCATATACCCTGTAAAAACATCTCAACTTGACAAGAAAAACCTCAGTAGCACAAGTTTTATAAAAAACCAAATGAACCATCAAGTTGATTTATTTAAACAACACAAATGTAACTAAAAAGAAGCAAATTTTTATTATAGCTAAAAATAGAAATGCAGAAAGTAAATGCTCTCTTTGAATGAGCTTATTTTCCTACTCTAAGCATGATATAAAAAGGGTTAGGTGTAATCAGAAATCCAATGTAACCACCTAAGCATTTTATTGACACAAAAAAAAATTTCCTTGTCTTTGGTTACCAGCCAAAGTAAGGATACCTTATTCAGAAAATGCAAACTTGCGTGATGATTCAGGATGGGCGGGATAGATGGGAAATCATAGGCATGAATAATGTTATAAAAAAAATTTCCCAACTTGTATGTGCTCATGCACGCTGCTTCTATCCATGACTGGATAGGACTGATATACCAATCAGAATGATGAGGCAGATTGACTACATCATCATACTGATCATCAGGGATTATCAAATGATAACTTGTTGCACAAGCCCCAAGTAGCTCCAAATCATAAGGAACCTCATATGTGAAAAAGATGGCTGAGACTGATATTCCACTGACTGCATTACATCTGACTTTTCACAATACTGTTTCTCAATGTCTTCATTTCTGATACCCTTATGCGGCTCTACATGGTATGATTTTGAATGATCACATGAAAATTCTGAATGCTCCTCTTCCATACTAAGGTTTTCCCAGGCATCCAGATCTGTGTTTCCCTCTATGGATGTATCGTAGATTGGACTTCCACAAATTTTTGAATAAACACTCCCATTGTTGGACATATCATGGATGGGATTCTCCATAAATTTTTCACAAGTTGGATTACCTATGAAATTCCAATATTCATTGTTCCCATCCATGTCATATGTGGGGGGCTCTTCATCCATGGCATCATGCTCCTACCTATCCATGTCTTCCTTGTATTCATAACAATCTTCTTTAGATAAAATGTTACAAGGAAATAAACTTTCCAAACCTTCATCAACATGAGGAGAACAAGGTCTAGTGTCACCACAGACTGTAGTGATCTTATCATAGGTTTCTTTATAAGCTCTTGTTATGATATCATGAAGAGGATATTCAATATTATCTTCAATCAAGGATATTTTTTGGACATATTCAATGGGATCACTTGGTATGTGTTGCTCAGTGGATTTCTCTAGAGGGCTTTCTAGAAAGGTATCAGCATTGCAACACACTTGAGAATACACCAAATCTTCAATGTCTTCAGCTATGGTGACATGAGGAGAGTCTTCAACAATGTGTTCCATCATGGGCTCCTCCTGGAACTCTTCAATATGATCATCTTGTATTTTCCCTTCGTCAAAATCTTGCTGTGTATTGGGAGATACCTCATTTTCTTTAAGAAGAAGCTTGATTGCTTCATTTCTTAAATAATTTCTAGGATGATTTTTTATGGGAGTATCATGGACTTCCTCTTTACTCAAATGTTCAAGAAGTGATTCCAAGTCTTCAGTACTTTGTATCATGGAAAAAGGTCCATCATATGTTTCCATGTGATACTATGTCCCAGATAGGTAGAAGGTATAGATATTTTCAAGGAACTTTTTTAAACCATTCCTACTACCCCTACCATCATGCCACTGATCTAAAAACATCCAAAGGAAGCTTGGAAAAGAAGTTATACATTTATCAGGAAGGCCTTGATAGAACCAATAACCAGCCTCACCCCGAAAAGTACTAGCAAACATTTCCCTCATATGGTCTTCATAGAGAATATTGAAGTCAGCAATCAACTGAAGGAAATATTTGACATGCCAGATGGCCGAGTCACCATCATCTCCATGAAATGGTGGAAGCCAGTTATTTGCATCCCCCAAACTATCACAATAGTTAGGAAAATCAGCGATGTTTGAGAAATCGATAGGTTGAAATGCTAAGGTTGACTGGGCACCATATTTCTCCCTTAATTTATCCAAAATGGTATCCATTTGAAAACCTTGTACTAACAAGGTGGAGCTGTCAAGTTATGAACTTTAAAGGTTTTAACATGTTGCATTGGCTCATCTACACACAACAAAACTTCACAAGTTTATGAGAAAACAGGGTTTTATCCCTTCAATGGAGTCGCCATGTGAAACAGAAAAATAAGCATTTATGAATCTTTTCACAAAAATTATTTTTTACTTTTCTTTGTAAAAATAAAAACTAGAAAAAGGTTAGTGGAGTCGCCAGATGAAAATTAAAGATCTACTCTAAGCATTCATCAAACAAAGCAAAAACAAAAAGGAAGAAAACAAAAGTCGTACTCGGGAATAAAAAGATTTATCCCCGGCAATGGTGCCAAAAAGTGTTGCTTCCTTTTCACACACTTGGATCACATGGCAGAAATCTTCAAGCCACTCGGTGTGTCCTTGGGGGCAAGTCTCGAGTCAAGGCTGTCACCTTGTTCTTGACTCCTTCGTTTAGGCTCAACTCCTAATGGAGCCAAGGGGGGTAGACCCTATTAAGTTACTAAGGATGATTTCTTAGTGTGGTGATGTTAAACTAAATCAGTTACTTAGGAGTTCGAAAATTTTAACTATAGACAATTGAAGATGACAAGATACGAAAATAACACACGAAAGCACAAAGCTGATAAACAATATATATGTGAAGCAAAAATGACCAGTGCCTTAATAATGGATTCAAATCAAAGAGATCAGTGTGCTTGCATGTGTTTGGAGTGAATGTTTTGCGATTGCATCTTGGTATGTTTTAAGTTAAAATTGATGTATGAATTGATTAAATTAGGCTAAAAGGGGGACTCCAGATATACCCGAGAGTACTTGGAGTATGTCCAAAACAAAACCTATACGGCTACCTGCAAGGAATATGTGGGCTGAAATGGAGTCTTTGGGGCTATGTTCATAACACACCCATTGGGGTGTGACAGAGAGCGGCGCCCCGAGGTCACTTTTCAGTAGGTTCCCGCTTCCTTTGCATATTTTTCCACCGTAAAGGTTTGATCGAGGTGTTGGATTTTCACCTGATGGTTTGTTAGTTGGGGAGGGTGAGTCCTAATTATGCTAGTCACCCAAGTGCTTTTGATACAGCTTGACTGATACGATGAACCGCAGCCAAGTGCAAAGCATACACACTGGAGTCTTGTAAATTTTAATAAGTTTTTAAGAGATGTGTTCTTGTTTAAAAGAAAAGCCTCCAAGAACCTCTTTCGACCCAAGTGGATCTCAATCAGGGAATAAAGGATGGGTTAATTTTAAAGCTGCTGATAAACAAATGATAGAAAAAATAAAACAACTATACAAATCTGGTTTTCTGATTAATCCTACCACGAATCTCTTTCCCCTTTCGGGTCACTCGGGAAATCGTGGGGTAAGTATTATGATTACTTTGAAAGTAAGATATGGAATATGGAATTAACAACAAGATCAAATATACTACCCTACAAATCAGATCAATACTAGTAAAAGGAAATAAGAAGAGAACGACGAAAATGGCACCGACACGAATCTCCCTAGGGGGGATGGGGAATGGGCTCGAAAGAGCCTATTCCAAAGGAAATTTTATTTATTACTTGTTACAATATCAGAGTACTGATATATAAGTATTTCTCGGTCCTTATACAGGCTGAAACCAAGATCTTACAGTTGATACAAAAAATTTACAAATTATGTGACAAAAGAGAGACCCCTGGGGAGATTTGAGCGCTCCCAAAGCCACTTTGGACAGCAGATTCCTTTCTTCTCTGTCAGAAATTCTAAATGACAGCGAGTGAATTAGAATAACAAATGTCCCAAAGCACTTTAAGAGTACCTTTGGGTCCACCTACTTTATCTCAAAAAATTAATGAAATTAAACTGGCTAAGACGACGAAAAAGGAACCAAGGAAAGCAAGATTTCCTTGGGATATTGGCTTGCTGTTGTGCAGCCAATTAAAATGCACTAATATTGAAGAATATTGAATTTATCGTACAACAAATGAAACTACCTTAACAGCAAGCTATGAATTTTTCAATAAACTACTTGCGAAACTAAGGCAATTTTAGCTACATCTCTTGAATTTGAACTTTATGTGCACAATGAAACTAAGATATAGAAATTAGAAGGGATATTTCTAATTAGATATATGTATTCTTTTCTTGATGAGATAGATCATATTTAAAAATAAACCTTAAAGTAACAGTTTGAAGAAAGTTTAATAATTTTTAAAGGAGGAAGAGAGAGAAAGAGTGTTTGAAGCCTGGGAATGTTGGGCTTTGGATTCTGCTTTGGTGGAACATCGAGGGACTATGTCATTCATAAGATACTAATGATGAGGAAGATTCAAACCAGCTCAACCTCTTCTACCAGCGAGATCACCTGCAACTTGAAAACCCTTGCACAAACAGATGATTAAAACATAGGTGCTGCTGAAGGAGATGATTGGAAAGCATGCAATTAAACTTAAAATACATACAAATCCAATAGATCTGGAACAAGCAGCAGTAAGAGCATAAATAAAAGTAGAATAAACTCTTACCCTAACAGGAGGGAGCTCTCTCCTTCAAGGCCAACAATTAACCAGCAAAGCAATGATAAACAAAAGCAGATTATACCTCATAAGCATTTGAAAATCAACATCCACACATGAAGAGCATTACACCATAGATCTTGCCTCCAAATCTTCTTTATTCCAGAATGAAAAAACAATACAGTACAAGAGCAACAGCACCTCAATCCAGTTCTAACTCAGCTTGGAAGAGGAGGCTGTGCCTGGATATATACAATTTGCAGGCCATCTAGCCCAGGGGGGGCGAAATTCCTCATGGAATCAAGTGAAATCATCTGATGGATAGTTCATCAATGCAGAACTGAGGCTGAACTGAACCTACTTGTCAACCGGGGGCCTGATCTGGTTGACACATCAACCCATACACTGACACATCAGCCCACAGAGCATCCAGGAGAGCCAAAACGTGTTGAGGAGAGAGGGAGGGTGCAATTCCCCATGAAGACCACTGTAGATCAGCTCTGGATCTGATTTGATCCCCTCCTTTAGTCAAGGCTTTGTCAGATCCAGTCAATCTGCTCTAGATCTGATTGATTTCAGTCAAATCGGTTGAGAATCCATTGAGTTATTAATTTTGGATTTGCTCCATTATTCATCAATTTATTAATTAAAATAATCAATAATTGATTTTTGGGGCTTTCTGACCTGAGTGATGGAATATCACACAAAACTTAGGAAAGAGTGGGTCCATGGGTTTACATGGTGCTCTTAGCTTGAAAATGAGCACCTACATGACTGAAACCGATTATTTGGCCCACTTTTATTACAGACTCAATTTTTCCAATTAAACTATTAAAAAATAGCCTAAGTTTTGGAAAAATTAAAATTTAATGAAAAAAAACACCGAAAAAACTAAAAAAATGAAAAATTGAAAAACACCTAGGGGGACTTAGACATGTTCATATGACTCAAAAATGATGTCTAGCATGCTTACACATTGACACATAGACTCTAATAACCTCAATAGGCACAAATGCCAAGCCGACCACCCCAACTTTGGAGGTATGGAGTGAAAAACTTAGAAATTATCAGTCGTTTATTCAACAACCAATAATAACCAAGGGAAAAAACACCCTGGGCTGATCGGATTGACAAATGAAGTCTAAGAGACCGAGTCTTTTACAGACACTATCATGCTAGAAAATTTATTACAATTCCCCCATGGGGTATGAACATGTGATATGATACAACAAGCACTTCCCAGAAGTACTTCCAAAGGTCTTTTTGAAGTCTGAACAAGTTAACCATGTTTGGTTCACTAGGCTCTCTTGATAAAAACCACTAAGTACAACTTAGGTGGTAACAGGCTCCAGTCTTCATCCAGTAGCTGTCTATATTTCTGATTTAGTTGAGCATATCATTCTTCTTCCAAAGAGGAAGTTTCCTCTAGACATAATGTTGGAGAGGTTCACATGCCATGCCCTAGGATACATGTGCACAGAAGAACCAGAATGATCCTGATTCTACCTACTTAATTAGAGGGGTGGATTTTTTCCCATGTGGTTTTTTCCCCACCTCCTTGTATTGAGTAGTTACTTTACTTTACTTGATGTAATGGGTGACCTATGGTCTTAGTTACCAGGGCCCATATATTGTCTAGGTTACCAATCAAAGGGAGTGTTAGGATTATTAATCCTCCCTTGTCCAATTTGGTCATATGTCTAAAGCAAGAGTCATGTCTAAATCGGGAGTCCATCTAGTCTATTTTTTGTCACTAGCACCATTGGGTCCACTTGGCCTAATTGGGGCACATGTTCCAGTTACTAAAGTGTGGGGAACACTAATTGAGGCCTACTGCCATTGATTGCACTTGCATGCACCATTATAGGATCCTCCTAGATCAATTCCTACAATTTAGGAGCCACTGGGAGTGCAGATACCAACCTTCATAAGTTGAGTTTAGTTAGTGACTAGTCAAGCTAAGTTAGGAGTCAGTTTATTCAGTTCTAGTCCTCTACATTCAGTTATCACTAGGTTTGCATGGCTGCATGCAGGAGAGGTGCATTTCTCACCTACCATAGTCAATTAGCCTCTGTCAACATTGAATTAGACACTTGATTTGTGTTTTAGAACTCCATTGAACTCTGATAATGGTTTAGACAAGGTTAGTTAACTGTTGAGTCCTCCTATAATGATTTAGACAAGGTATTAGTTACCTACAGTTAAGTAGACTCTAATTAATTTGAATTTCCTCATGTGGATTCGAATTGCATGTGGCTATTTAAGCCATTGTACTTCATTGTAATTATTATCTAATTACTCTTTGATTAATGAAAAGCATTCATAGCTTCAATCCATTTTTGCACTGTTTCATTCTGCAATAACTGAGTAAATTGTGTGATTTATCATGTGAGTTGTGTGTTTGTCCACAGATCTATGTGCTCAATTTAATAGCTAATAGAAATTCATTCCAAACAATGATTTAGTCAATGATGTTTTTTATGGTCTTTAATAGTATTTTACTATTCTCTTATGCTTCTTTGAAGTATCGGACTTAGAAACAAGGAACCTACATTTAAAAATGTTGAAAGTATTATTTTTATCAAAATATTTTCTGCACTATGTTATCGTTGAATGGGGTTTGTCTATTCATATGGATAGAAGGATCCTTCTAGTACCAATAAAGTACATGCGCATGAGGAACAAGGCTTGTAAATGAATCTTAGGACTTGGTTGTGTTTAGATGTATACAAAAGACTTTTTATCTATAGAAAAAAACCATGTCAGAAAAAAATATTGAATATACCCTTGTTTAAAGATATCATTATAAATTTTCCTAGATCATATTATTTATGTCTTAAAAGTTATGAACATGACCATTTTTGTACAAATAAGAAGTTAATTTTGGTAATGCCCAACAAATGATCACAAAATTAGGTGAATAGAACTAAAAAGAACGGTTATGGGAGTGTGAAAGCAATTGCTAAATCAAAATAGAGAGAAGAGAAGATAAATAACAAAGTGTCTTGCAAAAGTTAAATATTTATCTAAAAGAAGATATAAATTAAAATAAGGTGCAAATACCATAAAGTCTCTTTTAGCACCCAAATCTACATGTCAGAATTTTTCATTTTTGTCCCGAGTGTTAAGATTCCTCACTTTTGCTAGTCTCTCTAAAAAATGTGCTACCAAAAGTGAGAGCAGTATAAGAGGTAACCAAAACACCCCCAACCCTTGGGATTCTAAGAGATGAATTCATGCTTAAATTGCAATTTTGGTTGTTTAATTTTCAATTGGAGATTTAGTCTAGGACAGGCATAATAATTCGATCGATTTTTATCACATATTTTTGCCAGAAAAACAAGCATTTTAGTTGTATTTTATCCTACTCACAAAAAATGGTTTATTTCACTAATAAAATATCGCCAAGTTTTTCATAGGCTCCCATTCTTAACCCAATGAAATATTGCAATGTGCTGAGGTCCTCTTCTTCTTCCGCTAGTCAAATTTTAAATTAAATGCTCTTTTGTTTTTATTTAAAAAAAATCAAACTCCATTTAAAAAAAACAAAAGTTAAATGGATTAATAAAAGTTGTTATTTTAAAAATCATTTTATAATAATGGTTTTCATTTATAAAAGCTATTTACTTTATCCATATACTTTGTTTTTCACCCATTATGTTATGCATGGTATTTTGTCCAAAAGGTATCTTTTCCTCTAGAAAGACACACTAAGCCCAATCGTCATGTTTATTATCAAGCCATTCACTCAAACACTCAAGCTACACCAAGTGACAAATCCCATCATTCAAGAGCTCGTGGGTCTCTTTCATTGCCCAACGCGTCCAGTAAATGCAAAATTATTTGTGTGTATATCAAACAAAAGACTTGTGCGCCAAGGACAAAATGTGAGTGCCTTTCGTTCTGTAAATCCAAGGCGGTGATAAACGCCAATGTCATGTTGAAGAAATATAAAGTAGTTCCCACGTATCAGTTGGTTGATATGTTTACTCTTAGATGATTGAAACAATGTTCATCCATGCATCCAACTGTCAAAAATATGCCAATAGTTGTCGATTGCCTCAACAAGTGTATGAAGGAGTTTGTTGAGACGTTTGGGCTACAAAAAGATGTTGATTTAATTTTATAAATTGACTAGTAAAATGTATAAAAAATGTTGTCTTTATATGCTAACTCAACCCAAATCATCCATTATAACACAAGAACTCTTTTCAGAGGCTTTGTTCAGTTTTGTCTGAATGCAATGTAACATGCTAGAGCCAACAAAGGCGCGACCTTGGCTAGGTCGAAGCAAGATAATTCCCTCTTAGCTCTCTGCAACAATTCAATGCTAAACTCTTTTGATTTTTCCAAGCCCATCAATTTCGGATAAGTGGCTTTATCACCGATCAAATCCTTTCCTGCATTCTTTCCCAATTCTTCTGATGATTTCATGACATTGATTATGTCGTCCACAACCTAAAACAAAATCACCACGCAACTGGCATGCCTTCGAATTATTTCCATCTCATACTCCAATTCTCTACCAACAATCACCCCACACACTACCGAGTACTCCAAGATCACTGCAGTCTTGTGATTCTAAATCCATTCTAGAGTATCTAGATCAACAGAAGCATCCCCTTTGCTTGCAAGATTAAGAAACTACCCACCCATAATCCCTTGAGAACCAATTTTTCTACCTAATTAGAACACCAGCCTCGAAAACTTATCATTCCCCACAGTTTTTGTTGTAGAGACTGCAATGTGCTCGAAGGAAATTGAGAAAAGTGAAACTCCTGCAAGAAGAGCAGTGCCTTCATCAAAGACCTTATGGTTTGTGGGCTGACCTCGGTGCATATCATCAATGTCCAAGCAAGGGAAATAATCATGTAGCAATGTCATTGTATGAATCATCTCTATTGCACAGGAAATAAGCATATCCAGCTCCTAGGTTCCTCCCACAAGCTCACATCCAGCAATGCATAGAACAAGACGAACTCACTTCCCTCCTGCAGGAAGAGAATACCTCATGGATTCATGTAATTTTTCTGGATAACGAAGTGGAACAACCCTATCAAGTTCCTCATTCATTTCCATTTCCTTGGCAAGCATGTACTTGTTGAAATTTAATTCAATGCCCTTGTTTGTTTCTTCTTGAAGATTCAAAAACTGAACATTTGTGTTTGAGGGTCCAGATGATGATACAAGAGCTCTGTATAAAGATAACTTCCTCTTCAAATATCCCCTGATGCCCAAGTGCTTGCTATTAGAAACCCCTAATGGAGTTGAAGCTCCAATAAAATGTTTTAACTAGATAGAAAATCCTTTGAGAGGATGCAAGGTATGAGATCTCACTACAATGTTGCTGTAAGACATGGTTGTAGCACCGCTGTAAGCCATGTTGTAGTTATATTTAAATCTATGTTTACTTCCTGCAATCTACTTGTAAAACATAAATGCAAAGCAGGAAATATGTGTAGAGATTTGAATTTTTTAAGTTGAAAATACAAAATTAAATGAAGAAAATGCTGGAAAGGGATAATCTAACGGTGCTTTAGGTTATTAGTAAGGAGTTGAGAAGGAATTTGTTGCAACACATATGGATTCACGCTTAGTGCTTCCTGCTTCTTGGAATGAATTACATTGTCTTAATTAGATTGTAAGTTCGCTTATATTCCAATCTATGGGGTTTGCCTATGTTTCCTTGCATAGATTCAAAAAAGCTCGTGGAATATGTTGATAGTCTATCATTCAATAATAAAATAAACAAATACACTACCAGCTTGAGATCACTCATAATTCCCAATGATGTTAGCATTAATCCTCTTCCCTTCCACATGTCGAGATGCTTTCCTTCTATTCTACAAAACGCCCATAGTTTTATTTCTCAAACTCTTAATTTGGGTATGTCCCACATTCCATGATCCAAAACAATTGGTTTCATGATCATCTAGGTGTTGAAAATATGGGATTTTGGAACACTGAGCATCCAAGAAAAACCCTCTCTCTCTATATCCATGACAATCCTTCTCCTTTCCTTTCCGGGAGGATGGTATCTCAAGGGATCCACCATGAGAATAAAGAAATATTGAAGAAGCTTCCCTAGAAGGTATTTCGTTCTGCCATTATTCCCTCACCATCAGAGATCTGAGTGTGAGACTCCAAACCCAAATCATTAGAAGTATTCAAAACTCCATTTTCGATGGATTCTTCTTCTTCAGAGACAACATACCTCTTGTGCGAACCATGATAAAAATCCAGTTCCAACACCGACTATTAACAAAAGATACCACATTGCGATCTCTGCTCAAAACTATAACCCAAAACTCAAAACTTCTTGTTGTTTAAAGGAAAAGAAATCCTTATGCCCTTGTAAACAAATACTCCCTTGCTGATGTACAATAATGAAAGACCAATTGAAGAAATGATTAAATTGGGTCCACAGTTTCTCTTCCTAGCATTATGTTCTTTGCACAAACTATTTACAGTCCATGATTTTCCTTCCTAAATGGAGTTCTTGGAACAGCATGCCTAGTAAATAAAAACATGCAATGATTGCGAAGAATTTTTTGAGCCTACAGATAATATATGAGTTGAAATCAAGCTAAATTGAGTGTAGAGGGCATAGTAACGTCCAAGGAAGAGGGCATATTTTCTGCAGGCAGGGAGTTGGGATGCTTGGAGGAGGCAACCGACAGAGGCAGAGTTTGGTACAGCTCCGACAGCAGTTTGCTGAGCTGATACACATCTAGGTGCTTGTGAGCCAATACATGTCGAATCCTGGTTCGAATTATATTGTGTGGAGATCAAATAAGGTAAAAATAAACGTGTTACGTTTTAATTTGACCAATGGACAACCAAAAATTTGACCAATGGGAGATGAAAAGAGGTACAGGTTTCTCAAACTCGACCTCAGAGAAAGAACACCTTCAGCGTAAATATTTATAAATAATTAAAATATTTCATGATATATTATTATTGTGGCTTGTTCCATAAAGCTTCTTAAATTAGGATTACATGAAAGGAAACTTTATACAGTTAAATTTTTAGACAATTTAATTGGGTCAACTTTATACACTTAAATTTTTAAACAATTTAATTATTAATTATTGAATTATGTTATGATTTTTTAAAATTTATTTAAAAAAATATTACAACATACATTAAAAGTTAATCTCATGTGTTCTTTGATCTAATCTCCTAACAGCATTGAAGGGAGGGAAGTGATAGAGTTCTTGTTCCCAATCTTACACACTTTGCACTAACAAAACCCTATTACTTTTTGTGTGTATAACAATATTTCCTTAAATAAAGATACCAACATTTTAAATTTTTAATGAGTTGTTTTTATCTGGGAAGATCTTATTGTCAATATTTGAATATTACAATGAAGCTTATTCAATAAGTTTGAAAAAGTAAATTGTGATAAAGATGGGATTTATGAGAGATGGGCTTTCCAAATTAGGTTTGTGGGAGATCGGCTTTCCAAATTAGGTTTTTGTTTAAGTAAACAATATAATTTTGATGGAATTTTTTTCCAAAAAGAATTTTTTAAATGATATAATTAATAATTAGAATTAAATTTAAATTGTATTTAATATTTTAAGAAGTTAATCAAACTATTTTTTTTTTTAAATTTTAAAATATATAAAAAATATGTATTTATGAAAATATAAAAATTAAAGCCACAAATACTAAACTTAAAAGCTTTAATTTCTTTTAATAACACTTTTTTCATTTAAAAATAACTCTACTCTTAATCAACCCTATTTAAGAACCAAGATTACAACTAATATTTTTGTTACTTTTATTTGGAAAGCACAACAATGTTGATAGGTTTGAAAATTCATCCAAGATAGATTTAATTGGATGACAAATATTATGATATGATTGGTAGATGAAATGGCCTATAGACCTCACTTATAAAGATTCAAACACAGACTTCTTCACAAATAACATCACAATCCAATATCTCATTAAAAAGTGAATTTGTCTTTGCATACACGTTGTTAACAAATAACAGAAGAGGAAATGCATTTCCTTTTGAATTTGTCTTTGAGTTAGTGCACATTTTCAACAAATAGGAGAAGAGGAAATGGATTTCCTTTTGAATTTGTCTTTGAGTTAGTGCAAGTTGTTAGTGCAAATTGTCCACAAATAAGAGAAGTGGAAATGGATTTCCTTTTGAATTTGTCTTTGAGTTAGTGAAAGTTGTTAAACAAACAAGAAAAGTGGGACTCTAGTCTAAGTACAATATTGGTCTTTATATGGAAATGTTTCATTTTAATTTTAACTAAGACATGGAATTTTTAATTAATGTTTAAATATGGGTGTTGCTAGGGTTTTACCCCTAGCTTGTGCAAATGAGCACCTACTAAGGAGAATGGATTCCTTAGTAGCAGTTCAATGAATGTAAAATAAAAAGTGCTAAACAGAAATAAAAACTAATCTAAACATGTTCATGAAGCAAAACAACAAAAAGTAAAGAATGATTTTTTATTGATCTGACCTCCAATGTGGAGGTTGGTGAAGCCCTTTGCGCTGGTCCAAGTGGGTGGCTCCGAGCTCCAAGCTGTTCCTTCTCTTTCTCCAATGGTGGAAATGGGCCAAAAGGGGCTCTTAATGGTGAAAGTAGCTCAAGGGTGAGCTAGGGTTTCAAGAGCAATTTTGGCAGAAGCAGGATACTTGTGATTGTGGATTTCAAATAAGGGGTCTCCATCACTTATTTATAGTTTTTTAGTGGTGGAGTGCTGGCCCATAGTTTTTTGGAAACCATGTGGTTTAGGTCAACTGTTTAGGGTTTCAGCTGTTTAGGGTTTTTTCCTCCTTTTCCTCATTATTTTATATTTTTTCTTCTTTTTTGGAGATTTTTGCTTTTTTGGAGGAATTTTGGATATTTTTTGGAGGAAAAGAGGGTTTTATGGCCTTTTGGAGGCATTTTAAGCCTTTTGGAGGCTTTTTAGATGGTTTTATGGGTTTTTGATGGAAATATGGTAGGAAAATGGACAAATGAGCCATGTAATGGGGTAGATGAGGGAGTGAACCTTTTTGGGTGGTAACAGATTGCCCCCTGATGTGCAAGGGCAGGAGCTCATCGTATGGCCGATGGACATCATAAGTCATATTCGTTTTTCCTGGGGTGTGGAGAAGAGAAGGAACCAACTGAAGCCCGGAACAATGATCTCGAACCAACTACAAGGACTGAAAAGTACATAACCTCAATAATGGATGAGGAATCATCTGATATTCTGGACGAGGCAGGAATACCCATGCTCGTATCAAGATACATAAAAATAACTGTGAGGCCCGAAAAGAGGGACCTGTAGGATACATAGAGATCCACTGTGTATATCATAAGGGCCCAGAAGGGACACAAATCTGGAACATACTGCTGGGCTGACCATGTCTGAGCTGAACAATTGATGCACTGGAATGACAGCAGTGCTACTGAATGTGGTTCCAAAGGAATTGAGGAGCTGCTGGATCAAAGTGACAACGGTCATACTTGCCATGGTACACTGATCTAGAACTGAACTGGGTACTTAAGGAAGCATGGAACTGGATGGATTCCGAATACAATCACCAACGCAGCCCGGACATCCACGGGGACATATAACTGAGCGTTCTGAAGTGACTCACCAATGTGCTAGAGTCAGGGGAAATCCGGGGTCTTCGACACATAATGGAAAGGATATACATCCTGCGCGATTCTCAACAATGTGATTAAGGTGCTGAGGTCGAGCATGTGAGAAACAACTATTTGGAGAGGCAATGATGACTCCTCCCAAAATGGTCCGTAGGCACTCACCACAGATGGTGATGGGTCCAAGGCGTAGGGGCCTCTAGGTCTATTGTCTAGAATAGAGGGGCTATCGTCGATAGAGGGAGACCTGCAACTATCAAGGCAATGATGTTTCCTTAACAGGAGGGAGAGGTGAAAAACCGAACTGTGATAGTACTGATGACAGGAGTAGTAAACTGAGGGGAATAACTGGGCAAGTAGAGTGGGTGGACTCAAACTTCCTTTGTTCAGAGTATGATGGCGGGGATGATCGGGCAGCATATGAGACTGACTGGTGGTAAAGGGATCATAGCGGTATGGGATCTAAGGGTGAATGGGATGAGGGAGACTCAAGCTGTGGTAAAATGGCAGGAGATTGCAGATTACTCTGAACAAAGGCGACCTGATTGGGGGTGCTGCCGAGAGGATCGATCATAGCGCTAAGAGGCGCGGGGGGACTTCTTCATGGGTTAGGGAACTAGAAGAAGTGTGGATAGAAAATGGTACTGTCATGTGGATTTTATGAGCCCAGGATAGTTCATGCTCGTGGTTGCTTTCAATTTTAAGGAGTCTGAAAGCAATAAGAAGACTCTGAAGTAGTGAAATGGTACTGTCGTGTGGATTTACGAGCCCAGGACAGTTCATGCTCGTGGTTGCTTTCAATTTTAAGGAGTTTGAAAGAAAATAAGAAGACTCTGAATTGATAGAATGGTAAGGCAAGGAGGAAGCGTTCAATCAGGGAACATTTATGATGACCAGGAATGAGGGTGGGGGGGAACACTGGCGTGCCTCCTTGCAGGGTGAATGAATGGTGGCAAAATAACGGAACATTTGCAGTATGACAGGAGTGGATGGCTCATGTAAAAAGTATGGAACAATCTGATGGCAGCCGATGTGGCGCGTACATTGAGGCAGCAAGATGTCGGGACACAATGTTGAAATTGTACCAAGTGAGAGTGAGAAATGATCTCAAGCATCATTACAAGCTCGGAAAAATGAATTCGGTGATATAAAAAGTGTTAAAAACAGAGAGCGGTTGAAGTGGCGCGCAAACCGAGGTGACTAGCGGTGTCTAAAAAATGGGCAAAAAATGACGTAGAAAAAATAATGTAATGAGGTGACCATCATGATGGTCTCGTCGTGCTGACTCCAATGGTGGAAATGGTTCGGAGAACGGACTCCGTATGGGTTTAGAATGGCCAAAACAAGAACAAAGTCAATGGACTATAAATAGTAAGTGGGCCAATCATGACAAGCAATAGGTCATGGCCCGCTGGAATGTGGCACCAACATTTTTTACACCAAAAGGCATGATGCAATAGGCGAAGGTGCCCCATGGGGTAGTAAAGGTAGTTTTGTACTAGTCTTCCTTTCGGATTTGGATCTGATTGTATCCGGAAAAACCGTCCATGAACGAGAGGACTTCATGCCCCGCACATGCATCGATGAGCTGGTCAATAAATGGCGTGGGGAAATTGTCTTTGGGACAGGCACGGTTTTAAGTCTCGGAAGTCAGTGCATACTCTAAGGGTGCCTTGTTTTTTGTTAACGGGAACAGGGTTTGAAACCCAGGTGGTGTAGGCAATAGGATAAATGAATCCTGCCGTGCGAAGTTTCTCAATCTCTACTTTGACAGCTGGGAGTTTTGAGGGATGAATGGGACGCTGCTTCTGACGAACGGGGGTACATCAGGCCATGTGTCAATGTGGTGCTCTATAATGGCAGGGTAAAGACCGGGCATTTCAGTATAGGACCAA
>LPNX010005303.1:241828-369209 GCA_001517045.1 Pseudotsuga menziesii | reverse complement strand
TGTAGCACCAATGTGACTAGGGACTAAAGGGGGTTTAGGTAACAAGGGCGGTTGATTAGTAGGAGTTTGCGTGGTATGGGACAGGGTACATAGGTCAGACATGTCAGTGTCGGGCGACGGGGGTGGAATAGATTGGAAGGTCGAGGTCATTGGCGCGTCTAAGTAAACTCCGGGCCCCATAGAGGAAACAAATGAGGTGGTGGAACCCGAAACAGGTTGTTCAACCATGGGGAGAACATTTTCGGGTGTCGCGGGGGCATTGGGATCATGGTAAGTGAGTTGGAAAACTTGACCACGCGTCCCTCATGGGGGAACATCATGGTACGAAAAATGGTAGAAGCAACTGCCCACATGGCATACATGTAGCTGCAGCCAAGTAAAAGGTTATAATAAAGCGGTGCATTGATAACCTCGATGTTCATGAGGACGGTTTTGCCAGCCAGCTGGATGGGGACATTAGTTAATAGGCCTTGTGGTTGAGCTGAACGGCCGTCGTAGGCTCGCAACGTAGTAGAGGACTGCTGGCGAGGGGGGGATCCCATTTTCTGCCAGATGGAGGTGGGCATGACACATGTAGAGGCACCTTCATCAATAATGCATCGATGGACGACAAAATTCCGAATGGAAACAAAAAACTTGGAATGCTAAAGTGGAAGGAAGGCGGGGTTCGGATTGGTCCAAATCAAATGCCATTAACTGCGAATCATTTGGATCGATAGCCCCAATGGCTGAGAGTAAAGTCTTGCACTGCGAAGGGCAGTTTTTTAAGACTTCTAACACAGACATGGCTACGGGGGATTGGGCTAAGTCATCGACAATGTTGTAGTTGGACACAGCCCACGCATTGGGGTTATTGTTGATACGGCGAAGTGGGAAACGAGGTACTTTGGGAGCGCCATCTAATGGAGGTGGAGGTATGCGTAACGCTTGATCAGTGGGATGAGCGTTAGTGGGTTTATCGGTGGGAGGGGCTTCAGAGGTGGAGCCATATTGGTTCCACCAAGTCTGGAGGTTGACCTCATCGAAGGACAACATCAACAAGTGGTGGGTAGCTGAGTCAAACATGGGTTGATCAGGAGCAGTGTAAGTGATTTGTTGTTGGATGGGCACGTTAGCTTGAGGGGGAGCCAACGGTTCAGTGTCCACTATGCCTTGGTTTGGTAAGGGGTTTTGCAGCACCAAAGGTGGCTGCTGAGGTTGTGGGGGGTTGGGTGGTGCTTGAGGAGCCGCCTATCCTTGGCGGTGTACATCAGCAGCCCAAAGTTGCTGAACTCGCTCCATATGTGGACAAAAATGTGTGTAGTGGCCATAGACCCCGCAAATAGAACAAGGATAGTTTGTTCGCAAATTGGGGGTTTTATCCTGCTTGGGCGGGCGATCATGGTTTTGGTTAGCAGGGGCCGCATTATTACTAGCGGGGGGAATAGGGTGTTGACCAGCTTGCTCGGTTGGTTGGTTGTTCCCATGATTTCAGCCTCTGCCATGGTTTTGTTGGCCCTGGTTGCATTGGTTTTTCTGGTTTTGCTGTGGGTTTTGTTGAGCGTAAAGTTGCCCTTGGACAGCAGGTGGATTCTGAGGTTGCGCAGGGGCTGGAGCAGGCTGCGGTGGATGATATGTAGGTGGAGGCTGCACAGGTGTAGCAACCTGAGGGTGTTGCTGATAGTGTTGTGGAGCAGGTTGTGGGTTTGCTGCAGGGGTTGGCTGTGGTGGGTAATAAATGGGTTGGGCTTGTGACGGCGTAGGAGCTGGTGTAACCTGCTGGTGATAGTAGGGCTGAGGTGCGACCGGGGGGGCATAAGCGGGAGTCATATGACCGAAACACTGAGGTGGACATGAGGGTCCGTGGGAATGGTGGTGATGTGTCATGGCAGCATACGGGTTGGTTGCTCCAGACTGTGAGGTAGCCCGCGAAGGGTCAGGGCCAGGGGTAGGATGGGCTATGGAAAATGGTTGAGTCTGCGAAGAGACATGGACAATGATGTCGTCGGCAGCGTGGGATGCCCCCGGCGCATCGTGCTGGGAGGAATCGTCATGAGGGGCGTCAGGTATAATGGTATAGAGATAACCTAACTGGGCGTAAATGAGATCGAATTGTTGGGCCTTAAGGATGGCCTCTTCTTCAGACTGGGGTCGTTCGGATGCTACATCCTTAGCAATGATAGGAAGGAGGGATTTGAGGAACCAGTCTAGGAAGATCTGGTTGTCTAACTTGATCTTGCATAAACTACGACGTCGACGCCATTCATGAGTGTGGTCCGTGATGTGGGTAGCTGTGTTTTGTCTGCATGATAGTAGGATCTCAACGCCTGCGTCATAGCGGACAGGTAACTGGAAGAACTGCAGGAAGTTCGAGCCAAGGGAAGTAAAGGTGCCATGGGTTCCATGGGGTTGTTCGATATACCACTTGGCAGCAGAGCCAGTGAAAGTGCGTTGCAATAAATGGAGGCGAATAGAGTCGTCTACTATGGAGTTGGAGGAACACCATAGATGGAAGGACATGATATGGTTTTGTGGGTCCTCACCTGCCTTGCCCTCGAACTTAGGGATGTCAGAGGGGAGCTTGGTGGGCATGTGAGGCCACGCAGGGTCGTGTCGGATGGGGTTGTTGGTTAATCAGGATAGGTCAGGCAGGTTGAGGCTAGCCATGAATGGAAAACTGGATGAAGAATGTGACACGGTAGTGGGTTGGATTAAAATGGGGCCGATGCCCCCAAGTGGAGGGGTAATGTGAGGGAGGTTGCCCCCAAGTCGGGGAACTAAGGTGGTATAGGACAGACCTGCACCACCATGGGTGGTATGAGTCACTGATGGAGTGGGAATAGGTATTCCTGCTGTGGGAATAGGTGTCGTGAGGGGAACGGTAAATGGGGGCCCCATGGAGGGCATACCCATAGCAGGTGTGGTAACTAGTGTAGTGGTGGATGTGCCACCAATGGTCCCGACCAAGATGGGAGTGGGAGTCATGCCAGCCATGGGGCTAGTAGGGGCAGTGTAAAGGGGGTTCTCAGACTCTGGCTCAGAATCAGAGGTAAAATAAGGGGCGTCAATATCTGGTGACAGAGTCCTATGCCACTGACGAGTGGAGTCAAGTGACAAGGCTCGAGATCTATGATAAGTGGTATCAAGTGATGATGATCTGTGTCGAGGACGGGTGGTTTCAAGTGAACCGTTCTATGGGGGATCGCCTCTGAGGCACCGAGAATGTCTCAGGGACTCAATGGTGACAAATGGTGTCAAATCTCTATGGGTTGAGGTAACTACAAAACAACTCAAAAACCCTAATGCAACTGAGTGTGCAGAAGGAGAGCTCAAAAATAGGGCACTTAGGCCAACAATCAACTCAAAACACCCACTGTAACAGCTGTGTTACAATAGGCAGAGTGTCAATAGAAATGGTCAGAATACCAACAAGCAACAGGTTTTCTAAAAATAAAAAATGGCGGACTCACTAGACCAAAAGGAGGTAAGGGAGCATGCAAACACCTAACTAGAAGTATTATGACTCAACTAGACATATCCTCTGCAAGGTGATGAAATCCAAGTCAGACAATATGAATAGGAAATCCAAGTGGCTAAGGTATCCCCCTACCGGGAGGGACACTGGGTAGTCAAATCCTAGAAGAATGGAAACTAAGATACCTCGTTCATGACACGTCCAAAAAGGTAAATCTGCCGCTTGGTCCTTTAACTGCAATACCCCTATACAGGGATATCTCGAGAACTGCGAAAGGTAGCCCTTCAGTTAGTGAATGGAGTTTGGTATTCCACTCAGGCCTCCGGAACTAATCTCATGACTTCAACCCTCCTAAGGGAGAGGCCCTTTGATAAACCGATTGTGACCGTGTCAAAAAATACTAGGAGATTTTGGTTCCCTAATTGGACAACAACTATGTCTCAAGTGTAAGTAACCGAGGGGTGTTTTTGGAAGCCTACCCCCCCCCCCCCGATCTTACCTAACTACAAAAATTATTTTGTGTTCCCCAAGTGGGGTTAGAATATTGGTTGAGTTAAGTAGTTTTTAAGTCTCACTTGAATTAGGTGACAGATTGTGTGCTCGTGAGGTTATGAACCCAGAAGAGAAGTGCCACACACCACGGGGGCAACTTCCTAAATAACAATAATACTTAATGAAAAAAATTTACCATGCAAAATTTTCTGAATAAACAATGCTGAAATTTTTAAAAAATTCTGTAAAGGGGGACAAAAATGCTGTTGCAAAAAAGGCTGTAGGACTACAGGTAGAACAGATGGCTGTGCAGGTGCAGAAAATATGGCAGCAAAGGGGCTGGGTTCAAAAGCAGGAACAAGTGCAAAAGCCAGATCGCGGGTCTGGGGCGAAATCCCGCGGTCGGACCGCGGGTTTGAAGGAAACAGGCGCGCATAGGTCGCGGCTTTCTGGCTGACAGCGGCGGTCGGAATGCAACAAACAGGAAAAAAGTCGCGGTTGTGCCGCAGGAAAAGGGACGACAGATGCAGTCGGGTTGCAGCTAAGAGCTGGAAAGGCGCGGTCGGGATGCGGGTAAAACGACCAACAGGCACGTTCGGATCGCAGCAAACAGGCTGCTTAGCCACGGTCAAATCGTAGGTATCAGACTTGAAACCGCCGGTAGGGCACCGGAAGAAGTCTGAGAGCCGCGGTCGGGTCGCAGGAAAGGGCCTGAAAGACGCGGTCGGGATGCGACTGCGGAGGAAAAAATTGCGTTTTACGGCGGCCGAAAGTGATAGCTGAAAGGACAAAATGGGAAATAAAATAAAATAAAAACTAGCAGAGTCGCCAAAACTGTGGCTAGGGTTTTACCCCTAGCTTGTGCGAATGAGCACCTACTAAGGAGAATGGATTCCTTAGTTGCAGTTCAATGAATGTAAAATAAAAAGTGCTAAACAGAAATAAAAACTAATCTAAACATGTTCATGAAGCAAAACAGCAAAAAGTAAAGAATGATTTTTTATTGATCTGACCTCCAATGTGGAGGTTGGTGAAGCCCTTTGCGCTGGTCCAAGTGGGTGGCTCTGAGCTCCAAGCTATTCCTTCTCTTTCTCCAATGGTGGAAACGGGCCAAAATGGGCTCTCAATGGTGAAAGTAGCTCAAGGGTGAGCTAGGGTTTCAAGAGCAATTTTGGCAGAGGCACGATACTTGTGATTGTGGATTTCAAATAAGGGGTCTCCATCACTTATTTATAGTTTTTTAGTGGTGGAGTGCTGGCCCATGGTTTTTTGGAAACCATGTGGCTTAGGTCAACTATTTAGGGTTTCAGCTGTTTAGGGTTTTTTCCTCCTTTTCCTCATTATTTTATATTTTTTCTTCCTTTTTGGAGATTTTTGCTTTTTTGGAGGAATTTTGGATATTTTTTGGAGGAAAAGAGGGTTTTATGGCCTTTTGGAGGCATTTTAAGCCTTTTGGAGGCTTTTTAGATGGTTTTATGGGTTTTTGATGGAAATATGGTAGGAAAATGGACAAATGAGCCATGTAATGGGGTAGATGAGGTAGTGAACCCTTTTTGGGTGTTAACAATGGGTATAATGGTTTAATTTCCCTTTACAACATTGAAGTCATGCTTCCTTTGAGGCCATTAATAATGCTTTGGGTATATTTACCACCATGTATCTATAAAGCATCAACTTGGTTTCCAAAACCTATGTTGCATATGTATATGTACAAATGTAAGTAAATACCTTCCTAAACAAATTATATTAGAGTGCAACAACAAATTTTGAACACAATTATTGAATTAAGAAAATATACCTTTCTACTAGAGATAATGTTTTTAGAATGATCATGTTGGAATTATCTTTCTTGAGATCTTCTAAGTCACAATCATATAAGATAAAAAAACAAACTCTACTAGTGGAAAGGGTTCATGTGGATGGTTGACAATTTGGTTGACCCAACATAGTCTTTAAAGAAAAATGAACTCTTATTCTCAATAAATGTTCCTATCCCATCTACTATGAATCACATGAAGTTAATGATATTGCTTTGACTCATGATGCAACAACAATTCTTCGGTTTGTTGAATAATTTCTCCTTTGGAAAGGGTAATCAAATGCATAAATTAGATAATTCATGGGTAGATAAGGAATTAGTATTGGGAATTAAGGTTTTCACTACTATAGCTGGGTAAAAATGACAATTTTATGATGGTGCATCAACAATTTCAACCTTGAAACCAATCGTTTCCATTTTTTTAAATAACCAACTTATAATGTCGATTTATAATATCGATATATATTGACATTTTCAAAGTTAAAATATCCATATATTTTAATATGTCATGTTAATATGCTGACAATTTTTAATTTTTCCATCTCCCCAAAACATCAACATCAATATAGTGATGTATGAAGGTTGTTATAATGATGTATGCAGTTTGATATAGTGACATATGCAAGCCCACCTCACCCAATGTTGGGTGCATGTTATCCAAATATTGTTTTACAACACTGTTGATATATCACTATCAATGCAATGTAAGGAAAACAATGTAAATGTTTTGGGATTGATGTTAAAGCTAGGTATATGTCAATACAATAATGTTATCAGGTAGTGATTTACTATGGAATCCCCATATCACATTCATTAATTTTTCCATTTAATAATGACGCTATTGATGGTACAAAAAAGGTTCTTTCGTACGATCATAAATTTAATCCCAACAACAATGGTGATTGATGGTCATAAAGTTAGTTTGATAACGATGATGGTTCATTGCCATACTAACCCAACAACAATGGTTTCTGATGGCCATATAGTTATCTTGATCATGTTGATGGTTCATTTCCATACTAACCCAACAACAATGGTGATTGATGGCCATATAGTTAGTTTGATAATGGTTATGGTTCATTGCCATAATAACTAAACAACAATGACAATTTGTGGTTGTACTACATCGTATGGTCATGAATCATTACCAATTATAGTCGTACTACATAGTATGACTATGAATCATACCTATTGTTGGGGCAAAATTCGTCAATGTTGTTGGGATAGTATGGGCATGAATTTTTATTGTTGTTGATATTGAACTCATGACCCTAAGAAATAATCTTTGGATCATTGATATGAGTAATTTTCAAAGGGAAAATGTAGTAGCACTCTGAGACAAGGGTTGCATATCAAAACAGGGAAATAATAACTCAACTTGGGTGGTGAGAGAAATTTTATCACATTTATCCTTTAGATATGTAACATAAAGATTCAAGGGACATGGAAGTCAAGGTGTGGAGAAAGTAAAAACAAATTTCTAATTAATATTAAGGATCACATTTTTCTTATAATGACTCCCTTGGTATTAAACTCATAACATGTGAGTATATAGACCATAAGCATATACAAAAAAAATAAGCAATTATTTCAGACATAAATTTAGTAACACGGTGACTCCCTTGGTATTAAACTTATAACTGTGTGAGTATGAAGACCAGAAGCATACAAGGAAAAAAAATCAATAGTTGCGTGTATAGCTTTAGTGACACAATTTAGTGAATGCATCACTATAATATAGTAACATAATTTAGTGGATGCATCGTTAAAATATATGTTTAAAAATATATATATCTAGGGTTGATCCACAATCATGGACTCCTTTAAAGACACTTTAGATGCCATATAATACTGAAAAAACCTGGAACCTATGACTTTAGGTCACAATTAGGGGTACTTCCCTGATGTATTTGAAGATGAGGTAAACATACAAAAGATAGGTAATTGAATCCAATTTCATAATATATATCATTTATGTAGAAAAATGCATGTAAATGATTATAAAATTAGTTTCCGTTAGATTGGGTTTTCAAATTTTCAACATATCATAACATATATGTTTGTGCGGGTGCAGCACTATATAAGGTAAATGATGTCAATTTTGGATAAAATCTTGCAGACATATCAAGGACATATGGGCATAGTGCAACACTATTTATTCATAATTTTTCATGAACTATTATTATTATTATTATTTATTGAAGTCATAAAAGCTTGAAATGAAAATTTTCTGTGCAGGTGCAACACTTTAAGGGAAAAAATAATGAAATCCTTGTTTTCTATATATAAGATTGTAAAGATTGCTCTCTTCTAGTGCACCATATAATTTTCTTGGGAAATGGTGAAGGCAATCAAAAGTTATATGAAAAACAATTGATGTATCTATTTTAAAAAACTGACGTGTGTCATTTAGAAAAATAATAAAAAATAAATAAAACATACATTTTAAGGAAATCGTAAGATCGTACTCTACAATATTCTATATTTTTATAAAAAAATATTGTGTTTGTCATAGAAAAACATGCCATCGAAACTGAGCATATAAATAGAGTTCTAAAATACAGGCAATAGCCCTGGTTTATTTGTCCTAACCAATAGGTTCAGTAGTCTGAAGCTATTTCTGAACATAATGCCAAGCCTTGTTCTCGCCGAGTTTTTAAATTAAAAAAAGACATATATGGGTTATAACGCATATGCGTTTTAGCATTATTCATATCGCATATGTGCTATAACGCATATGCGTTTTAGCTTTAGTAGCTTGGTATGAGAGTAAAAAAGAGTTTACCAAGTTAGTGGATAGGATTTGGGATGAACCCCATCTAAAAAGAAATGATCATGGTAATTATTGGCCCCTCCAAAGTGGTTTAGGGTGGAAAAAGGATGACGCTTAGCCTAAAATTTGTGAATGGTTGTGGATAATGAGGTAAGATTATTGTAGGTTCAAGGTGCTTGTCCATGGCACTTGTTTATGGTGCTTAATACATAGAAGCTTCTTTTTATACTTAATGATCGAGTTTTATTGCCTAACCTTTCTCTAAGGTTCGGAACTCATATCTAGCTATAAAATATTCCTAATGGTACCAACACATCCACTATGAGGATAAGGATTGCGAGATCATTTATGCTGTTTTGAAACTTTTTTTTTGTTGTGGACACACAAAAGCATCTTTTAGGGCCTAAGGCCAAGGTTTCATCTCTCGACTATGTTGAGGCTTCACGATGTATACATTGTGCTCGAGAACTCATAATCATACTAATATTCCCACTTGGAGGCCAAATATCTTCTTAAGACGTGATTTTTTTTCATTCAAGGCATCATTCTTGGGTCAAGATTCCTATATCATTCATTTAGGGCATATGGATTAGGGTTTCTCCCAAAACTATGTTTGGGACCTTGATATCCATACTTAGTGGTCAAAACATCCTATTATTTCTAATTACCCCACATGGAGGCTAGGGTTACACTCATGAGGTCATGTATGGTGGATCAAATTTCATTCTTAAAACTATATTCTAAGAAGTTTTCTTTATGGTACAAGGCCTAGGTTTCCTACCTTAACAATGTCCAAGATGCATGGATTCATATCTACTATCCAAAACCTTCTAACGACATCCATGTCACCACTCAAACAAAATGGTAACTTTAAGAGGTCATGGCTGGTCATTTGATGTGTTTTTCATGGTCATGGATTCCTAGAATATTTTTTTATAGTCCAATCCCAATGGTTACTCCCCCAATAATGTCGAAGGCCATATGACCCATACCTAGTGCTTGTAAGTCATGTGAGGTGATTCTAGGTATCATTTTAGGCCTTGGATGGATATAATACTCCTTTATGGACTAAGGCTTGGGTTTACTCCGTCAACCATGTGTAAGGCCTTGAGACCCATGTCTACTATTTAAAACTGCTCAATGGCATGATGATCCCTAGTTTTTGGGTAGGGATACCATCAATAGGTCCTACGTGGTAGTTTGAAGTGTCCTTATTGACCATCATTGACTAAGGGATTCATTTAGGGAACAAGGCTTGGGTTTCCTCCCATTTCCATGCATATGGCCCCAAGACCCGTAACTACTGTAAAAAAATTACCAATTTCTCACATATCCCTAATATAAGGCCAAATACCCCCTAGAGAGGTCATGTGTGGTGGCTTGATACATTATTGTTTCCTGTGGATCCCTAGAAGCTTCCTTTCTTGTCTACGACCTGGGTTTCTTGATCACTCAACCATGTCAAGGGTCTCTCAACCCATCCTTAGTGATTAAAACAACCTAATGGTTTCAATGCCCACACACAAAGCTAATAATTCCCTCAAGATTAAACATATGGTGGTTTAAGGTGTTATTGGTGGTCATAGATTCCTAGAAGCTTCATTTAGGGCCTAAAGTAGAGGTTTCATCCCTTGACAATGTGTAAGACCCCAGGGCCCTCCCTCCCACTTCTATTTATTCCCCTCCCACCAATCCCTTCCCTTTATATTTGTCCTCCCTTGAGTCCCCCCTCATATCTCTGCCCTACCCATCCCTCCCTCCCATGATTCCCTCTACACCTTCCTCTCCCTCCTTTCACTCCACCCCCCTCTTAACCAATGTAATGTTGGGCCATGATCCACCCCATAGACCATCTGGATGGAATATTGGGAGTCTATATGGTATTATAATGGGATAATGGTACCATTATAGGGTTTTGGATGGGAGGGATGGGTCTTTGGACATTGACTATAGTCATGGAAGAGAAGATAATGAGTCCTTGAATCAACACCCATGCCTTATAGATGGAATATTTGTCCTTTAGTGGGATATGGGTGTCATTATGAGGTTTTATGCACTAAGGATGCGTCTCAGGTGTTAGGATATTTAGACACTTAGGAGTTAGTTAAGATCAACTTGTGTAATATATCTGTTAGGTAAAGTGTGTTTCTTTAGTATGCATTCGTAAATATTCTAATCCAATGGTCACAATATGCTCTAGACACAAAGTGATCCGATGGTTCAACTTCTCTTAGATTATACCTACCATTGATTCGTGGCTTAACACTCAATTGGTCCATGATCTCTATTTAAAGAGCATGGAGGGTCTTTCACTAGTTGATTGATTATGAGAAGCTCATGTAACATTCTTTCTTTTTTCATAATATGCTTTAGACATAAAGTGATCCGATGGTTCAACTTCTCTTAGATTATACCTACCATTGATTCGTGGCTTAACACTCGATTGGTCAATGATCTCTATTTAAAGAGCATGGAGGGTCTTTCACTAGTTGATCGATTATGAGAAGCTCATGTAACATTCTTTCTTTTTTCATAATAAATTGCTCTAAGCAGCTATTTGGCTGGGGCCGTGGACTATTTCCCTCTCAAGGGTTTTAACCACATGACAAACATTGATGTGTTGATTTGTGATATATTTATGTGAATCAGTTGCTCAAGGTGTTCGATATTTTGGGAGTACCTTGTGTACCCGAACATGGTATCAAAACGTTTATGAAGAGCCGCTTTCGGTTTTGATCAAGATCTAGAACCGGTGTTGCCGAAAATTTGAAAGGGTTTCTGGTTTTGTATTTTTGTGCATTTGTGTCCTGTGGGAGTTGTTCCATTGTGTCCGTAGCGCTGTTTCCATTGGGAAATAGTTTTCATTTCATCAAAAACTATTTCCGTTTGTTCCAGAAACACCCATTTCGGCAAATCCGAAGGTATAATGTTACAGTGACAGATTTTTTTAATTTATTTTTAAATCTCTCATATTTTATTAGTTTTATTATTAGATCTTTACTTTTTTAGTCTTGGAAATTGCCTTCTATGGCTGCGCATGCTCTTTGCATGAACCTTACGTGATCGCGATGAATCAGAAACAGTAAGCGAAATTTTTTTTCTTGTTTTCTTGGGTATGTATGCTCTTTGTTGTGCACCTTGTGTGTTCATAGCAAATCAGAAACAACGAGAAAACTTGAAACCATAGACTTTTCGGGTAAGTTAACCAACATCTAACCCGATTATGTGGAATTTTTTTTTTTGTGATTTGTAGAAAAAAAGGCAAACACGGAGAACGAGAGGGAAGAGTTGTAAAAAAAAACAAAAAAACAAAAGCCCCCCTTCTCTTTCCATTCTTTTACATACATTTTAAGCTTAGCTCTCCTGGTCCAAAGTTGCTTTATTCCTTACTAGGTCTTGAGTTCAGGTTTTATTAAGCTACTTTTTAGTGCATGCAATTTCTACTTTCAAGTTACCTTATTGTAAAAGTGCATCTCACTTAAATAAAATAAAATAAAAAGTGAGTCACTTAAGTCTTTTAATTTATTGCCGCACTATTTAAAATAACATTATTGTAAAAGTGAACATCACTTATTCTACAAAAGTGATTCACTTAAAAGCAACTTTATTGTAAAGTGATTGTTAAAGGTTGATCTTGGGAAGAGGGGGGTTCTTTTTTTAGTTGGTCAAGTTAATATCTACCACGTCACTATTGGGGACATCTTCAACATTTTCTTTGATCAAGCATAACTTCATCATCCATAATCAGTTTTCAGTGCTGTTTTTCTTAAAACCGCATATTTTTTCGAGCTCTTTGCATCCAGATAGTTAGTTTATGTTCTTTCAGTCATTATTTTATAGTATGGATTCTCCTTGTGACATTATTCTTATAAGTTCTAACTATTTCTCATGGAAATATCTTAAGGAGGATGTTCTGCAAAGTAGAGGACTTTTTAGGATAACCTTGGGGAAAAAAACAGAACCCATTGATGATGATAAGAAAATTAAATGGTAAAATAGATGTGATGCGGCTCGTGGATTGATTGGGATGTCAATCTCTACTAATTTGCAATTCCATATATTTGGAATTGATGAACCTGATCAAGCTTGGGAAAAGTTGAAATCTGTGTTTGGTAAACATAATGAAATTTGGGGTCATCAACTTGAGAATGAGTTGATTTCCTTGAATCCAAATTATTTTTCATGCACTCAAGACTATTTATCTAAGTATAAAACTCTTAGATTCTTATGTGCATAATGAAATATTAAGAAAGAACACAAACAATGTATTTATCATATTCTTTCCAAACTTGGACCTGCATATTCTATTTTTGTATATACAGTCTACTCCATGGAAGAATCCTTGACTGCAACTAGCTATCAAGAGCCTAGTCTTGAATCCTTTTGTGATTCCTTAATTAGAGAGCAAGATAAGTTCATTCATCTTGGAATAATTAACAATGTAGATACATCTAGGAAAACCTTATTGACCCAATAGAAAGAAAAGTCCAAGCCTCCCAAGAAATAGAATTTTCACAATAATAAGCCAAACAACAAGGGTCCCAAACCCTCTTAGTCAAATCCTTCTTTAAAAAATGACAAAGGATCCAAGCCAAAAGGAAAGAAGACTGAGCGTCATTGCAATTTTCATGGGAAAGATAATCATGATCAATCTAAGTGTTTAAAGAAGATGGTAGCCATGGAAGCAGCAATGAAGAAGCACCACATTAGCCTATATTCGTCTTCAAAATCTACTTCTCATGGACATGCACTTTGTGCTTCTGGTTACTCTTATACTGCATCTTCTTCTTCTACTTCAAATGAATGGCTCATTGATTCTGGAGCATCTTATCATATGGCTAAGGATCAAGCCATCTTTTCTACTATGCATGAATGTAACACCAAGCAAATATTTGTTGGGGATGATAGATCTCTAAATGTTGTAGGATCTGGAACAGTTATAGTAGAAAATGGTAATTTCAGTGATGTACTATGTGTTCCAAAAATTTTCTGCAATTTTTTATCAGTCTATCAAATTACTCATTCAAGTGAAGGTAAAACTGTGAAGTTTACACCTCACTAAGGTGTAATCAAGGATTTTAAAAATCCTTGAAATGTCCTTGCTACTGGAACTGTTGATGATATTACCAAGTTGTACAAATTTAACAACTTTGGTTCATCACCTTTTCTTTCATTTTTTTTTTCTCATAGTGATAACTTGAACAAACTTTGGCATAAACGATTTGGTCACTTAAATTATCGCTCATTGCAACAACTATGTAAATACAATATGGTGACTAGTATTTCGATGGTATCTTGCAAGGATGGTGTTTGTTCCAGTTGTGTACTTGAAAAACATCATCACGACAGTTTTGACAAACGTGCCTCTTGGCACGCCTCGGTTCCCTTAGAGCTTGTGCATAGTGACTTGTGTGGCCCTCTTCCATATGCATCCTTTTCTGGTTTCAAATATTTTTTAACATTCATTGATGACTACTCCAGATGCACTTTGGTTTACTTCCTAAAACTTAAGAGCAAAGTATTTAACATGTTCTTGGCCTACAAGGCCCTTATTGAAAAACAATCTGGTCATCAAATTATTAAGTTAAGATCTGACAATGGAGGAGAATATGTTAATAACAAGTTCACTACTTTCTACACTGAACAAGGAATACAACAACAACACATTGTTCCATAAACACCACAACAAAATGGTGTAGCTAAACAGAAGAACTGCACTTTAAAAGAAATGGCTAATTGTATGATCCAATCTAAGGGACTAAGTCTTCAATATTGGGCTAAGGCCATAAATTGTGCAAATTACATAGTTAATCGCACACCCACTAAATTTTTACAAGGTATAACACTGGAAGAAACATGGATTAAAATTAAACCAGATGTAAGTCACTTTTGTGTGTTTGGTTGTGAAGCATAGGCTCACATTTCTGATGAAAAACAGACAACTTTGCAGCCTAAAAGTAAAAAGTGCATATTTGTTGGATATTCAAAAGATGTAAAAGGTTATAGATTTTTTTAGCCACATTATCATGATATAATCATTAGAAGAGATGTTAAATTTGATGAAAATCTCTTGGCCTATGAGCTTAACTTGGCGGGTGTGCCATCTTTGTCTTGCGAGCTTGATTCAGTGATTGTGCCTTCTTCTTCTTCTTCTTCCAACTTCCTTGATAGGTTTCCAACTCCAGGATGACAATGAGGATGAAAATCCACCTCCACCTGCTCATGTTCCTCCAATTGCACCAGCACCAATGCTTCCTCGATGGGTCCATTCAACATGTGAAGCAGTTGGTGATCTCGCCGGTGATCCTAAAGATCAACGTCGAACACATTCTCAGTTTCAGTTAGCCTCTTCTCTTTTGGCTTAAGTTTTCAAGAATCATGATCCATAAACTATTGCAGAAGCTTCAAGAAATCCAAAATGGGATGCAGCTATCGATGAACAATATCGTTCTTTAATGGTGAACGGTACTTGGGATCATGTTCCTCTTCCACAAGTAAGAAAACTTGTCAGATGTAAATGGGTCTAAAGAACTAAGTATGCATCAGATGGAAGTGTTAAAAGACTTTAGGCAAGGTTAGTTGCCAGAGGTTTTTCCCAAGTTGAAGGGATTGAATACAAGAAACCTTTGCTCTTGTCGCAAAAATGAATTCCATCCGCCTTGTTCTTTCCCTTCCAACCTTACATAACTGGGGATTCCATCAAATGAATGTCAAGTATGCCTTTTTACATGGTGATTTATAGGAGGAAATTTACATGGAATAACCTCCTGGATATGTTCAAGATAACTCTAGCCTTGTCTATCTCCTTAAGAAATCTTTATATGGCCTTAAGCAAGCTCCTAGAGCTTGGTATGCCAAAATGGATAGCTTTCTCCTTGACACGGGTTTTTCTAGATGCCATTCTGACACCAATGTCTATACCAAGAAAGTAGGAAAACATCTCATCATACTTGTTCTTTATGTTGATGATCTTATCCTTACTGGCAGTTACCCTAAAATTATAACCCATGTGAAATCCAGTCTTAAGCAAAATTTTGAAATGTCAAACTTAGGACATTTGCATTATTTTCATGGTCTCCACGTCTTACAAACCAAAGAAGGAATCTTTATTTCCCAGTCTAAGTATGATTGTGACCTTCTTCGTCGCTTCCACATGGAATATTGTAAACCAACCCCTTCTCCCTTCCAGTCTGTAGTCAAACTTTCAACCACTTGTACTTCCCCTGAAGTAGATGCCACCTTTTATCATTAGCTTGTTGGAACTCTTGTATACTTGACTCATTCCCGACTTAACCTTTCCTTTGCCATTGGTCGTGTTTCCCATTATATGAAGACTCCTCATGAAAGTCACTAGAAAGCAACAAAAAGAATACTTTGATATATTTGAGGTACAATTCAGTTTGGGATTCATTACAGTACAGGGGGGAAACCTTTGTTGGTTGCTTTCACTGATTCAGATTGGGTCGACAATCCTGATGGTCGAAAGTCTACTACATGTTATGTTTTCAGTGTGGGATCTGGACTTGTCACTTGGGCTTGTAAGAAACAACAAGCTCTTGCTCTTTCTTCAGCAGAAGTAGAATATTGAGCTATAGTTAATGCCAGTCAGGAAGCTTTATGTCTTCGGCAGATCCTTTCAAAGTTTGGATTTGAGCAGCAACAACCTACTCCACTTTGGTGTGACAATCAAAGTGCCATCAAGCTTGCCAAAGATCCAGTTCTAAATCAACACAGCAAAGACATTGAGATACACATGCACCTCATCATAAATCTTGTTCATGATCGTGTTCTTGAAATGCTCTATTGCCTTACAGATGATGAAGTTGCAGACATCTTCACCAAGTCTCTTACAGAAGTGAAGTTTTCTAAACTTTGATCTATGTTAGGAGTTCAGGAATGTGTCCTTAAGGGGGGATAGGCTCTAATGCCTCCTTCCTTCTCCTAATAGTGTCACTTTTGTAAATCCTTCAATCCTATCCCAAGTTGTTCTTAAGGGGGGATGTTAGGATATTTAGACACTTAGGAGTTAGTTAAGTTCAACTTGTGTAATATATCCGTTAGGTAAAGTGTGTTTCTTTAGTATGCATTAGTATACATTTGTAAATATTCTAATCCAATAGTCACGATATTCTCTAGACATAAATTGATCCAACAGTTCAACTTCTCTTAGATCATACCTATCACTGATCCATGGCTTAACACCCAATTGGTCAATGATCTCTATTTAAAAAGCACGGAGGGTCCTTGGTTAGTTGATCGATTATGACAAGCTCATGTAACTTTATTTCTTTTTGTATAATAAATTGCTCCAAGTAGCTATTTGGCAGGGTCATGGACTGTTTCCCTCTTGAGGGTTTTAACCACATGACAAACATCGGTGTGTTGATCTGCGATCTATTTGTGCGAAGCAGTTGTTCAAGGTGTTCGGTCTTTTGGGAGTACCCTATGTACCCAAATAGTCTTAACCATGATAATGGGACAAAAGTGTAACGGAAACAAGTCTTAAACCACTACACATGCCCTTTAAAGGGGGTATTTAGCCTTAATATGGGATATATGTGCCATTAGACTATTTTATGCATTGAATATTGTTCTTGAGGTGTTGAGCACGGTCATATATCAACCATTATGAATATTTTTAGATAAGAGATAGTTATGAAGACACTACCATGGTCCAAAGATAAATCCAATATTCTATGGATTAAAGGATTTTTTTATGGCTCATGGACAAATCACAAGGTCCCACACTATGACAAGACCTGTAAATTGAGTCTAAATGGGATAATAGCATCATTATAAGGTTTGGGACTTTGAGCAATGTCATGGAAGAAAAGGTAGGGTCTTAGGACCTAAAATAAGCTTTTATGGATCATGAGGTATAAATGAGTCCTTTAATTACCACACATGCCTTCTAGATGGGATATTTGGCCTCTAGGTTGGGTATGGATTCCATTATGAGGTAATGTGCACTGAGGATAGGTCTCGATGTCTTAACCATGCGTATGGGTTCCATTATAAGCTTATGAGGTTTCCCTATTTGATATGCACTAAATTGCATATGAGATTTAGTGATCACGTAATACAAATGTTCATTAAGTAAAAAGCAGTGTATGCATATTGCATATGCGATAAAATAGACATGCGTTATATCGCATATGCGATATGTGTTTTATAAAAAATCTTGGGTTGCGGGATGTGGGCTAGTTTTATTGTAGAAAAAGACATAATTCTTCTGAACCCGTGCATAGAGAACCATTCAACCTGCAATTTAATCATTTCTTACAAAAATCCATAGGTTTTGTACAAGTTTCAGTGGATTTCAATGGGGAATGTATGTAATAGAGGTCGGAAGTTAGTGAGGAAGGTGCTTACACCAGAAGAAGCTGAAAATAGAAAACAAAAGAAGAGGGAAGATTCAAGAAATCATCGGCATTCATTGGATGAGAAAATAATTCCCATTCCTGCTCAACTGATACTTGACATATAGGCCGAGGGAGATAATGCAACGTTAAAGGAATCTTGCTATAGGGGAGGTGATATTCTTGGTTCATTATTAAGTAGAAAATCTTGTGATGAGTTCAATCATTATGTTCCTAATGATGCAAATGTGACTCCACAACAACCATTCCAAGTGGTTCAATCTCCTAGTTGAAGTTGTTAGCATATAGTGGATGCAAATGTCACTCCAACATTTCAAACAACAAGAAATATCACATCAAAAAGAAAGAGAACTCCTAAATACATACAAGTGGACGAGAGGGAATTGACTTCCATGGAAGTTAAGGTGGCTAAACGCACTATCCTTCGTCATTGTTCTCAAATAATGAAACAATATTTTGATAAAAAAATACGAAGCCAGTAAATTCCAGTTGTTTTTAGCTTTGCTTAAATCTAAAAATATGGAAACTGTTAGAAAAATGTTAGGCATAAGAACATTGAAGAATATCGAATCAAGTATTCACATTGTTAAATCTCTTGCTACTGCATTCACATCGATTAGTAAAAAAAATCGTTCACAGGACTGTAATGTGGCTCGCTGCATATTGGCTGAATCAATTGTATGTAGATCCACAAGACAAATTCGTTTACTTAAATGCACATCACAAATTGTGCCTTTACATCCAAATACACTTACAAAATATTTAGTAAGATGAGACAACCTTGATGTAGAGGGACAAATGGAAACATTATGGGCATTTAGCGAAAGGTTTCCTTGCAAAGACATGAAGTTAGTTGAAGCAGTGAAGGGACCAGTGCACACTTTTTGGCACGATAACACTAGGTATTCTTCTAACACAAAGGATGTGTTAAAACACTGTAAGGGTTCTATGAACAATGAACCTCATTTTAAACATTATCTTGACATGACACAAACTCAATTGTTCAAGATGTTTAAAATTTCCCAGGTAGAGCTAAGGCTCGGGAAAAGATCTTTTGAAAAATGCAAGCCTTGGTATGTTAGAATCAATACCATATGGAACACTTGGTTTTGTAAATACCACATAGAGTTTGATCTATATTATCATACATTTTCACATATACATCGTTTTTTGCATCCTAACCATGTGCAGGAATGCTCAAGTATAGTACCACCAATGTCATCTATAGATTTCATCCATAGAATAATGTGTCTGAGGCAAGATGGGAAGGAACATTACTTAAAACAATGTGTAGAGGGTTCTTTCAATAATTGTGGTGGGATATCATTATGGTCTGATTGCATCCATGAGAGTGAAGATCAAGAATTCAGGAATGCAATTGTCGAGAAGCAAAAATATCAGTATGAGACATATCAACTACATGATGGGAAAGAAAGTAGGAAGATTAAATTGGTGACTTCACACGTGACAATGTACATGAATGATATTCATTTAACTGAATGTACATTGTTTATGGTGTTTTATAACATTGTTAATTATTGAAACATTAATATTCATGTAAATATTTTTATGTTTTTTTATAACACTGTTTATTTTTTTACACCAAGTGCAAGTATGTGATTTTATTTCATAGTTTCATGGAAAGATCCAACAGTACATTCAACATGTCGATATGGTAGAGTGGAAAGATGAGAAATTCAGAACATGCTGGGAAACCTTTCCTCTCGGAACGATACTGTCAGTGGTTGACTTTGCAAAAAATTACACCGTACAACCACAAAATGAAATACAAAGTCAATACTATCACTCAAAGCAGGTGAGCATAATGGTCTATATCACGTATAGACATGGGCCAGATAGTAATGAAGAAAAATGTGTGATACTAAAAGAAAGTCACTTCTACATAAGTGATGCCCTGACCCATGACATCCATTACATGCAACATTGCTTTAAATTATTCTATGATCATGTCATAGCTATGGATATACCATTTTATCATTATTTGATTTGTTCATATGGTTGTGATGGACAGTTCAAGAAATCACGTGTATTTCAATGGTTGTGTTTGTTGCACATAGAATACAAGGTGCACATATATGGAACTACTTTGAAATTGGTCATGGAAAAGGAGAGCACGAAGGTGCTAGTGCATGAATAAAAACTTCCCTTCGAAGGGAAAAGATGAAGTTTACAGCTGCTCACCTTCGAGATAATGCATCTATAGTGAAATGGTGTGCATCTGTGATGGTAGAACAAGCAATAAGGAAACACCTATGGAGAATATTCTGGGAGGTGACAAATGTGGACCGATCCAAAATACATTGGGTGAACACAATGCATGGAACTCGATAGTTTCATTCAATTAGAAGCTCAGACAACTCGACCGTACAATTTTGGACAAGATTGAATGATTTCTTTTGCAGTTCATGTACCATCGACGAATGGGATGATTGTGAGTATATAGATATAGTTGATACATGGGATTGAGTGACACTCGGCACCGATTTCAAGAGGGTTAATGAAATAGACCATTCGGAAGATGACCAGACACATATTTCTACAGACTATGATAACATATCGAATCTCATACAAGCAAGTACAAAAAAGTAAATTAGTAGTACCTAAATCGCTACAAGCCTTTACATTGAAAGAAATTTAATTTATGTTACATGTAAAACCTTATTTAAAAAATGTATTTTAAACTCAACCTATTTCCTTTCACGGGTTAGATATATGTAGTGGTTGCCCTAAAAAATAATGAATGGGGTTCTGACTATTGGTTGGCACGTTGCTTAGAGGGGAAACAAGCCATTCTCGAACCTATTACAGATGGTGAAAATATTGAATTCCCAACTAGCGCGATGGTTATAAAAGGGGATTACTTGACACTAGTAGCACAACAAAAAAGGAAGGGTGGGTATGTATATCAATATTATAGAGCAAGAGCTATTGCATAGCACTTGACCAACCTGGTAGTTGGTATAAACATCAAGATGCGCACACTTTTGAACAAAACTAGGTCACATGTACAATACTTTCTACCTCATATAGAGCAAAACAAATTGATGGACACCATTGGCAGCAGAGATGATCCCAATTTCCTACTCGAGTGAGTGCATTGCCAGGTGTTACTAGATTATCCAGTGTGGCTAGATTGTTAGGTGCATTATTGAAACTTTAAAGTGTGTGCTGAAGAACAATTTCAATTATTTATCCTTAGTTTATTCCCATTGTAATAAACAGGTGATTGATGGATACCATTCAAAGACATAATACTATTCAAAGGATACTGGACACTATAAACACAATCCTACAACCTCAGACGAGTTATCTATAAATAATGTTTACACATTTTCATTGGGTTCTCTTTATTTTCTTATGAGAGTACTAATGTTTAGCCTTTCATGTTCCTAGGATACAAACACAATATATGGAACATTGGAGGGTCCAAGAAAAAAACGGTATCTTTAAACACCAACAAATAGAAATCAGAAAATAACATGCTCTCGAGTTGTTGCAATTTACTGTTTTTGATGTTTTTCATATTAATGTACATTTAATTACATTGTTGGGTCAACTCTTGCATCGGTGTGTCAACTCTGAAAAACCCTCGACCATTCCTGTGTTGGTAGGGTTCCCATATCAGCCTTGCCCATACAGACTTACAAGAGCCAATGTCATGCAATTTTACGACTCCGTTTGGTTTTTCGCTCCGGAATCGAAAGTCACCAAGTGTCCCTAAACAAAATTTTCATGCGACTTTAAACTCAACATAAATCAAAAAGTGAAGGTCGGATCAATGAACTATTCAATCTGTTGGTCTCTTAGCATGTGATTACCTCTAGGTGTCCCTCTCCCTCATGTTTTCATGGCCCAGTGACTTCATTCTGCATTGATTTTTTAAACTAGGGTTTTGCTCAGTTTCCTTCAATGCAACTCTTGCATTGGTGGGTCAAATCTACAAAAACCTCGATCATTTATGTGTTGGTAGGGTTCCCATATCGCCTTTCCCATATAGAGTTGTAGGATCCAATGACATGCAATTTTGCTGCTCCGTTTTTTTTTCACTCCCAAACCGAATGTCACCAAGTGTCCCTGAACGATGTTTCCATGTGAATTTCAACTCGACATAAATAAAAAACTTGAGGTCGGATCGACGAGCCATCGACATTGTTGGTCTTCTGGCATGTGATTACCTATAGGTTTCCCTCTCCCTCTTGTTTTCATGGCCCAACGACTTCATTGTGCATTGATTTCATAAACTAGGGTTTTTCTCAGTTTCCTTCAATGCAACTCTTGCATTAGTGGGTCAACTCTGCAAAACCCTTGGCCATTCCTATGTTGGTAGGGTTACCATATCGTCCTTACCCATACATATTTGCAGGAGCCAACAGCGTGCAATTTTTCTGTTCCGTTTAGTTTTTCTCTCCCAGATTGAAAGTCACCAAGTGTCCCTGAACGGTATTTTCATGCTACTTTCAACTCGACATAACTCCAAAAACTGAGGTCAGATCGATGAACCGTCGACTTCGTTGGTCTCCTGGCATGCGATTACCTGTAGGTGGATCTCTCCCTCATGTTTTCATGGTCTAATGTGTCTAGATATCACTAAGAAAACACATGTTGTGGCATTAATAAAACACTACATGTCTAGAGATCACAAGCTATATTATTCTTGTACTAAAGTATAAGCCAACAACCCACATAATAAAACTAGGGTTCAGAAATTGAGACATGGAACTACAAACTAGGGTTTTATGAACTCTTTAGGTTTGAAGATAAAATTATATTAGTCAGTATCATTTAAGTAGAAACCAAAACGCCATATATCCCTAGGCTACACTAATAAATTGAAAACCAACTAGGGTTTCATGAACTACAAATTGCATACTATAACTAGGGTTCACAAGTTATGAGATGGAATTAGGGTTTTATGACCTCTTTAGGTTTATATGATTAGATTGGTTAGTATCATTTAAGTAGAAACCAAAAGGCCATATACCTAGGCTATGCACATACATGAAAAAAAATGAGTAGGGTTGAACATAGATCATAAGTGGAAGTTCACATGCATGCATGACTTAGAAGTAGAAACACATGTACATGGATTACAAGCAAAACCAACTAAGTTTTCATGACTTATAATAAATCCATGAGTATAGAGATGAGAGGCTACGCTATTTTCATTAAAGAAGAAACCAAAAGGCCATATAGCTTTAGGGTACACTTACAAATTGAAAACCAACTAGAGTTTCATGAACCACAAATTGCATGCTATAACTAGGGTTCACAAGTCATGAGATTGAACTAGGATTTTATGACCTCTTTAGGTTTAAATCATTATATTGGTTAGTATCATTTAAGTAGAAACCAAAATTCCATATACTTAGGTTATGCACAAACATGCAACAAAATGAATAGGGTTGAACATGGATCACAAGTGGAAGTTCACATGCAAGCATGACTTATAAGTAGAAACACATGTACATGAATTACAAGCAAAACCAACTAAGGTTTCATGAATTATAAGAAATACATGAGTATAGATATCAGAGGCTATGTTATTTTCATTAAAGTAGAAACCAAAAGGCCATATAGCCCTAGGATACACTTACAAATTGAAAACCAACTACGGTTTCATGAACTACAAATTGCATGTTATAACTAAGGTTGACAAGTTATGAGATGGAACTAGGGTTTTATGACCTCTTTAGGTTTAGATCATTAAATTGGTTAGTATCATTTAAGTAGAAACCAAAATGCCATATACCTAGGCTATGCACATACATGAAACAAAATTAATAGGGTTGAACATGGATCACAAGTGGAAGTTCACATGCATGCATGACTTAGAAGTAGAAACACGTGTACATGAGTTACAAGCAAAACCAACTAAGGTTTCATGAATTATAAGAAATCCATGCGTATAGAGATGAGAGGCTATGTTATTTTCATTAAATTAGAAACACAAGGGCCATATAGCCCTAGGATACACTTACAAATTGAAAAAAAACTAGGGTTTCATGAACTCCAAATTGCTTGTTATAACTAGGGTTCACAAGTTATGAGATGGAACTAGGGTTTTATGACCTCCTTAGGTTTATATAATTATATTGGTTAGTATCATTTACGTATAAACCAAAAGGTGATATAACTAGGCTATGGACATGTACATGAAATAAAATTAATAGGTTTGAACATGGATCACAAGTGGAAGTTCACATGCAGGCATGACTTAGATGTAGGAAACACATGTACATGAATTACAAGCAAAACCAACTAAGGTTTCATGAATTATATGAAATCCATGAATATAGAGATGAGAGGCTATTTTATTTTCATTAAAGTAGAAACCAAAATGACATATAGCCCTAGGATACACTTACAAATTGAAAACCAACTAGGGTTTCATGAACTACAAATTACTTGCTATAACTAGGGTTCACAAGTTAAGAGATGGAACTAGGGTTTTATGACCTCTTTAGGTTTAGATCATTAGATTGGTTTGTATCATTTAAGTAGAAACCAAAAGGCCATATGCCTAGGCTATGCACATACATGAAAAAAAATGAATAGGGTTGAACATGGATCACAAGTGGAAGTTCACATGCATGCATGACTTAGAAGTAGAAACACATGTACATGAATTACAAGCAAAACCAACTAAGGTTTCATGAATTATAAGAAATACATGAGTATAGAGACCAGAGGATATTTTATTTTCATTAAAGTAGAACCCAAAAGGCCATATATCCCTAGGATACATTTACAAATTCAAAACCAACTAGGGTTTCATGAACTACAAATTGCATGCTATAACTAGGGTTCACAAGTTATGAGATGGAACTAGAGTTTTATGACCTATTTAGGTTTAGATAATTAGATTGGTTAGTATCAATTAAGTAGAAACCAAAAGGACATATACCTAGGCTACGCATATACATGAAACAAAATGAATAGGGCTGAACATGGATCACAAGTGGAAGTTCAAATGCATGCATGACTTAGAAGTAGAAACACATATACATGAATTACAAGCAAAACCATATAAGGTTTCATGAATTATAAGAAATAAATGAGTATATAGATCAGAGGCTATATTATTTTCATTAGAGTAGAAACCAAAAGGCCATATATCCCTAGGATACACTTACAAATTGAAAACCAACTAGGGTTTCATGAACTCCAAATTGCATGCTATAACTAGGGTTCACAAGTTATGAGATGGAACTAGGGTTTTATGACATATTTAGGTTTAGATCATTAGATTGGTTAGTATCATTTAAGTAGAAACCAAAAGGCCATATAACTAGGCTATGCACATATATGAAACAAAATGAATGGGGAAAAATGAAGATACTTATGTGAACAGTTTAATCCCAATGTCAATTAAAATCATCAGTATTGAGTTCAGATTTGTATGTGTTTAATCCCAATGTCAATTGAAATCATGCACCAATGTATGATATTTGATGGACTTATGATTTACCCTTTATGTCGAATCAGTGCACCTTCATAATAAGAGATAAGTGTTTTAACAAAATTCAGATTTTGTTTAAAGTGCAGTAGTAAATAAATGATTTAAACTCAAAATTTGTAGTTTGAGGTAAAGATGGTAGGGTAAGGTTCTAGGGTAGTCTAGGATGGTTTAGGACGCGAGATGAGAGGGTAATGATGAGATTTAGGTAGTTGATTTATGATGTATTATTTTAAACCAACAATAATTTAGGTAGTGTATGGTTAGGGTAGTTTAAGGTATATATTAGAATTGTAAAGAGGATAGATAAGATGATTTTCAGAGAAGTTTATGAGGTGAATCAACAATACTATATGTATAGTATAAAGTTACATTTGAAGGAAAATAAATTGCACCATCAATGATTGTAGTTTGTTGATAGAGGGTGATATTTAAATATTTCTTGTTGATCAAGTGGCACTTGTACATTCCATGAAATTTCTTAGGTAAAGGGAATTAACCTTTATGATACTCTTTCTTGAAAATTCTCTTCGAAAGAGAGACTTGGCCTAGCTCATGTTAGTGTGTCAATTTCCAAAGGTTTTAAGGTGTGTGATAGAGGTTATGATGTTAAAGAGTTGATGATAGCCCTACCTGGGTTGTTAATTGAACCATGATATTGGTATTTCATTAAGGATGGATTTCTAAAGTTATATGTCTTTCTGATTTTCATAGATACAATTTGTTATAGTTGATTTTACCACACATGGTTGATCACATATTTATGGCCTTCCCTGCCCCTCTGCAAACTCTTTATACCCCATGGACTGATATTATACTTTGATGTTTCCAAGTTCATCCCTAAAAACCCCTGTTTATTGCTGTACATGACTTTTAAACCGATACTCGCGTGTACACGTGAATTTTGACCTCAAACCCACGTACATTGGGATGTCTGCACAAAGCCAAACAATTTTGGATTTTTCCTTAGATGAGTCCGAAGATCCTGACTCTTGGCCTTCCATATGCCTTGTAATCGCTCGGATTTGACACTTTGTTACCCCTTTGGAGTGCTATATAAGGAACCCCTTGGATGCATTGAAAAAAGGAGGAATGGAAGAGAAAGTAAACTATAGTCCATTGTTGCCATAGTTTGCTTATACTTGAGTCTGCATCCATTTGTCCCTTTGGAGCACTTAGTGTTATTCCCAAGCTTGCATTTTTTTATGAGCTTGCTATCAGGAGATGGAGGATTGAGGTGGTGGAGGCTCAGGTGGAGGACTTGGTTTCTCCGGTTCATAAACGTGCCGACAGAGGTTGTCACTTGTGTAATCTCTAATTTGATTAAAGACCCCAAGCTATAGGAAGTTTCTCTCTGTAACACAATTAATTTGTCTTGGTCTTGTATGGAGTTTTGATTATGTTTGTAGGATGTTCTAAACAACTTATGATTTGGTGCTTAGTGATTATCTCCCATGGTGTTGATCTGGTGATTATCTCCCATGGCTTACATAATGGTTACTTGATCTTAGTTGGATGAGTCATACATTCTTCCTTGACGTATTGGAGATATTCAAATAGTTAGTAAGATATGTCATGATAAGGTCTATAATATCATAATATCACATAGGTGAACCGCACATTATCATTTTAATTAAACACATACCTAATGAAAGACATAGTTAAACATATCTGAAAGGCATATAATAAATATCATGTTCCTAAACCAAGTAAACCATATATATAAATTTGAACCTTGCTTTATATTATATGTACATATAATGTTTTAAAAAATGGCATGCCATGGCCATAATACAAAATAGTGGATCATAATGTACATTTGTTTGTATACAAACAAAATGTTACATGTATGTATTCCCCCTATACATTAATTCTATTTATCCCCCCTTTCACTTCGAATGTGAGTGGCTTGTGGGAAGTCTATCTTTATTTTTTCTAGTTGCTCAGTGGTGATCCCTAACGCTGAACAAGAGGGACAGATCTCATTTCCAAATACTTCACACAAACCAAAATTTGTAAGTTATTTTACCAACCTATAAAAATTCTATGCACATTTTTTTAAATTCCAAACCAATATAACATTTTTACTTACTGTCCGTGAGTAAGTTATGGTGGGTCGTGGTGTAAGTGATGGTGCCTCACTAGCAGCGGCCCCAATTGGGTGCTCTTCAAGCACCACTTGCTCACTCTCAAGCTGCATAAAATAATATATATGTCAATGTCAGCAAATCAATGGGTGCACCAAAAATATACTTCCATGTACAAAGAAAACTATACTACATGGAGGGACAATGACTTTTTCAAAGAAAGAGAGACTTACATGTACCTGGGGGAAAGAGGTGGGTGACAGATGACCTTGATTAGGTGCTCGTCAAGCACCACTCACTCACTATCAAGCTGCATAAAATAATATATATGTCAATGTCAGCATATCAATGGGGGAAACAATGAAAAAGATACTTGCATGTACAAAAAAAACTATACTACATGGAGGGACAACTGGGGAAACATAGATAGAAGATAACCGATATATAAATATACCTGGGGGACATGAAGAGGTGTGTAACCAGTGGGGGGAACAACTAAAACTCAGATAAAAGGATTGGCATATGCATTAGAGAGCAAGGCCGCTTGGTGGACAGTTGTATCAAACATAGGTTCCTATGTACAAAATCATAAAGATACAATTAGACAATTTCAAATAATTAAAAAGTACATGTTAAATCATTAAAAGCACAATTAAAAGAAAGCGAGACATACACTTACCTGGTGGGGGGTCAGAGGTGGGTCACCAACAACATCGATTTGGTCCTCTTCAAGCACCGTTGCCGCACTAGATGCCTGCATAAAGTAACATATGTCAATGGCAAATAATACAAAGAAAATGATTTTTTCAAAGAAATTAAAACATACATGTACCTAGGGGGGGAGAGGTAGGTCACCAACAACCTGGATTTGGTGCTATTCAAGCACCACTGGCTCACTCTATTCCTACATAAAGTAACATATGTCAATGTCAGCAAATAAAAAAAAATGAGACATGTAATACATGGACGAACAATGAATTTTTCAAAGAAAGCGAGACATACACGTACTTGGTGGGGGGGCAGAGGTGGGTCACCAACAACATCGATTTGGTGCTCTTCAAGCACCATGGCCTCACTATATGCCTGCATAAATTAACATATGTCAATGCCAGATAATACAAAGAAATCGAGACATATACTACATTGACAAAAAATGATTTTTTCAAAGAAAGAAAAACATACATGTAAGTGGGAGGGGAGAGGTGGGTCACCAACAACCTAGATTTGGTGCTCTTCAAGCACCACTACCTCAATAGATGCATGCATAAATTAACATATGTTAATTTCAGCAAATACAAAGAAAATGAGACATATACTACATGGACAAACAATGAATTTTTCAAATAAAGTGAGACATACTTGCATGTACAAATTAAACTATACTACATATACCTATGAAAGGTGAGAAATTGGGTCACCAGAGGGTGAACTAACTGCCAATGGACTAAATGGATGGGCATATGAATCAATCAAAAAGGTCATTCAACTGGCATACATATCAATATGCTACGTAACAAAACATAAATATACAATTAGAAAATTTCTAATAATTAAAAGAATACATGTTGAATCATTAAAAGCATAATTAAAATAATACCTGGGTTTGGGAATATTCCTCTATCTATGAGGGACGTGCCTGGGATTCCACAAACTCATTGTGCCCACCCTGCAAAAATATATTGTATCCATATTAGGACGTATTGAATGTTGCAATCTCTACTATAAATATGTAAATAACGATGACAAATTGAAAAGTAAAGTTCTTACAGCTAATGATGAAGCACCAAAATCATATGCAACATTGAATGCTGCATCAATGTCATCAACATCAATCTCCAGACAATGCAAATCTGGGGTGCAATGGGACACCAGCTGTATATTTGTTCACATAAATTGTTAGATAATTAAATAGAAATAAATTAGGAAACAATTGAAAAATATGATATAAAACAAAATATAATATGTAAAGAATGAGTTTTACTTACATATTAAAGTAATCCATCATCTCGAAACTTTGAATCAGCCCCATAGCATATGCTTACAAACATTGTGCAAGGGTGTGGAATAACACGACGCTCTGAACCCTCTGTGTCTCCAGTGTGATATGTAGCTCTAGTACGGTCTATAGACCTAGTAAGTGGGTCCTAAGTGTGCGATGGGGAAACCTCAGAAGTTCCAACCCCTTTGCCTATATTTCCTTGGACAACAATCCCATGTTGAAGCAATGTATCTGCCAAGTCGAATAAGGCCTCCTGTGTATCACCAATCATGCGACCTGCAGGAGGATATACTCAAGGGGGTTTTGGTGTGCGTGGAGGGCATGGTACATGGTTAGGATTAGCCCTAGCCCCTTCCCTATCTTGGGGCATCCCATGACCCACACCCTAGAACTCTAAAATATCAAAATAGTTCACATGTTTCCCCAAGATAAATTTCGCATACAACTTCCTCAGGAAATAGCATGGGATGTCTCTATTCCCATGAGGGTCCTCATCGAAGACCATGTACCAATGATCCATCCAATTGGATTTCACATTTGTTTCCACGCACCAGTCTATGGAAATGCGTGGTCGATTGGAAGGATGGAACCAATCTGGTTCTAGGGTCCCAGAATAATGAAAACAATTGGTATTTTATTATCTTTAGTTTTTTGACATCTTATCTCTCCACCCATTGGAATAGTATTGCCTCTGGGAATATTTGTACGAGCTAATGTTGTAGAGTGTTGCCTAGGCATTGGCAAATGTGTTTGTTATGGTATCTAATGCCTCGACTAATTATTATCTTAAATAGTCCCCCCTCTAAATAGTGAGCTAAGGCGCCTCAATGCACATTTTCTTCAACATTTGTGTTCCCTGTTAATATTAAAACAACAAATTCAAAATTGTTTTAATATTTCATTGTTTGATTTAATTCAATATTTTTTATTAAATTCGTTTTAAAAATAACAAAAACTATAAAATTAACAAACACAAACAGAAAAAAAGAAAGCAATTTTAAAAGAAATGACCACTTACCTTCCATTGTATCCAACTTGTGAATCAACCCTTCCAAATTCATCTCCAAATTCGTTCAAACTCAAATTGCCCTTCCGGTTTTCTGCATTCTCATTCCTCGTGACCTTGATTGTGAAATGAGAAATTGAGGGCGCAGGCCTCTGTTTTTTTTTGTATTACAAATCCCAAGTGAGATATATCACACTTGTGATTTGTAACTCTTACAAAATGCAAGTGCGATATATCGCACATGCTTTATAGGCTAACTAAGCTTAGCCTCGATTTTGGGCTCGGGTTTTCCAAATCTAGCCACAGTAACGGATATGCATTATAGATTTACATTTCGGATGTGCCTTTTCTATTTCTAAAGTGTCACTAAAAAGTGAAACCAACTTCATGCAAGCATGCTCTACAAACAATACTATTAAAGTGATATATAAATACAAAATAAAATATGATAAAAAAAGTTTCATATAAATTAGGGTTAATTTAGAAACAAGCAACCTTTATAATTCTCACTCAAAGAAAGGATACATTTCTTATCCTTATAACATTTTAATCTTGTTTTAATTAACTCCATAAAATATTGATGGATCAAATAACATATTTAAAACATGATGTGATAAAATATTGAATGATCAAAAAAAACATATTTGGAACATGATTTGTCTCAGATCGTATTATAAATTATACTAAATTCTTTTGCAAGTATAATGGTGTCATTAGGAACCACAAAGCTAATATTGACGATTTTACTAAGGAAGTTCTTCCTCATAAGACTTATGAACTATTTTCTATGATATCCATTTAAGGAAAGCTTACCACTAAAAATTAAATTAAATGATAATGGATGATGCATATTTCCGTCATGATTATCATATATGCTAACAAGAATTTTTATCTTTAAAAAGTAAATATGGAATAGTAATCTTAAAGGAGCATTGTTTATCATTTTTATGTAATATAATGTTATAACATTAAAATAATTAATGATGTTTGAAGCCATAATTTTATATGAAGGTTTATGAGTTTTTTTATTAAAATATAATTAGAGTTAATGCAAGTTGTTGTTTAAATTTTATGACACATTATTTGTAATGAGAATTTGGAAAAACAACAATGTGTTAATATATTATAATATGTAGTAAAAAAATGAAAAGTAAAAAATGAAAAAGTGTCATCTACTAAAAAATAACTTTCTTTTATTATTTGTAAATATATTGGATATGTTTATGTCAACATACTACTTTAGTATAAAATGATGGAAAGTTTACGTTCTTGTGCCTCACCATGGTTTCCATGGTTTTGGATGTTAATTTTATATATGTAAATTTTAATAAAGTTTTTGAATGCCTAAAATTATGATTAAGGGTATGGCTTAATCAAACCTTTAATCAAGTTATTTTAGTTTAGGGTGTACGAACCCAATTTTATTTGTGCACCTTAAAAAATTATATGAAAAATAAAAGACATTTATATTTTGGAAATATGATATATCTAAACAAAAAACATTAAAAATTAGAAAATATTTGTTTTTAAAAAAAATACATATATTTATAATTTGGATAATGTTTTTTGTGTATGAAATTTCATAACAATGAACATGTGATTCATATTTAAAATCATGGTTAAAGATTGAAAACTTGATCCGAATTTATCTGAGAAATAAATGAAAGAGTGTGTGTATATGTATATATATAAAGTTGGTTCATAGATACACAGGTGAAGGGCACTTGCAGACAACATGTTTAGCTATATTGGGTGGTCAAAGCTGCGCACTTTCTTCATCAAGGAAAGTGGATCACCAGGAGTCAAATTCAATAGGAGTATAAGCAGTCTCCCCATTTGGTGCAGGAACTTAATGCAATGGAGGCCATTGCTTCTTAAGAGGGGGATGAATGATCAAGATGGATATGGATGGCCACCCACCTATTCCATTGGGTGAAAAAAAAAATCTTGGTGATTCGAGGGGCTAGGGGTTGTAATGGCATACGTTGGTCCCATTTGAAAGTTGTAGTGCTAAGAAAAAGTTACACCTCGAGGAAGTTGATGTATCAACTAACCACCTCTATCCCACAAACGTTTTGATGGTTCATCTCTTAGGGTTAGGTTTAGGGTTTCTCTTCAAGTATTTATGATAAAATTCCTTTATGCCTCCTTTTGAATTCAACTTGTAAAAAATGAACATAGTCGCTCCATATTTTCTCAGAAATATAGCTACCACAATTCTAGATACTTTTATTTTAGAGTCTATTATGTTTATGTGATCTAGGAGGATATTGGTGGCCACCCACCTATTCCACTTGGACCCCCACCATCATTTCTTTCAGTCTTCCAGTTTCCTTAATTGCAGCACAATTTACTATTTTTGGTAGTTTTCGGTTCCTAAACTTCTGGAGCCGTTTTGAGGCCCTAAACAACGTTTTTTCAGCATCGAATGTCTAGAAAATATGAGTCCATTGTAGAATCAATATTTGTTGCTTATGGATGTATTCCTTGAAGAGATATTTCTAACAATGTATCATGCGCGTCAAACGGAGGTAGTATGCCAAAGTTATGACCCCGAGAAATTGATGTACCAAGTTACCCAACGAGGCCCACATTCTGGCATTTCACCTCCTAGGGTTAGATTTTTGGATGTGTAGGGTTTCCATTGTTTCTCAATAATATATAGTCCTTCGAGCCTCATTATAACACATAGTTTAGAGGCATGTAGCTGCCACATCTCTTCTCAGAGATAAGCTACTAGCACTCTAGCTAGTTCAATTCCATTCTGTATGTAAACAAGTTTCAATTCTTTGATTAATGAAATGAAGTGTTATTTCCGCTACATATTTGTTTCTATGGTTATTTGTGTATTCTGTTGCTTTCCTGCATAAATCCAGATCAGTGGTATTAGAGCAATTTGATCTTTCTCGATCCTTCTTTGCATGTCCCCAACGAGGGTGGGGTATAAAGATTTAGGGCTCGATCTGGTTGAACCTTTGCAAGATCATCCTCACAAATATCGACGGCCTCCCATGGGGGACAAAAAGAAAGACGAGGGTGTAGAAGATCCTATCAAAATGTTGCTCGAGGAGGCCCTTGAAAAACAAAGGAACGCGATGATGGATAACTTTGCCCACATCCTTTAATGACTTCCCACTGGTGGCACATCTGCATCTAGCAGCCACTCTGGAAGCACAACCCCCTTTAAGGTACAAGTAAAATTCAACATTCCCATATTTGATGGCTGAATAGATGCAGACGCCATAAATAGATGGTTGAATCTATTAGAAGGATATTTCTCGGTTTAGGACTTTTTCAACCAGGAAAAAATTACTTTTTCACTACTCAAAGCCGCCCCCCATGTGAAGGATTGGTGGGAAACCTACTGTGAGAGAAAGGATGAGGAGGAATCTTCTCTGTTCTTGGCCATACCCACTTGGAATTCATTCCAAGATGCCATAAAGCCACAATATTATCCCATGGGGAGCTATTACGAAAAGTACATACAATGGACTATGATGTGGCAGCAAAGAGATCAAGATGTGCATGAGATGATGAATTTGTTCCATACCCTGCGCACCAAGTTTGGTATCAAAGATTCAAAGAAACATTTGGTGCTGAAGTACCGTAGTTGTTTTCATAGATAAATTTAGGAGGAAATAGAGTTCCTCGACATCTCCTCGCTTGGTATGGCATACCAGTATGTTGCCAAAATTGAGCAAACATTCAAATAGAAAAAGCGAGACTTTGGACCTACAAATCAGAAGCAAGCGAAAGGTGCCCCAAAACCGCAGAACCAAGGACACAACCAAGGCATGGAAACTCAAGACAAATTGCCAAAGCCACAAGAAAAGAACAACACTGTGAAGCCAAAGAAGGAAGCGGGAAAGTGGTGCGAGTTCCATAAGAGCCCCACTCACAACACCAGTGAGTGTCGGGCCAAGCAGTCACTAGTGGACGAGATAAAGGATTTTGAATCAAATGCATACTATGACACCAAATCAGAACCCAAGAAGGGGAATGACAGAGGGAAGAAGATGATCGATGCAAATCCCAATGTCACCGTTGCCAGCACGAAGATCCAAAAGGAAGAACCAGAAGTTTCAGAGGAGGAGGAGTGTCTTTTCCACTCCCAAATGTGGGTAAAGGGTTCCCCGCTATAGTTCATTGTCAATAGTGGGAGCCAAAAGAACCTCATTTCATCAAAGGTCATGAAGCGGTTGGGCTTTCCTAACATAGCACACCTTCAGCCATACACCATCGGGTGGCTTTACTAAGGATGGGATCTCCGGGCTAGCCAGCAGTGTTGCCTTCCCTACAGCATCAAGCCCTTCACTAATGAGGTATTATGTGATATTGCTCCTCTTGATGTTTGTGATGTATTATTGGTTCAACCATACTTATGGAAGTGACATGTTGTGTATGAGTGTCATCCTCATGCTGTTATTATTACATTGGTAAATAAGCTATACAGGATACCAGAGGTACCACCTCCTACCGTTATCTCTTTGGTTACTGCAAAACAATGCAGTAAGCTCATTTCCAAAATTAGGAAATTTGTTTTCTTAATGATATGCCCTTAGGGAAAGAAGAAGGTTGTGGCCATGATAGAAAGGTTCCATTTGCATGACAAAAACAAATGGACAAGGTGGTGGAGGATTATGAAGACATATTCACCTCACCCACAGGGGTTCCTCTACACTGTCAGGTCAAGCACCCCATCGATCTGACCCTAGCTGCGCCACTTCCCAATGGACCGATCTGTCGATGCTCTGTTCTAGAGAATGATGAAATCAAGAGGCAAATTCAGGAGCTGTTGTAGAAGGGTCACATCCAGCCAAGTTCATCGCCCTATGGGAGCCCGATCATGTTGGTACAGAAGAAGGATGGGACTTGGAGACTCTGTATTGACTATCGGGTGCTGAACAAGATCACTGTCCAGAATAGGTACCCAATCTCGCAGATTGATGACCTCTTGGTCAAGCTTAAAGTGGAAAAATATTTTAGCAAGATCAACTTAAATTTCGGGTATCACCAGGTACCGATCGAACCGACCGATATGTGGAAGACTTCCTTCAAAGCCAAGGAGGGCCTTTTTGAATGGTTGGTGATGCCTTTTGGGCTGACGAATGCTTTTGCAACCTTCATGAGACTAATGGATGACATCTTACGGTCATTCATCAAATCATTTGTATTAGTGTACTTGGATGACATCTTGATATTTAGCCAGACTTGGGAAGAGCACCTCCACCACATTCGACAGGTCCTCCAAACGTTGTGGCAACACAAGTTGTGTGCCAATTTGGACAAGTGCACTTTTGGCATGACCCAAGTTCAGTATCTGGGATACATTATTCATGAGTATGGGGTACATGTGGATCCAACCAAGATCCAAGTCATTCAGGATTGGCCAGCCCCAACTACTCTAGCAGAGCTTCACAGCTTTCTAGGTCTTGCTAATTTCTACCACAAGTTCATGTTGGGATTCTCTCATATCACTTGGCCCTTGAGTCAATTCACCAAGGGAGAAGCAAAAGAAAAATTCTTCTGGTAAGAAACTCAACAGAAGACATTTGCAGAATTGAAACATTGCCCTTGTTGTGCCCCAGTGCTCACATTACTAGACTTGCAACAACCATTTGAGATAGAGACAGATGCCTCTGACTATGCTATTGGGGTAGTCCTTACTCAACAAGGGAATCTAGTGGCATATCATATTGAAACACTGTCTGACATAGTTAGCAAATATCCCACTTATGACAAAGAGATGTATTCCATTGTACAGGCTTGCCGATAATGGAAGCATTACATTTTGGGGAAGGAAATGATCATCCACATAGACCATCGAACCCTATAGTTCATACAGACACAAGGGAAGTTAAAGAACGATCGCCATCAGAAGTGGTTCACATATATACAACAGTTTCATTTGATATCAAGTACAAGAAGGGAAGCAACAATAATGTTGTAGACTGCCTCAGCCGACCACCGATCATGGCAATAACCACTGTGCTCAACTCTTGTGGGCTCGAGACCTCTGATTGGCCGCTTCTCTACAAGAGTGATCCAGAATTTAGCCAGACATACAAGACAGTCTTGGAGGGAAACCAAGTTCCAAATTTTCACCTCAGGATGCACTACTATGTCACATGGGACACCTTTGTGTTCCTTCAAGTGAGCGTGCCAAGATGATTTGGGAAGCGCACTATAGTTGGGTCGCTGGGCATTTTGGGGTTGAGAAAACAGTGGCAGTACTGCAGAAGTATTTCTATTGGCCAAACCTTCAACAAGACTTTGGGAAGTACATCTGGTCCTGTACTTCCTGCGCCATTACTAAACCATCCATCAAGAAGCAAGGCATCTATACTCCAATGCCTACCCCTAGTCGACCTTGGGAATCCATCTCCATGGATTACATGTCGGGGCTTCCTTCTAATAAGCACAACAATGACTATGTGTTCATGGTCATCAACAGATTCTCAAATATGGCCATAATGGCAGCCTGCAAGAAGAATATCATAGTAGAATCCACTACTAAAATATTCTTTGAACGAGTGTGGGTACACTTTGGGATCCCACAGTCTATAATCTCATATCGGGATAGCAGGTTCCTTAGTACATTCTGGTCTAGCCTATGGTCAATGCTAGACACCAAGATCACAAAGTCCATAGCTTTCCATCCCCAGACTGATGGCTAGACAAAGGTCGTTAACCGAATGATCATACACATTTTGCGCATGTACAACTTAAATCATCCACGCACATGGGATGAGAGCCTCCCCTATGTACAACATCGCTATAACCAGGCCCTACATAGCTCAACTGACCATAGCCCCTTTCAGGTGGGCTTGGGATTCCAGCCACTATGTCCCATTAACGTAGCCATTCCATTTGTAGCTACTCAAGCTGATTTAGCCCATGTCCAGTCTGAAGTTTCTAAGGCGAACAAATTCACTGAGCGCATTCAGTAGATTCACCAATAGGTTCATGACATATTGGATAGATCCAATGCTAAGTACAAGCAACAGCATGATTAGCATCAGGTACAACACAACTTCTAGGTGGGCAACAAAGTGTGGCTACATTTGCAAAAGGAGCGCCTCACTGGACCCCACCGCAAGCTTCACCCACTCTGATATGGGTCATACACCATCACCAAGGTTTTTAGGGACAATTCCTTCGAGCTCAATATTCCACCATTCCTTGGTCTCCACCCAGTGTTCAATGTGGACCACCTTCAACCCTACTTTCCACCTCTACTGGACACATCAGACGTGGCAGAACAACTCACACCAAAAGAGTTAAACCTCAACTGCCTAGAACAAGCCACAACTGATCGGATTATGGACACACAAATCAAGAACACCTGCCAAAAAAATATCCAGCCATATCAAGTTATTAAAGTAGGCCAACTCCTTCACCAGGGAAAGTGGCTCACTAGAGACCAAGTTCAGCAGAAGTTTCCTCATCTCATGGAGGAACTCAATGTAATGTGGACCATTGCTTCCTAAGGGGTGAGGAATGATCTAGGAGGATATTGGCAACCACCCACCTATTCCACTTGGACCCCCACCATTGTTTCTTTCAATCTTCCAGTTTCCTTAATTGCAGCACAATTTACTATTTTTGGCAGTTTTCGGGTCCTAAACTTTCGGAGTTGTTTTGAGGCCCTAAATGACATTTTTTCAGCATCAAATGGTTGAGAAAATATGTGTTCATTCTACTTAATTTTTTTTAGAGGTGTATTCCTTTAAGAGAACTTTCTAACGATGTATCATGCGCGTCAAACAGAGGTAGTATGCCAAAGTTACGACCCCGGGAAATTGATGTACCAAGTTACCCAATGGGGCCCACATTCTGGCGTTTCACCTCCTAGGGTTAGGTTTTTGGATGTGTAGGGTTTCCATTGTTTCTCAATAAATATATATTCCTTTGAGCCTCTTTGTAACACAGAGCTTAGAAGCATGTATCCGCCACATCTCTTCTTAGAGATAAGCTACCAGCACTCTAGCTAGTTCATTTCCAATCTGTATGTAAACAAGTTTCAGTTCTTTGATTAATGAAATGAAGTGTTATTTCCAGTGCATATTTGTTTCTATGGTTATTTGTGTATTCTGTTGCATTCTTGCATAAATCTGGATCATTATGTTTCATTCATTTAAGAGAATTTGCGTTCTTTTGTATCAATCTGTTTCTTGCAATATATATATATGCCTTTATATTTGGTTATCAAATAAATCCTAATAAAAAATGGATTTTATTTTTGTTTATACAACCCAAATGGTTTTTCATTTTGGAATTTTGGTGCTAAGACAAAACAACTATAATCAACCAACATGTAGAGGAAAATATACAACGAGTCCAATTTTTTTTTAATCAACAATAGTGTGCACTGTTGGAAAGAGGGATCAAGCTAAACTAGCTTACCTATATATTTAAGTACAAAAGAAAATAAGAGAAAAGAGAACACCAGATATACGTGGTTCACCCTATTGGGATACTTCCATGGGAAGGTAGTCTTCTATTATCTCCAAAATATCTCCTCAAGTTTACAAGAGAGAAATGCCAAAAACCCCAATACAATACAGAAAGATCAAGTATGTTGTTGTGATGTGACTCCCTTGACCTGTTTGGGTACACAAGGTACAGCCAAAAGACCGAACACCTTAAGCAGCTGCTTCACACAAATAGATCACAGATCAACACTTTGTTGTTTGTCACATGGTTAAAACCCTCAAGAGGGAAATAGCCCACGGCCCTAGCCAAATAACTACTTGGAGTAAAATATTATGCAAAATAAAGAAAGTTACACGAGCTTATCATAATTGATCAACTAGCCAAGGGCCCTCTATGCTCTTTAAATAGAGATCATAGACCAATTGGGTGTTAAGCCATGGATCAATGGTAGGTATGATCTAAGATAAGTTGAACTGTCGGATCACTCTATGTCTAGAACATATCGTGACCGTCAGATTAGAATATTTACAAATGCATACTAATGCATACTAAATAAATACACTTTTACCTAACGGATATATTACACAATTTGATCTTAACTAACTCCTAAGTGTCTAAATATCCTAACATCCCCCCTTAAGAACAAATTGGGATAGGATTTAAGGATTTACAAAAGTGACACTATTAGGAGAAGGAAGGAGGCATTAGAGCCTATCCCCCATTAAGGACACATTCGTGAACTCCTAACATAAATCAAAGTTTAGAAAACTTAGAAAACTTTTCTTCTGTAAGAGACTTGGTGAAGATGTCTAGAACTTGATCATCTGCAGGGAAATAGAGCATTTCAAGACCACGATCCTGAATAAGATTTATGATGAAGTGCATGTGTAGCTCAATGTGTTTGTTGCACTGATGTATAACTGGATCTTTGGCGAGATTGATGGCACTTTGATTGTCATGCCAAAGTGGAGTAGGCTGCTACTGCTCGAATCCAAACTCTGAAAGGATCTGTTGAAGCCATAAAGCTTCCTGACTGGCATTAACTATGGCTTGATATTCTACTTCTGCTGAAGAAAGAGCAAGATCTTGTTGTTTCTTACAAGCCCAAGTGACAGGTCTAGATCCCAGACTGAAAACATAACCTGTAGTAGACTTTCGATCATCACGATCGTCGACCCAATCTAAACCAATGAAACCAACCAACAAAGGTTTCCCCCCTATACTATAATGAATCCCAAACTGAATTGTACCTCAAATATATTGAAGTATTCTTTTTGCTGCTTTCCAGTGACTTTCATGAGGAGTTTGCATATAACGAGAAACACAACTAACGATAAAGGAAAGGTCAGGATGGGAATGAGTCAAGTATAAAAGACTACCAATAAGCTGACAATACAAGGTGGCATCTACTTCAAGAGAAGTACAACTGGCAGAAAGTTTGACTCTAGACTGGAAGGGAGAAGGGGTTGGTTTACAATCTTCCATGTGGAAGTGACGAAGAAGGTCACAAGCATACTTAGATTGGGAAAGAAAGATTCTTTCTTTGGTTTGCAAGACTTGGAGACCAAGAAAATCTTGTAAATGTCCTAAGTCTAACATTTCAAAATTTTTCTTAAGACTGGATTTCACATGGGTTATAAGTTTAGGGTCACTACCAGTAAGGATAATATCATCAACATAAAGAACAAGTATGATGAGATGGTTTCCTACTTTCTTGGTATAGACATTGGGGTAAGAATGGAATCTAGAAAACCAGTGTCAAGGAGAAAGCTATCCATTTTGGCATACCAAGCTCTAGGAGCTTTCTCAAGGTTATATAAGGATTTCTTAAGGAGACAGACAAGGCTAGAGTTATCCTAAACATATCCAGGAGGTTGTTCCATGTAAATTTCCTCCTATAAATCACCATGTAAAAAGTCAAACTTGACATCCATTTGATGGACTTCCTAGTTATGTAAGGCTGCAAGGGAAAGAAGGAGGATGGAATTTATTTTTGCGACAAGAGCAAAGGTTTCATTGTAGTCAATCCCTTCAACTTGGGAAAAACCTTTGGAAACTAACCTTGCCTTAAGTCTTTCAACACTTCCATCTGATACATACTTAGTTTTGTAGACCCATTTACATCTAACAAGTTTCTTCATTTTGGAAGAGGAATAAGATCCCAAGTATCGTTTTCCATTAAGGAACGATATTCTTCATCCATAGCTGCATCCCAATCTGGATCATGATTCTCAGAAACTTGAGCCAAAAGAGAAGAGGCTGGATGAAACTGAGAATGTGTTCAACGTTGATCTCTAGGATTACTGGAAGATCACTAGCTACTTCACATGTTGAATGGACCCATCGAGGAAGCATTGGTGTTGGTGCAATTGGAGGAACATGAGCAGGTGGAGGTGGATTTTCATCCTCATTGTCATCATCAGAAACTGGAGTTGGAAACCTGTCAAGGAAGTTGGAAGAAGAAGAAGAAGGAACAACCGCCAAATCAGGCTTGTATGCCAAAGATGGAACACCCGCCAAGTTAGGCTCATAGGCCAAAATATTTTCATCAAATTTAACATCTCTTCTAATGATTATATCATGAGAATGTGGCTGGATAAGTCTATAACCTTTTACATCTTCTGAATATCCAACAAATATGCAATTTTCACTTTTAGGCTGTAATGCTTTCCTTTTTTCATCCGGAATGTGAGCCCATGCTTCACAACCAAACACACGAAAGTGACTTACATCTGGTTTAATTTTACTCCATGCTGCTTCCAGTGTTATACCTTGTAAAACTTTAGTGGGTGTGCGATTAACTATGTAATTTGCATAATTTATGGCCTCAGCCCAATATTGAAGACTCAGTCCCTTAGATTGGATCATACAATTAGCCATTTATTTTATAGTGTGGTTCTTCTGTTCAGCTACACCATTTTTTTGTGGTGTATATGGAATAGTGTCCTGTTGTTGGATTCCTTGTTCAATGCAAAAAGTAGTGAACTTGTTGTTAACATATTCTCCTCCATTGTCAGATCTTAACTTAATAATTGGATGACCAGATTGTTTTTCAACAAGGGCCTTGTAGGCCAAGAACATGTTAAATACTTCGCTCTTAAGTTTTAGGAAGTAAACTCAAGTGCGTCTAGAGTAGTCATCAATGAAAGCTATGAAATATTTGAAACCAGAAAAGTAAGCAGATGGAAGAGGGCTACACAAGTCACTATGCACAAGCTCCAAGGGAACCGAGACATGCCAAGAGGCACGTTTGTCAAAACTATCCTGATGATGTTTTTCGAGTACACAACTGGAACAAACACCATCCTTGCAAGATACCATCGAAAGACCAATGTTGTAATCTCACAGATCACATAGGGTTAGCAATAATACACATTAATAATAGATATACATAATAGAGACAAGAGACAAGAACAAGTAAGCAAAATAACAGATTATATTATAGTGGAAGGGTCCATACAATACACAGAACTAAATCGAGTTCTCATATGGCTCAATAGCCTAATATATATGAATTACAAATAGTTACAAATAAATACTTGTCGGTTTGGTGAACCAACATCAAATTATGTAGCCAACCTAACCTCTAATTAGTCATCTGATTAACTAAGTCGACTATCATTTAAGTCAGCTTACTGACTTGCTCCTCCAACATCTCCCCCACAAACAAACCGTTTCTTCGTCCCGAAGAAATAGGGAGGTACAAAAAAAATTCTTTTTCGGTACTTAGGTGGTTAATTCTGTGCTTGGTCTTCATGGGCTATGAAGCTTGATTGTTGGTCTTTTATACACACAGACTTCAACAATTACTTCAGTTGTCACTGCCAGCTGATGTTGAAATGCTGTCCAACTTTGCAGTATTTTTTGGATGTCGATTGTTAATGTAGTCAAACTTGATAATATCAACATATTTTCTTGAATGGAGAGTTCTGCTATGTTCTCCATGTCGGTTCGGTGAACCGACATGACCTTATATGACCGACCTAACCTCTAGTTAATCGGCTAATCGACTAAGTCAGTTATCGTTTAAGTTAGCTTACCGACTTGCTCCTCCACCAACTCCCCCACAAGCAAACTGTTTCTTTGTTCTGAAGAAACAGGGAGGTACAAATTTTTTTATTTGCCGGTACTTAGGTGGTTATATCTGTGCTTGGTCTTCATGGACTGTGAAGCCTGATTGTTGGTCTTTTCTGCACACAGACTTTGACAATTGCTTCAGCTGTCACTGACAGTTGATGTTGAAATGCTGTCCAACTTTGTAGTATTTTTTGGATGTCGATTGTTAATATAGTCAGACTTGATAATATCGACATCTTTTCTTGAATGGAGAGTTCTACTATGTTCTCCATGACGGGACCCATAAATCCTCTGCTGTCTCAAAAAGTCATCTCATCTACGGGAAGACGATGTCTAATTTTTATAGATTTGGAATTGCTTGTTGCACCCATTGGTGTGCTTGTCACTCGTGCTTCTACAACTTGGCGGTTTTGGGCACTATTTGATTTTCAATTGTGCTCCTGAGTTCTACCTCTGTGTTTTTTCTCTTTTCAAGCGCTTGGATTTCTTGTCGAGTTTGTTGAACTTGCTAATAGACTTGCCCATAGTATGCAGGCCAATATCTCAGTACTTCTTTTGTAATGACCAACTCCTCCATGTGATCTCATAGTACTTTGTATTCTTTTGTGAAAGTTGTGTGTTGATGTGTCAGCAGTCAAACTATTTATTCTTTCTGCTCCTCTTTGGTATCCTGCCTTTGTGCCTGTAGGGCTGACACCATGCTCTCAAATAGCTGATAAGCATTTTCTAGTGGCTTGTCGGTGTCATCCTCTGTCGGACCTGGTATCATAGATTGAACCAAGTTTGTACATTTGTTAAGGAACTCGACTTATTATTTTTGGTTCTCGTCGAGCTCCCTATGTCTGCTCTGGCTCCTTGTTTTTTCTTTGATTACCAATGATTCCAATAGTTGTCCTAATTCTCCATCCTTTATTTTAGTTGGGTCGACTGCAATGGTCGATCTAAGTTGACTGATGTGGACCATTGTTGTCTAGATTTGATGGTCCTTCTTCTTCTTGTCTTTATTTCTTTTGTGCTTTTGCTGCTCTATTTGCTTTGGCACCTGTGTACCTATAACAATCAGAATTGGTTGCTAGCTAGCAGTAGTCGATGGTATTTCTGGTTGGGCTGGTTGGATAACTGCTGCAACTGGTTCTGCATCTGGCTGGATGGATTTAAAGGGTCTAGATGTGGTTGCAGTTGGTGCTAATGGTTGTGGTGGAGGTGGTTTAGGTGTAGCTGGTTGGATTAGCAACTCTGGTTGGTGAAGCGGTGGTGATGGTGTTGGTGAATGGTCTGGTGTGATTGGATTAGTGGAGATATGGTTGGGTGAGAGTTCGTGGGTTTGTGGAGGTGATTTTTCCTCAAGGTCAGAGAAGAGTTCCTCGATTTCTCGACTTATTTTTTCAATGTCCTCTCCTTTCTCATCTCCGATCGGTTCATTGGCTAGTGGGTTGGGTTCGGGGTCGGTCAGAATGATAGATGTGGTCCGACTTGCAACAACTTAAGCTTCTTTGTCAGGATTCCTTTCAAATGTCGAACTCGCAATTGCAAAAATCCTCGATCTTTGAAGTATTTGGCCAGGTTGGGGAATGGTCAGTCTAGAACCACCAGTTTCAAACAAAGGATCTTTGGTGGTGATATTTTGAACCGACGTGAGTAACTCGGGAAATTTTTCGATATATTCCTCGAGGTCTCTGTCACAGTCGAACTTTTCCTTCACAGTCTCTGACATAGCATTATTGCATATGTCGAGTGGACTTATGGAAAGTTGTTCTGGGATTAGCTCTTGTGTGATTTTGGTCAGAGATGGGGGTGGTGTAGACACAAGATCCACAACATTTTTAGCTGTCGAAGTGTTTGTGCTTTTCACACTCTTTGGCCGACCTTGTTGTGCCCCTGCTTCGACAAATCTTTGGAACTGTGTTTCTACTGGCACTTTGTTTGTTGCGGCATCTTCTATAATGTCGCATGCCATGGCTTCCAGTTCTTCCTTGTCTTCTGAGGACTCTGGAATGATAAGCTTGTGCTTACCTTTCCCTTGCTCCCGTTCCTGTATTTTATTCCTTTTTCTTGAGGCTGTTATCTCCTTCGATAATTTGGTTATGTTTTCTTTGGTGACAACATACTCTGGATCTTCAGTGTCTGTTTCTCCTCCCTGGTCTTCAGTCGAGACAAGGCTTTCTTTAGCTAGATTGGCTACCAATTGTTATGTTTGTGTCTCTTCCCTTTGTGCTGTCAAAGGTTTGATTACGATTTGTAGTCAACTGGTGCATTCGATCAGCGTCTCCTCTAAAACAAATGTGCTGATGTAAAGGTTGAGCTCGTAATCTTCTTCTTTCTTTAGGTCTGTCAGTGGCTCTTCTATTGAGAAATTTATTTCTTTTTCCCTTGCTGGTATCGACAGTTTTGAACCTGTCTGTTGAGCTAACTCTCAGAAGAACTCTTCGACTATCGGGTAATAGTCAAGAGATCTCACCTTTACCTTGGCACCTTGCATGTACCATACCGCAATATGGTCAAGTTCTAACTAGATGTGGGCATTTTTTGGCAGACTTCGTCGGATGTTCTGGGGCACCCTCCATCTGGTCGTGCAGACTTTCAACTATTGGAACCAGTTTTCGAACAACACTTTTCCATTTGCAAGTTCTTTCAGTGTTCCATTCTAGGAGAATGGTTTAAATGTCCACATATAAAATTTTGTCGGTTCTTGAAATTGCTTATCCCTGACAGGGCACAAGGTGTACATTACTATCCATAACATTAGGGATGGAAACATGATAATTCCTCTCGACTCCTGACATTTTTTGCAGATGCCTTTGAGCATGTCGGCAACATACTCAGCCCATCTGTATATATTTCCTGTGTGGGAAATGGTATCCACTACCTCCAACATATCAAGTTTGAGGTCGCTTCCTTGACCTATCGATGTAAGTGCAGTGGCTATGATTTTGGCCACTATTTGTGGTGTCTAAGTTTGTATTTGGCTAATCATTATCCCTTTGGAGTTTTTTCCTCATGTTGATCCTATTATTTATTCTACCAACCCTTCCTTAATTCCAACTGGTACTAGTTCACCTTGGTTTGATAACCCAGTCAATTCAGAAATTACTTCTGCAGAGATTTCAACATGTCAGTCGACATAAAATCTATAGTTATGATACCTGATTATGATAAATTTCACTGTTTTTTCCTTAGTGCCTCCAAAGTTGGCCATGATCAGTGCATTGATTAGGTTTACGATGGTACTATGGTTAATTTTCTCTGCAGCTTGTGTAGGCCTTTTGTCGACATAAGCCCACTCTTTAATCTCGGTCCCTAGTTTCACCCATGAGCTCTCTTGAACCTTGGCGTTCTTGATGAGTTTGAGTCTCCTCGTCAATGGTGTCTCCGCAGTATGTAGTTTTTAGCCTTGGCTACAGCTCTAGTTTGTTTAGGTGCCATCTTATCGGTCTGTCAGTCGATTTTGCTTCAGTATTCTTGATTTTCAGTCGTTTGGTTGTGAATTTGCTCTCTCTGTTTGGAATGCTGTAAATGATCCTTTAGTGGTTCGGTATTTATAGTTGATGTGTTTGAAATTTTTGTCGATGGGTGTATTAATGGCGGACATGATGGTCCAGTATGAACACTTGATTTTTCATTAATGATGATTTGATTTTGTCGTCCGTAGTCATGAAGGCGAGATGGGAATTCCTAGGTCATTGGTCAATGTCAATTATGTGAGCGGTAGATGGTGTTATGTCGATGGGCATGATGTCAGTTGTCATGGTGGTGATTTCGTATCATACTTTCTTATGTTTTTTTATCTTGTTTTAGTTTTTGGATTTTCATATTTTTATAGCTTTTGTTTAACTATTATGGTCAATTTTTTTTCTTTTTTTGAACTGGTTTAGTTTCTGTATCGCTTTAGTCGAGCACCATTAAGAAGTTTCCAAAATACTATCCCTTGTAGCGTCCTTTGTCAGACTGATTCATTGGCATGTACCTGTTTGACAACATAGGGTCCCATCCATTTTGTATGTAGCTTTTTGGGTTTTTCTTTTACCCGACTATTGTATAGTAAGGCAACGTATCTTACCGACAGGTTTTTGTTTTTGATGTTTCAGTCGTGCCATGCCTTCTGTTGTTGTTTCTAGATTTCCTGATGTTGTAACACGATTAGTTGGTGTTCTTCAAGCTTACTTAGTTGCAATAGTCGGTCCTTTCTTCCTTGGTCGACATCAACATGCAAATTTTTTGCGATAATAGGTGTCTATTGTCGAAAGTGTAGAGGAACTACTGCTTCATGTCCATAAACTAGTCGAAATGGTGTTTGGTCGGTTGAGCGCTTATATGCTGTTCAATATGCCCATAGTATTACAGGTATATTTTTATCCCAGTCGTCTTGGTCAATGTTACATATTTTTGCTAATCATTTTTTTAATGTTTTGTTAAATGCTTCAATTGCTCCATTCAACTGAGGGTGGTAAGCTGTACTCCGTCGGTGGTTAATTTGGAACTGGTATGTTGGTGTTTTAAAAGTTTTATTGATGAAGTGTGTTCCCTGGACACTGATTAGGGTTAATGGACATCCAAATTTGGTAATTATATTCTCATAGATAAACTTAGCAGCTATCTCGCTGGAACATGTGTCAACTGGTTCTGCCTCTGCCCATTTGGTTACGTATTCGACTGTAGTTATTATGTACCTTGCACCTGTTCTTTTTGCTAATATAGGAAATGGTCCTATGAAGTTGATGGCCCAAATTTCAAATGTCAAACTTGGGTTTACTGATATCAGGGGCATTTCTGTACTAGGCAGGGGTCGACCTAGTCATTGACATCTATCACATTGGCTTACAAAGTTTTTGCAATCTTTGTGAAGTGTCGACCACCACAACCCTGATTGCTGGATTTTCTTTGCAGTTGTATCTACTTGGAAATGTCCTCCTATAGGTCCATAATGTGCTTCATACATAATATTATTTCTTCCATGTTTCAGTATGCACCTTCTGAGGATGTCATCTAAACCCATTTTATATAGGAATCCATTTATGAGACTGTATGGTGCAAATTTCATGGCTAAGATTTGTTTCTTCTTTGTAATCATACCTTCTGGTGCTTGTCTATCTTCTAAAAACTGAGCTATTTCCTCTAAATCTGCATGGACTGCTTCTATTCAAAATAAATGTGCATCCGGTAAGTCGTCTTCGACTTCTGTCGGTTCCTCCCCTGTCTCGATTCGGGATAAGTGGTCAGGACCGACATTTAGCTTACCTGGTTTGACAATGACTTCAAATTAAAATTCTTGGAATAGAAGTAGCTATCGACAAATTATTCCATGGTGTAGAGGATTATTCACAAGGTAATTTAGAGCTTGATGGTCAGTGTAAAAGATAAATGGATTAGCTAGTAGATAGTGTCGATATTTTTGTAGTGCAAAGACCATTCCTAATGCTTCTCTTTTGGTTGTCGAATAGTTTCTTTCAACTTTGTTTAGTTTTCTGAAACTGCAAAATATAGGATATTCCATTCCATCATCTCCTGGCTGAGTTAGGATTGCTCGTATTGCTAGGCCTGATGCATCGATGTGAACATGGAATTTGATCGACCAGTTTTGAAACCTTGGGATGGGCGTTTCGACTAACTTTCTTTTTAGTTTTTTGAATGATATGTTGCACTCCCCTGTCCAGTTAAATTCCTGGTCATCTCTTAGCAATTCTTCCAAAGGGTACGTCATGTCTAAATAATGTCTTATGAATTTTCTATAGTATCCTGTATGACCAAGTAGTACCATTAGAGGAAATTTCAACTCAAAATTGGCCTTTTAACTTTAACTCAAATTCCATGTCATCATGTGTTAGCTAATGAAATTTATTTAGATTTGAAATACCGTATAGGTCTTAAACACTTTTTTAATATAAATTTGGGGATAAGTATCATAAAAAAAACTACCCTTTTGTTTGTATTTTTGACATATCTCCTTGTGTTTTTACTCAAATTTCAATTGGGATAGCTCATTGGATGTGGAATTAAATTTTGCATCCAATGAGTACCCTCTCGGAATACTTTTGACGGACCCTGCTATCCCAAAAACAAGAAATACCTGAAAAAATGTGAAGATGACATCATCATCACATTTTTTCAGGTATTTCTTGTTTTTGGTGTAGCAGGGTCCTTCAAAAGTATGCCGGGTGGGTACTCGTTGGATGCAGAATTTAATTCCACATCCAATGAGCTATCCCAATCAAAATTTGAGTAAAAACATGGGGAGATGTGTTGAAAATACAAACAAAAAAGTAGTTTTTTTCTTTTCTTCCTCCAAAATTAATAAATATTATTTTATTATTTTAACTATTATTTTATTAATTTTTTTAGGAAGCCCATTTTGAGTTGAAATTTCCTTTAATGCCTGACTTGTTTTGGATTTATTGGAGGTTTTAAGTTGAGGATGATTTTTATCTTTGCGAAGTCGACTTTAATACCTTCTTTACAGACAATGTGTCGTAATAGTCTTCCTATAGGAGTTAGAAATATGCACTTCTTGATGTTTAGTGATAGTTGGATTTGTCGACATCATTCCAGCATAAGTATTAGCCATTTACAATGGTCTTTTAATGTAGAGTATATTGCCATAGTTTTGTAAATGTACTCCTGAAATGTTTTAACCACAATCCTTGTGAAGACTGCAGGTGCATTTTTAAGTCCAAAAGGCATAACCCTGTAAGAAAATGAGCCAAATTCACATACAAATGTTGTCTTTTTCTGATCTTCTTTGGCTATTGGTACTTGATTATAACCTAAGAATTCATCTGTAAACAAATACCATTCATGTCCTGCTACCTCATTTAAGATTTCATTTGCATAAGGAGTTGGAAATGGGTCCGTTAATGTAACTTTATTGAGTTCTCTGAAGTCGACACAAATCCTTAGCTTGGTTGGATCATGTTTCTTTGATTGAACCACCATTAGAATTGCCCATTCTGATTGGTCAATAGGGTAGATGAATCCTGCTGCAAGCATGCTATCAATCTCTTTCTTGACTATCTCTTTGTATTTATGATCTATTTTATATGGTCTTTTCTTGACAGGTCGAACATCAGGTTTTATTTTGATCTTCATTTCACCCATTTCATGTACTAGACATTTAAGATCCTTATAGTCTCTAGAAAATACATCTTGGAATTATTTCAATAGGTTTGTGATCTTTGTTGTTTGTGCTTCAGACTAGTAGTCTCCAATTTTTTCTAGTTTTGGTCAATCATCATTTGATATGTCGAACTCTCTAGTTTTGACTTTAGCATCTAGCCATTCTGGTTCTTTAGCTTCATTAATTGGTCAACTTCCTTCCTTAAACTGTGAGAATTTGGCAGGGAAGTCTGTTGTAGTCATTTGGTCGGTATCCTCCTTGTTGATTGTTTCAACTTTGAGTACTGTGCAAATAGGTTTTGTCATTTCGATATGGTTTGACTTCCATCTGAAGATTTTCCCTTCCAAATTTTCATTTTCCAACTATAATCTTGTTGACTATGGTATTTTCCTAGTTTGTATGGTGTTACAATTTATTGTCGGTCAGTTGTCCCTTAGGGTTTTGTTTTCTGTCAGTTGTACAAATGCTTTGATCTGTTTTGTAGTTTCGACCAAATTCTCATTTTAGGGTTCAAAGTTGAAGTCTTTGATCAAATTTTCTTTGAGTTCATGCCATAGAAATTTTTCACCCCTAACTTCTTCCATATTGTACCGTTTGTTTGGTAAGTCGGCTAGTGTTGATGGAAATAAGTGTGGCCATGTACGTTCATCTTTATATCCCATATTTCTCCATTCTTTTCCACATATCTTTATATGGTTTTCTGGATCCTGTCCTTGGATAAATATAGGTATCTAAGCTTGTTTGGTTAACTTATTTCCTCCAAATATTTCTACAAAATAGGTCAAAGTTGTTGTCCATGTCTTTAGTCTTGACTAATGGGTATCCCACCATCTAGCGGCTTGTCCTGTAAAAGTTTCTACTAAACTTTGTAGTTGGCCATGTTCACCGATGTTCCTAGATACTTGATCTACATGCATAAATGATGATTCTCTTTCTTTATACCTCAGAATTTTTGTGGTATTTATATTTGTTGGTTGCAAGGTAGGATATTCCCTAATTTTATTCTCATATATTTTTGGGATGCTGGACACCAAAAAGCATTGTCTGACTAGTTTTTCTGTACTTTTTTAATGGTCTAGCATTCTCTTGCTTTTGTTTCATAGTTTTCAACCTCTTAATCATATATTTCTGCATCTGAATTGTATCCTACTGAGTCTTGGTTTCCTAAGTAAAGTTCACCATATGTAATAGTCTAGTTGGTTGGGATACTCGGCTCTCACCCAAGAGACCCAGGTTCAGGTCCTAGCAATGGAACCAATGTTGTAATCTCACAGATCGCATAGGGTTATGAATAATACACATTAATAATAGATATACATAACAGAGACAAGAGACAAGAACAAGTAAGCAGAGCAACAGATTATATTATAGTGAAAGGGTCCATACAATATAGAGAACTGAACCAAGTTCTCATCTAGCTCAATAGCCTAATATATATGAATTACAAACAGTTACAAATAACTACCTGTCGGTTTAGTGAACCAACACGACCTTATGTGGCCGACCTAACCTCTAATTAGTCGGCTGATCGACTAAATCGGCTATCATTTAAGTCGGCTTACCAACTTGCTCCTCCAACAACTAGTCACCATATTGTCTTTACATAGTTGTTGCAATGAGCAGTAATTTAACTGACCAAATCACTCATGTCAAAGTTTTCTCAAGTTATCACTATGCGCAACAAAAACTGAAGGAAAAGGTGATGACCCAAAGTTGTTAAATTTGTAGAACCTGGTAATATCATCAACAGTTCCAGTAGTAAGTACATTTTGAGGATTTTTAAAATCCTTGATTACAACTTGGTGAGGTGTAAACGTCACAGTTTTACCTTCACTTGAATGAGTAATTTGATAGACTGATAACAAGTTGCAGGAAATTTTTGGAACACATAGTACATCACTGAAATGACCATTTTCTACTAGAACTATTCCAAATCCTACAACACTTAGAGATCTATAATCACAAACAAATATTTGTTTGGTGTTACATTCATGCATAGTAGAAAAGATGGCTTGATCCTTAGCCATATGATAAGATGCTCCAGAATCAATGAGCCATTCATTTGAAGTAGAAGAAAAAGATGCAATATAATAGTAACCAAAAGCACAAAGTGCATGTCCATGAGAGTTAGATTCTGAAGACGAATCTAGGCTGATGTCGTGCTTCTTCATTGCTGCTTCCAAGTTTGCCATCTTCTTGAAACGCTTAGATTCATCATGATTATATTTCCCACAAAAATTGCAATGATGCTTAGTCTTCTTTGCTTTTGGCTTGTATTTTTTGTCACTTTTTAAAGAAGGAGCTGACTGAGAGGGTTTGGGACCCTTTATATTTGGCTTATTTTTGTGAAAATTATATTTCTTGGGAGGCTTGAACTTGTGTTTCTGTTGGGACAATAAGGCTTTCCCAGATGTATCTGCATTGCTAATTATTCCAAGGTGAATGAGTTTATATTGCTCTCTAATCAAGGAATCACAAAATGATTCAAGACTAGGTTCTTGATAGCTAGCTGCAACCAAGGATTCTTTCATGGAGTAGAATGTAGATACAAAAACAAAATATGTAGGTCTAAGTTTGGAAAGAATATGATAAATACATTGTTTGTCTTCTTTATTAAATCTTGCATTCTTCACATAAGAGTCCAAGAGTTTTATACTTAGATAAATAGTCTTGAATGCATGAAAAATAATTTGGATCCAAGGAAAGCAACTCATTCTCAAGTTGATGACCCCGAATTTCATTGTGTTTACCAAACACATATTCCAACTTTTCCCAAGCTATATCAGGTTCATCAATTCTAGATATGTGGAATCACAAATTAGTAGAGATTGACATCCAAATAAATCCACAAGTTTCATCACATCTATTTGCCTATTTAATTTTCTTATCATCATCAGTGGGTTCTGTTTCTTTCCCTGAGGTTATCCTAAAAAGTACCCTACATCGTAGAACATCCTCCATATAAGATTTCCATGAGAAATAGTTAGAAATTGTAAGTATAATATCACAAGGGGCAGCCATACTATAAAATAATGGCTGAAAGAACATAAAATAACTATCTGGATGCAAAGAGATCGAAAAAATATGCAGTTTAAAAAAAAAAACAACACTGAAAACTGATTCTGGATGATGAAGTTATGCTTGATCAAAGAAAATGTTGTAGATGTCTCCAATAGTGACGTGGCAGATATTAACTTGACCAACTAAATAAAAGAACCCCCTTCTTCCCAAGATCAACCTTTGACAACCACTTTACAATAAAGTTGCTTTGAAGTGAATCACTTTTGTAGAATAATTGAGGTTCACTTCTACAATAATGTTACTTTTAAATAGTGTGACAATAAATTAAAAGATTTAACTGACTCACTTTTTATTTTATTTTATTTATGTGAGATGGACTTTTACAATAAAGTAACTTGAAAATAGAAATTGCATGCACTAAAAAGTAGCTTAATAAGACTTGAACTCAAGACCTATTAAGTAATAAAGCAACTTTGGACCAAGTGAGCTAAGTTTAAAAGGTACGTAAAAGAATGGAAAGAAGAAGGGTTTTTTTTTCACTCTTCTCTCTCGTTCTCCGTGCTTGCCTTTTTTTTTTTCTACAAATCACAAAAAAAAATGAAAAACAAAAACCAAAAAAACTTTTTCCACACAAACGGGTTAGATCTTGGTTAGCTTACCCAGAAAGTCTACGTTTTCAAGTTTTCTCGTTGTTTCTAATTTTTCGTGATCACACAAGGTGCATGGCAAAGAGCATACGTAGCCGAGAAGACAAGAAAAACAACTTTTCTTTTCTGTTTCTGATTCACCACGATCGCGCAAGGTGGACGACAAAGAGCATACGCAACCAAGGAAGGCAACAGTCCGAGACTAAAATAGTAAAGATCTAGTAATAAAACTAATAAAATATGAGAGATTTAAAAAATAAATAAAACAAATCCATCACTATAACATTATACCTTCAGATTTGCCGAAATGGGTGTTTTTGGAACAAACAAAAACGATTTTTGGTGAAACGAAAACTTTTTTCCAATGGAAACGGTGCTCTAGATGCAATGAAATAGCTCCCACAGGCCACAAATGTACAAAAAATCTAAAACCAGAAACCCTTTCAAAGTTTCGGTAACACCGGTTCCAGATCTTGATCAAAGCCGAAAATGGCTCTTCATAAACGGTCTAATACCATGTTCGGGTACACAGGGTACTCCCAAAATACCTAACACCTTAAGCATTTGCTTCACACAAATAGATCATAGATCAAAACTCTGATGTTTGTCACATGGTTAAAACCCTCGAGAGGGAAACAGTCCATGGCCCCAGCCAAATAGCTACTTGGAGCAATTTATTATGCAAAAGAAAGAAAGTTACATGAGATTCTCATAATCAATCAACTAGCTAAGGACTCTCTATGCTATTTAAATAGAGATCATAGACCAATTAGGTGTTAAACAATGGAATGGTAGGTATGATCTAAGAAAAGTTGAACCGTCTGATCACTCTATGTCTAGAACATATTGTGACCATTGGATTAGAATATTTACAAATGCATACTAAAGAAACACACTTTTACCTAACGAATATATTACACAAGTTGATCTTAACTAACTCATAAGTGTCTAAATATCCTGACATGACCCTATTATATACCAAGCCTATGAGGAGGAATTACTCTCACATACTACATGTGAGATAGTATAATTCTCCTAAATAACATCTCTTTATATAATGATGGATATCAAGAGTATACTTTACCATAATGAATATGATGTAACCCACCTAGAATTGAAAAACATTTTATTTCTGAGAAAACATTGTTTTAAAAGTTATTGTAAAGCTTTATGTTGTTGACCAAGGATGGTCGAAGATAGTTGTAATTGAATATTTTATATATTTAAATAATTAAAAGAGGAGATGCATATCCAAAGAAGACTATTGAAGAGTGTTCACTGACCCACTAGGAGGAATGATCTGTTGTAGAAGGACAAAATGACAAGTGGCAACAACATCATTCACTTTCTAGCTGTATCAAGAGGCAACATCCCTATAATTGCGATAATGTTCCTTGGAAAGAGGAACTCAGCGGGTGGCTCATTTAATTACAAAACTGACTCACAGACCTATGCTAGCTTATATATACCATTGAATAAGCAGGGGGCTCACTACATTGTATTCTAAGTGATTAGAGCCTTATAGTTTTGCTGGAAACTAGAAGGTTAGGCACATAAGAGAAATTCGATGAGGGGAAAGCTAAAGTGATTTGATGAGAGTTAAGTCTGCAAGTGTGATTGCTAAGTTACATAGTACTGTGTAGGATTCTACACAACATCTTCGTCTTGGTGGTTCAGTGAACATGCTCGAGGGTCCTAAAGAAAGTGATATTGGCTGCTTTTAGGAGATGGTTGGGAGGAATGGTCTTCTTTGGGTGTTTTTCCACTTCGTTAGTTAACAGGTTCTAAATTGCTATAATTACTATATTTAAATTTGTTTTATATCTATATCTGAAGGATTCTATGAATGTTGAATGTGTCCCTAAGACTATTAATTCTTTTTCTGAAATAGAATAGGAAAAATGGTTAATATTCTTGTATATTATCAGAGAACGAATGCTACAGTTTTTACAAAGTTTTCATAGTAAACTTGTAGTGTCACATGCCCCAATTTGAAAAAAAAACATTTTATGTTTTAAGAAACATTATGTTACATTTTATGTTAAAGTTTGTAATTAATGACCAAGTGGGGTCAAGGATAATTTAATGTAATTGCTGAATATTTTATTAATAAATAAATGAAAGATGAGACAAGAGCTTAGGGAAGCTGTTAAATGAGTTTTTTACTGGTCACTTGATGGATAAGGTTGGGTTGAGAGCAGATTGACACTTGGCAGCATCCTCAAAATACTTCTAGCTATTGCAACTGGCAACTTCCCTATTTTTGTGGTCATGTTCCCCAAGAACTTGGAACAAGAGAAAGTGGCTCATTAAGTAAAAAATGACCCAAAAGATTTAGGCATGTTAATAAAACTTCCCATTGAAGACAGCTAAGGCTGCTCATTCTGGATTTGTGAACATTCTAAGTGAATGAAGTACACAAGAAAATTCAATCATTAGAGGAAATTTCAACTCAAAATGGGCCTCCTAAGGAAAATTAATAAGATAATAGTTAAATTAATAAAATAATATTTATTAATTTTGGAGTAAGAAAAGAAAAAACTATTTTTTTGTTCGTATTTTTGACATATATCCCTGTGTTTTTACTCAAATTTTGATCAGGAGAGCTCGTTGGATGTGGAATTTAATTCTGCATCCAACGAGCTCTCCCGATCGAAATTTGAGTAAAAACACAGGGAGATATGTTGAAAATACGAACAAAAAAAATAGTTTTTTTTATGATACCTATCCCTAAATTTATATTAAAAATTTGTTTAAGAGGTGCTCCCTTTTTTAATTTTAAATCATTTTTATTGGATAATACATGATGACATGGAATTTGTATTATTTTTGGAAGGCCCATTTTACATTGAAATTTCCTCTAATGGGAGGGGACTAACTAAAGTATGTTTTGAGTGGAAAAGTGCTGAAGACCTGAACTAGTGCAACTATTATAAGTTTAGTTCATACTGCTGCATGCAAATATGACTTACTATTGAACACTCAGTGGATTTGCAAAGGATTACTAAGGCTACATATCTCACCCAGTACCTCTACCAGGTGGACCAGGAGACAGGCTCGGGGGTCCTACGAATTGCAGTCCAACTTTTCTCTAGGAGTTGGTTGGGAGGAACATGTTCCTTAAGTTGTTGTCACCTCATCTATATTTCCAGGTTCTACTTGTTTTATTCAGCTATCTAAGTATTTACTGTTATCTGGAAATTTTAAGATTAATCAATGATATGGTATGTTTCTATTCATATTGTTGCTAGGGTTAGTTAGGAGAAATGTTTATGTTGTGAAAAGATAATAAATTCTTGTACTAGCTAGATTAGGGTAAATTATTAGAAGAATTTCTAATTTATTTGACAGATAGAAATAAAATACCTAAATTGTATTTTTCCACACCTTTTATAAGGTAGTACTCTTGTACAATAGGTTAGTTTAATTTCAGATAAATATTTCTAATGAAGTATGCATGCATATGAAATTGTTAACTTCTACAAGTTCATATGTATAAATTGTTTGTATGCTTTCTTTTATACTTTTTAGATAGAGTACTTTAACAAAATAATAGAAGCAATTAATAAAGAGCTAAGGGTATTAAAAACTAGTCTCTGTAATGATTTACTACACAGTAAATCAAAATTATTATTATAAGTATAATATTTTAATAATAAACAGATAATATATAACCAGGAAATTAACACAAATAAGATTAACTTAAAAGAAACAGTATACAAGGCTAAACAGTTACCAAATTAATTCATCGAAGTGAAAATACAAACTAGGGTTAACCAAGAATGAAGTACTAACTCTATAGTTATATTAAGAAGAATTAGGGTTTGTAAAATAACCTATTTAAAAGAGCTATTCTTTTCATATTTAAATAAATTCAAAATCTATCTACTTTATTCCATACAACGATAAGCATCAATTAGATGATTGTATGAAGTTACATACTTGTCCTTGAGTGACTATAAAAATAAAAATCTAACAGTATATTTTTCAATCTCACAGATTACAGAAAGGAATTAAGTTATTTAGCCACTATATTTTCCTTTATTTTATTTACTACAGAAATCATTATTAATATTAATAACTAGGTCACTATTTAAAAACCCCACTGTCAGAAACCCTCAAGATATAATTTATATAAAAAAGAAAAACAAACTAACTAGGATTTTACTTAACCCCAAAGCTTCGAAAGGTTATTTACAACAAGAATAATTAAAGTAACCAAAATATATGTAATTATATATTATCAAAACAGAGTTACAACCAACCAGCTTGAAGCTGGAAGTAATCATTTAAGACCGAAAATTGAACTGAAATAGTTACGGCCCTATGGCCTTTTTACATTACAAGTCAACGCTTAAAAGCCTAATTCAAAAAGTATCATCACTACGAACAAAATTTACAATAGAAAAGAAATCCCTAACCCATCTTTACTAAAAAAACCACTAGGGATTCATAAATTGAGCCGAGAGGCTCTCTACAGCCCAGTATGGGGTAGATCTTGTAATGTTACGTAACGTTGTAGCATTACGTAACGTTGTAACGTTACGTAACGTTACATAATGTTATGTCAGCTATTCAAAAAAAATAGAAAAAAAAATTAGAAGTAAAGTTACAATGTTATGTCGGCGAAGAAAAAAAAAACAACAACTATATAAATAGCTACAGACAGAACTGGCTTTCAATACATTTAGCCTAGCTTTCAATATGTGTAACCTAGCTTTCAATGAGCTTACACCTTACCTTAATTACATACGCATCCATCTTTGAGGGAGAGAGGACGTGAGTTTTTTTATTTTCTGTCTCGCAGATGAGTTACCTAATCGCGTCTCAGCAGAGCTCCAATCTTCTGAAAATCATGGGAGGTGGAGCATGCCAATTTTTGAGGAGAAAGTGTGCTCAAAGCTGTATATTCGCGCCTTATTTTAGCAGCAAGGAAACGGGCAGTGACCAATTTCGTGCCATACATAGTGTTTTCGGAACCAAGCACTTCACAAAGCTATTGTTGGAGGTGCCGGAGGACCAACGACATGTTGCTGCCTCCACCATATTGTTTGAGGTAGAGAGTTGGGTCCGATATCCCATTCATGGCTGTTATACAAATATTTATGCTTTACGGGAAGAGGTTTATGTATTTCCCTTCACTAGTTTAGGGTTTTGCTTTTAACTCAATTAACTTATGAAACTTGCATTATATCGAGTTTAGGGTTTTTGTCTTTAACGGCCATTCTCCAGTTTAGGGTTTTCCTTTCAACTCCGTGAAGATATTTGTGAACTGTCATTTTCCATTATGGATTTCAATTTTGATGTTACTGGTTCCAGCATTCATTATTTCCAAGCAGATTGTGTCAGAAGTTCCTGCAAGGAAATTATCAGTGCTAGCCGCAATGAAACTATTCTCACCAGGCAGTATCATGTCTGAGCCACCCTTCAATTCGAATACAAACTGAGGCAACTCAATATTCGTAACGTTCACACCAGAAACATTGTAACATAATTTGTAGCCTTCTGCATAAACTCTTCTGTATTCAATCTGAGAAGCAAACTCAGCTACAATATTCTTATAGATTGTTTCGGGAAAGGAGCTGTAAGAAGTGCCCGAATCTATTATGGTTTCACCATTGCCTTCGCCGTCAAATGTCCAAAAATCAGAGGACTCCCTCAAATGTTTCCCACCAAGAGTGAGTCCTTCGAGTCCAATGTAATAGAACTCGCTGTATGCAGCAGAATATGCTCCTGAATTATTTAGAAAGGGAGTGTAAGACAAAGGGATGTGCTTGCAGAACGCCATGTCTCCGAGCGCTATCATGCTGCTATTGTTTAGATCATCAAGGAAATAAGAGAATATATCGCCACGAAGAGGACTAAGCTGGGAAGGCATAGACAAACCTCCTCTGCCAAATCCTGCAATACCAGCGAAGCCGGATGAAACCAACGAACATCCAATTCCGAAGTTCTTTATTCCTTGTATGCCTCCTCCTTCCAATGGAAAAGTTAAGGTCTCTGTGAGAAGATGCCTTTTGGTGTTCTCCGTGACGTAATGAAGGACATAGTCTGGACAAATCCTCGAGTAGTTGTGGCTGCTTCCAAACAGGTCTTTGCACTTCGGATCCGCACACTTTACACGCATAGCAAAAGATGATTTGTTCAGAAGAAAAACCGTGCTGAATCCAGGGCAGTTCTTATAACATGTATAATTTGTAGTCCAGGTTTCCCACACCACACTACTCCCTGTGTCCATGAGGAGCAAAAGATCCTGTGCAGGAGTTCCCACCGATATTTTTATGTAATACTCTATGAAGTCGGTGGGATAGTACAGAGGCTCCTCGACGCTGATATCCTTTCTAGACTTGATCTTCATCTTCTGAAGGGTCATGGATATTCCATTAATCTTATGGTCATTCTGTTTAGACAATATTGAAGAGAGTTGAAGTGAGAGGACGATCAAGAACATGAGCTTCGGCTTGGAGGACATCATGTAGAGAATTCTTAAAAAGAATCTGATAGTGCAGAATGGGAATGAAATGGGCAGGGCGAATATCGAATCTTTATAGAAAAGATAGCATAACGATTATCATTAGATGGTAAACTGAGTGACATTACACAAACTAATAATGTCTGTCCTCCAGAATCGACAACATATTCCACTGCAGCCAGCCATCGATCCGATCAATCAGATTGTGTGGGGGCAGTAGAGGATATCAATTTTGTACATGAAGCCAGTGGCCATCCGATAATCGTGTGGGCTAGCAAGAGTAACTTAGACATATTACAATGTTGCCAATACTATCAAAACTTCTTTTCGAGAAAGTGGTATATATATAATATTATATAATGTATCCGCTTTTGTAAAGTTACAAAGATAGAGGTATTGCGGTTTCTTGATTTGATTGTACCACAGTTCAACATAAATTCGTTTTAGAATGCGAATATTCACCGACAACGTGACATGAAATGTTATAGATATTTTTTAGCTTTCTTGCAGAATTTTCTTTTGGGATGCGACACAGAGACATGGTGAAGACCTTACGGTATTCTGCAATGGCAGCAAATAAGGTGAGCTTGATTTACACCAGCGTAGATCCAAATCCTAGGCTTTATCAAGAGCAGAGAGGGATCAAATTTCCCAAGGTGAAAACCTCTTGCACCTCTTCTCACGTATTGCACTCAAGGAGGTTTGCATCACGGGAGATTTGATCCCTCTCGGCTCTTGATAGAGCCTAGGATTTGGATCTACGCTGGTTTTAAACCAATCATCATGTAACGGCCCTTGGCCAGTCCAAGATTTTACATTACAATACATCACGGCTGAGCTAAAGGACCATTTAAACCTAGCAACTCCTTCAACAAAAATTTCAACACTATACACCACTGTAGGAGAACCTTAGTGAAACCGAGGCTTACCACGAAATCATTTTGGTGGAGTCCTTTTTTTTATGTCTTCCAACCCTGGTATATCCTAGACTGCAGCCTACAAAAAGGTTTGAGCATGAAAACAAGAGTTATTATTATACCACTGTAAAGAAAAAAAGAACGAAAGAAGTTAACTGAACATTGCAATAATGTTTTTAATAGAAAATAATCTTCATACCTGGTTCTATTTTTGTTGTAAGAAGTGTTGTAATCAAACCCTAGACACCTTTAGGAAAACAATGAGATTCAAAGAAGCATTGTAGAAGAAATACACAGCTCACAAAGTACGAATCCGAGTCCCAAACCCCATGATGGAGAAGAGGAAAATGCCACTTTACAGAATGGACTGTGAAGAGGCAAATGCCACTACACCAGTTTACAAAGAACAATGCTTACCGAGGTAACTATGATAGTTCGAGGGGTTTTGTGGCTCAATACAATTGTAAACATACAAATCCTTCGATGCAGAGAGACTTACATTGCATAAGGAGCCTATAGAAAAAGAAGGAGCAAGTTTTAATAGTGAAACCTTGCAGCCATAAGCCTGTCATTTTCACAAACACACAGCAGCATAATAAGACTAACAAGAATGCATATTTTTAGGGTTTAGCACATTTTTATAGTGTCTTCGGTCAAACCCAAAACCTAATCTTTGTATTGCCAACACGTGGCTTGAAAATTATTTTCATTTGTGGGTCTTTTGTTATAGTTCGAAACCCTTGCCTAGCCTGCACATAATAGTGGGAAAAAAATGAATTAATACCATGTTACAATACATGTTATGGGTTGATCTTTTTGGTTTTATGTACAATTATTACATAGCCAATAACATGGGAGGTAAATAGTAAGAATACTAGGGTTTTAGTATGGTTTTAAATATAATAGAGATATATAGAAATTCAAGTATGGATTTCTCCAATTTCGGCATTAGTATAGGAAAACTTAATGCAAAAGAACTACATCATGGATATTGCTTAAATAAAAATTATAGAAATAGAAATCAACTATGAAATTTCATTAATAGTTGTTAAAGCAAATATGCCTAGCTAGCATATTAAAATAGACAATAGAATTGATATCATAATTTAAAGATGCTAGAAATTGTATACCTTTTAGTAGAATTTGATGAGAAGAGGAATTATACACAGGAAATAAAGGGTAGTCTTCTTATAGACATTAATACATCATTTCTTACATAAAAATTAATAACACTATCGTTGAAGTAAAACAAGTGGTGTTAGTACATATATAAACAATAAGTGCTAGTCTATCTTACCTTGTGCATCTTAGTATTGTTTCCTACATAAGTCCTCAGTTAGATATGCTTATTATTCTTACTCAGATCCTTAGTTTCTTTCAAGATTTACTTAATATCAGTAACAATAAGAATATTGGAATTTATTATAACATCAAATAGTTTCCATAAGGGCAATTGCTAGATGAGATGCCTTTTCCTAAGGTTGTATACAAATTTCTAAATTAAAAATAGAATGATACAAAAGTTAAACAAACAAGAGCTAGTTATAGTGATTAGAAGAATAATTGTGTCAATTTCAAATTGCTAGAAATGTTTACAGTACTATCAACTATGAAGATCATAAATAATAAGATCAACAATGCCTCTTTTACTACTTAAGATGTAAACAAATAATTTAACTAGCATTTTATTATATGCTAGTTGAATGTTATTCTCGATCTGGAAAGACTGGTAACAAAACTGCTTACCTGTTTAGAACCTATAGAAGAAGCAACACTTTATTGTGTTAGCTATAAGCTAAGTAAGCCTCAATATCAACTGAAGTTCTTTCCTACTTGTCATAAGAGAGTAAAAACATACTTAGTATCAAGTTTAGACATAATGTTCTTTTCCTGTCTTTCGAAAAACATAAACTGCTAAATTCAAATCCTTAACATGGAACTATGAAGATAACCAAATAATTATACAAAACTAAAGATTTACAAATGTGTAGTTCTAAATACTACTATTTAAAGTAACCATTAGCAGATACTGATCCCTAGGCAGTGACAACTACAAACATTTTATGTTACATGAAAAATTTTAAATTTTTATGAATTTTTGGGTTATTACTTGTAGGTTATTGTAGTTCTTGATTTTAGAAGAAAAGTGTATATATGTATATGTATATATATATATATATATATATATATATAATTTCATAAATAGTTTCTTCTTGCATAAGTAATGAATATTGACTACTCCTTTAGTTTTGTTTTATATACTCTTATAGATTTTACAAACAATGCTATTTGACTAAGTGAACAATGAACTAAAATTTAATTTCATTTAAAAACTTTCTTTCAATCAAACTAAAATATGCATCCTTAAAACCAGGTTTCAAAACCCATTAACAATTTACTCTTTACAACATTTTTGTTACAACCGAAATGCTTTGTATTTCTTTACTAAACTCACACAGCCGAGAGGCCACTTTTCTTCTACAAAATGATTAAGGATAGAATGTTTCTTTTTAATGAATTTTAAGAAGAATCTCTATATCTATAAATTTTAAACAATATCTCCTTTTAGCGTAGGTAGTACATACCCAAAGGTCGAAACCTGTAGGATAAAAACAATTATTCAAACTTACAGATTGAAGGCTTTATAATTTTCAATGATAATTAAAACCTATAGTTGAATATCCTAGATTAACAGAAAATTAAACATAATGAACCTAATCAAACTTAACCCACAATGTCGTCAAGAAACATAGGATATAAACAATAAACAATTATATTTCATATAGTGCCAGCTAAGGAAGTATTTTATAGGTCACGAGATCAAATCCTGTAAGGATATCTCATTTTTATTTATTTTATAAAACAATAAAATCACATAGTGAAGCTCTTACATCCTAGTATCGATAGAAAAGGGTAATAAAATGCTCAACAAATCATCAATAAAAACATATTACGCACCTATTAACTGAGCGAATACAAAAGTTATTTCACACATATTATTCTAAATGAAACATAAAAATCAAATAGAGTAGAAAAAATGATTCACAGAGGATTCCATAATCCCAAATGGTTAAAATTTAGACAACGTAATATCATTTATAAGTAAAACCAAGTTCAAAGTAAAAACAAGAACATTTCACAGTCTTTAGAAAAACAGTTATGAAATGATTTTTGAAATAGCTGTAATGCCATCAAAAACATTACAATCAAAGTTTCTTATAACTTCCACACAGACTCATGGTCTGTTTAACATTATTACAGTTTTAAGCTCTAAATCTTTCAAAACCATCGTATCTCTTCCAGTAAACACCATTAAGGAAAAACACTAGAACATTTACCATTTTTAACGGTTGGGCTCGTTTGAACCCTAGAAACTTCCGACGATGCGAGTCCAAAAAGGGATAAAACACTACACATATCACCAAATACCAGAGGTTTCGGGCTCATAGGTTTCACCAAATCCCTGGTCATTACCAAACCCCAAGCTCTTCACACCCATCCTCATCGTTAAGTAACCAGTGAGTTTCCTGGAAAGAAAACAATAAGTTATAGTTAAAACATGTCGCTAATGTTTGTTAAAAAAATAATAATGACTTACAGTAAAAATTGACTATGCATAAAGACCATAAGAACAAACCTGTAACGAATTTTATCTCTATAAGAAGATGATGAGAGGAGCCAACACCGTTGGCATGATGAAGACAGAGTCGAATAACATAGAAGGATACTGGATAATATAGAGTCGAATAGTGTAGAAACAAGGCCAAATGATGGAGGGATGAGGAGCCCTCGGCTCTCCCCCAGCCCATAGTTCAAAAGAGAATGCAGAATTCAAAATCCCTAGAGCTTGAAGAGGGTAAAACCCTCATCCAGCTGGAAATCACCATCATACTCTTCACACTATCTCCTTTAAGACCCCACCTACCTTAACTTAGTGTGAAATGTTTACCGACATCACCATAGTTCAAACATCCTCGAATATTACTTAGTTTCTTATGATGCAAATATGTTTTATAAATATTAAAAGTTAGGTCTAGTATAGGGTAAAGGAACATTGCATAGTTCAATTTTTTGTTTTGGCTGTTGTTGTAATCTCATAGATCACATAAGGTTACCAATAATACATACCAAAACATACATACATAATAGAGACAAGAGATAAGAAGAAGTAGAGGTTACCAATAATACATACTAAAACATACATACGTAACAGAGACAAGAGATAAGAACAAGTAGATGAAATAACAGATTATATTAACATGAGTGGGTCCATACAATACAGATAACTGAACCGCATTCCCATCTGGCTCAACAGCCTAATATAGATGAGTTACAAAAAGTTACAAAATAACTACCTGCCGGTTTGGTGAACCGACATGACCTTAGGTGGCCGACCTAATCTCTAGTTTAGTCGGCTGATCGACTAAGTCATCTATCATTCAAGTTGAATTTATCGACTTGATCCTCCAACAGTTTTCTTGTGAAACCCTTAGCATGGTTAGGGTCCCCTTGGTGTCCATACCTAGGACTCTTAGATGATAAAGCACACGGCAAGCTCTCCACCAAAATACTTGCATAAAACAAGTAGTGTTAGATTTTTATCATTTAATCAATATGATCTATTGTCTTATCTGAGAGAATAACATGAACAACAATAATCACCAGAGACAAGAGACACAAAGAATTTTCCTCGGGGAAACCATAAAGGAGAAAACCCCACAACTACCTCAGAGATAGAATGAGCACCAATGGCAAAAGTAAAACCCAAAAGCAGAAAGATGATCTCCGATAGCTAATCTCTCTCTCGCTTGTGTGAGCTCCTCCTTTCTTACTCATGCGCTACAGTTGAATGACTATGTGTCTCAAATAGAGAGGCTCACTCTCTATTTATACTTGTTTCTGACTTGACAATTACTTACCAGGGCCGACTTCTCTAGGAGAGTCTAATAACCCTATGCCTCTCAACTGTGGGGAATTTTCCCCTGAATTACAAAAGAGTGTTAATATATATGACTCTACATGACTTGATTACATTAATGATTCTCCTGATAGGAACATCGGGGACCAATGAAATATAATATATAAAGTATACAAGTGAATACATTCCGAAGTTAAAAATACGTCAACACTCCCTCTTAACTAGGAAGGTATTCTCTTGATAGAATTCATCAGCACAAGTCTTCATCACTGGATCATTCATCAAATATGGATCATCATCAAAGCTGAATCATCATCAAAGCTGGATCATCATTGCTTCTGCTATCTCGAGCAAATGGTGTTATCTCTCAATTCTTCTCGTCAAAGGAAGTTCTACAAAGATAGCAATTTTTCATGTTGGTTGTAGGCCTAGCCTCCATGTAGGTCTTCATCAAGAAATCCAACCCTTTTCTATGTTCGATGTACTTCCTTCCTCTTGCAAGGACTTCTCCTATAGATAGATTCATTTTTCATACTGGATGCAACACCTTGCCTCTCACAAGGATTTCCACTATAGAGCCAACCCTTTTTCATGTTGGATGTACCTCTACAGAGCTGACCCTTTTTAATGTTTGATGTATTTCTCTAAAGCAATCCCTTTTTCATGTAGGATGTACCTCTACAGTGCCAACCATTTTTCATATATGTTGAATGTAGTTTTACAGAGCCAGCCCCTTTGCATGGTGGATGTACTTCTACAGAGCCAACCCTTTTTCATGCTGGATATACTTCTACAGAGCCAACCCTTTTTCATGCTAGATGTAGTTCTACAGAGCCATCCCTTTTTCATGTTGGATGTACTTCTACAGAGCCAACCCTTTTTCATGTTGGATCTAGGCCTTACCCTCTACAAGGTCTTCCTCTATAGAGCCAGCGCTTTTTCATGATAGATGTAGTTCTACAGAGCCATCCCTTTTTAAGGCTAGATGTAGGTCTCAATACTTATATCTGACCATGGGAGGAACCAATCCTACCACCATGTCAGAAAGGCACAGCACTTACATTTGACCATGGGAGGAACCAATCCTACCACCATGTCAGAAAGGCATAGCACTTCTAACCATGGAAGGAACCAATCCTACCACCATGTCATAAAGGCACAACACTTACTTCTGACCATGGGAGGAACCAATCCTACCATCATGTCAAAAAGGCTCACAGACTCATCACTTCCCCTTGGAAGGAACCTCGATCTGGACAACACCAAGCTTCTCCATGAAGTACTCAGAATTCACTATGGCTAATGGCTTGTTCAAAAAATCATCTATCTATTCATATGTTGCAACATATAGGAGATTCACTACTCCTCTATGCACCATATCTTTGATATAGTGATATTTGATCTCAATATGCTTTGACTTGTCATGGAACACTAGGTTCTGCAACAACTTCACACAACTTTGGTTTTCACAATATATATAAGTAGCATACAACTTGAGATCAAACAAATTAGACAGTAGATTCCTCAGCCACACTGCCTCACAACTAGCCAAATAAGCTATGACATACTCTGTTTTGGCTGTACTCATTGCCACGCAAGACTGCTTGTTGCTAAACAAAAGAGATCACACCTGATCCCATACTAAATGTTGGGATGCGCACCTTAACGGCTCTTAAAGTGGATAATTCCGTAAGTTTGGACTCAAGATAGTCTTAGGGGTATTGGGGTAAGTCAAAACCCCCTTTCTGTGTAATAAGCCCATGGTTTAAATCCAGGGTTTAGGGTTTCTGGGTGCCCATGGTTTGAAGCCAGGGTTTTGTAAAAACGTGCAGTATAAATAAGCGCTTATGTAAAGAAGAGAGGTTAGGCTTTTTGATGTTAAGAAAGATGAAGGCAAAGTAAGGTTGATTTTGTAAGGAAAGGATCAGTCCCAGCTGTGTGCATGGACGACCTCTGCAGCTGTGTGCGCAGAGGGTTTTGTAGGAAGTAAAGAAAGATCTGCAGCTGTGTGCGCAGAAGCCTGCTGCTGTGTGCGCGGCTATTAAGGACTGAAGGGATCTGCAGCTGAGTGCGCAGATCAACTCTGGTTTTGAGGAAAGAGGAATAAAACGCAGTTTGTGGACGTAGCCCCTACACTGGGGGTGAACGACGTTATATTTGGTGTCATGGTTTTATTGTGTTGTTTCTGTTCCTGTTATTTTCATGCATTAAACTGAATACATATGATAACATAAGATCACTGCTAGTAATAAGCTTCGCTGTGAATTCCCTGTAGTGGGTTATGCAAGTCTAGTTTGTTTATTATGCTGCGAAGTTATATGTGAATGAATGATAAAGTTTACAAGTGTTGATTAATAATTGTTTTAAAGGTTAAGGTACAATAATACCCCTCCTTGCATGCAGAAACCTGATTCTGCGGCACCCCATTGCTGTTTCGGGTGAGACTGCAACCTGTGCGTAGGTTGTTGCCGAAAGGGCCAACACAGTGGGTCTTTTGTTAGTGCGACGTATAAGAATTAACTCGGGTCTGCCCTATTGCCCAACAAATTGGTTCCGTTGCCGGTTGAAATTAGTATCTTCCCATAGGGGTTTATATTGTACCTCAGGGGCTATGATCTGGAGGCCCTCTGTAAAAGAAATCGGTGATTGGTTCAATGAGACCTGTTTGAAATTCGCGCAGCAAGAGAATACGAATCCGCGTCGAAGCGCAAGGGACTTTTTACAAAGGTATGTTTTTTGTGATGCTTATGAAATTTTCTTTGGTACTATCCACATAGAGTTGCACCAGTGGTTGTCTAGGTTAACAGAGAGGAGGACGAACTTTCAAGCTCGACCGATTCCTGTTTGGACCCCCGCAAGGGTCAATCTTATGCAACACGTGAACAACGAGGTCTCCCACACTGTTGACTTCTGGACGACACACACATTGGAAGCCTTCGTGACAGAGTTTGCCATTAACACAAGCACGTCTTTCAGCGAGGCTGAGCGGCAGTTTTTCAAAGGCCCTCGTGGTAAGATTTTAAATTCCTTAAGCTTGAGGATTAAAATGCTATTGGTTGAAAAGGGTATATTATTATTTGAATCATACTCTTAGCCTAGCGGTACTAACATATGTTTGCAAGTGAGAATATTTTTGACAAGCGAAGTGGGTTGCTTCGAAACGGAAAAAGGTATAAGGGCGATTTTGGTTCCCACCCCTCAGGTCAGGCTCCTGTGTCCACTGCGGTAAACCCTGAAACGCCAGATTCCGGAGGAAACCCCTCGGTTGAAAACCCCCCGGTCACCCCGCAACGCCCCCCTGCGACCCCTGAGAACCCCTCGCAGTCTGACAGTCAACCAAGTCCGCGTATTCCGGCCACAGGCCAGTCTACCCCCGCTAATCCCCCTCCCAACCCTTCCAGAAACCCTATGTCCCACCTTGTTGATGATATTAAACTCCCCATCTTTAAAGGCACGGGATCCGAGGACCCAGAATAGTTCTGGTTTCTCTGCGAAGCAGTATGGGCTACGAAAAAAATTACAGACCCGGATGTGCGAACCGCGCAGCTCATTACTTCCTTTCGGGACTGGGCTCTGACATGGTTCATGAAATTTTCCAGCACTAAGAGCCCTACTTTAGTCAAGATTAAGGCAGCCATCATTAAAGACTTTAAGAAGCCTAAATCGGAGTCGCAGAGCATTACTGAACTGAAGGAGATTCAACAGTGACGCGGCAAATCAGTGTGGGACTTTGATCAGAGATTCAAAGTTCTACTGGATCAGGTCAGCTTTACCATTAGTCCAGCGCAGCACAAGGAATGGTTTATTGCAGCATTATTACCCCATATTAGAACTCCAGTCATGCAGCAGAAGGTTGCTAACCAGCCGGAGGCTTTGGAAATCGCCATGAAACTAGAAACTGCCCCTGCTGGAGATGACTCTGGTATTGCCCAAATCCAAGCGCAGCTCGCCGCGATGGCCCTAGAACTTCACGAGATGAAAAAGGGAAAACCTGATCGTGAAGAGGTTTGGTGTACGCAATGTCGGACCGAAGGTCACGACAAGGAACGGTGCCCTCTGGTAAACAAGTACTTGCAGACAGGTGCACCGAATCCCTTTCCACCACAAGTTCTCTACTATGAACTCTGCCAAGTGACAGGTCAGCACCGACCTGAGAACTGTTACCTGCTACAATGGTATGGACCAGGACATAAGAATCCCTACTATAATTTCTGCAAATCGGTAGGCCATAATGAAGAGGAGTGCTGCACCTATGATGCTTACCGGGTGCACACGGAAGGCCCAAGTAATACTAGTTATGGTTACCAGAGGGGTGCCCCTGGACGAGGTACTTCTGGAGGCCATGGTGGCATGGCAAGGTGAGGCCGAAGCCACTTCGTATGTTACAATTGTAATCAGGCTGGCCATTTGGCTCGCGACTATCGCAACCCCACTACGATGTGTCGGTACTGCCGCGCAGTAGATCATGTGATTGAGTAGTGCCCCCAGTTGATAGCTAAGATTCAAGCACGACCGACTACCCCTACTCAGAACCTCCAGATGATTTCTGCAGAGCCCCGCCCTGCGGCGGCCATCAATGTTGTTACAAGAAGTGGACTTACAACACACGTCCAAAATAGGCCAAACCGAACCGCCGAAGTTCTAGTTCGTAAGGATCCTGAGAAAATCCCTGCATTTGACATCACCAGAGAGAAAGAGACATTTATAGAAGCCAAGAAAGATTTTGCCGACCCTAGCCCACCCAGCGCGCCTACGTAGCCGCAGTCGCCACCTCGCGAAGTGTCACTGGATAAAGTAAGTATATTGTCCACCTTTCTACAGAGTTGCCTCAAACTTTTAAGAAATCAAGATGCCCTGGATGAGCTGCAGAACGTCATCGCTTCCTGCGAATCTCTGCACAGCTATGGTCGGGACAAAACTGTTCATCGAGTCCGCAGGACTGGTTTGGAAATGTGATTGGATGCTCAGATAGGGGCATATGATATGACCGATGTTATCCTGGACTTAGGATCTGATGTAAATGTCTTAACCAAACAAACCTGGGAGCACATGGGGAAACCGACCCTTGTCTGGTCCCCTATACAGCTGAGGCTAGCCAACCAGCAAAAGATCGTACCTTTGGGAAGATTCTTGGATCTCCAAATAGATATTGATGGAGTCAGCACTTTCATGGACTTCGAAGTAATTGAGATCATCGATGACAGAAACCCTTACCTGGCCCTGTTAGGAATCGAATGGGCAATGGCAAATGCCGCAGTCATCAATCTAAAAATGAGGCAGATGGTCTTCGAAGGCAAAGACTTCTGGGTCATCCTGCCCCTGGATCCTTCACAAGGGGAACGGTACACAAAACCACTCTGCCACGAGGATAAAGCAGATGTGGAACATATTTCTACCATCACCACACACGAAGAAGGATATGAGGATCCTCCGGCCGCAGGGTGGGAGTCTGGCAGCTCCTGTATGACGGACTTTGAAGAGGAATTAGAAAGCTGGCAAAACCGATTATCTGAGCACCAGGCATGCAGCAAGGTCTCTCCTACCAAGTCCCTGAGATGGGTCGGCTCAGAACCTAGATCTATACCTGTGTATGACGGTTCAGTGGATCCCAAACCATTCATTGTACAACTCTCGGAGCAAATATCTCACCCACAGAAAATGGAGGCCCTGGAGTCAGCATTTAGAGCCACCGCAGTTTGATGGTGGATGACCCATAAGAAGCAGATCCCCACGTGGAACGTATGTCAGAAGCTCCTTCGCCTAAGGTTCCGGGACCAGTTGGAGAAGACGTGCATATAGTTCCATGGAAAAACTTGCCCCCAGGTCCACCTAGGTCAATGCTACGAAGCATGGAAGTACGTATCTCAGGATGAGTGGGTACATCGATTTGTGCACACCCTGGGACCATTAGCAAAGCACTGGTACGAGGAGGCTGAACTTCGCCAAGATACTGTAAGTTGGGACGCTCTTGTTCATAATTTTGTCAACACGTTCTCTACTAAGGATGTCTGTCCAGCCTTAGATACAGCTATCCGTCTTATCCATACTAAGGTATTTAATGAACAAGGAGTAACAGAAAACCACCCTGATTGGGCCACCCAAGAAGCCCTCGCAGTTGAATGTTATAACTTCATAGTCGATGAGGAGGAGGACCCGCGCCGTCTTGATATCCCGGAGTCAGAAGGATGCTGCGATGTGCATGCACCGGCAGTCGAAGTTCCTGAAGTGATGCAACCCTTGAAGACGTGCAAAGTTAACATTGGATCCGATGCACAGCCTAAGTTTGCTACCATTGGCGACTATTGGGATGATGAGATGGTAAGCAAGGTAACTCAACTCCTCCATGAATATCAAGATATTTTTCCCACAAAGTTCTCTGAAATGAAAGGTATCCTGGGCGATATCGATGTAATGAAGATCCCCCTGAAGCCTGATGCGAAACCGGTGAAGCAGCGCCCTTATAGATTAAATCCCAAATACAAGGAAAAGGTTAAGATGGAATTGGATAAGATGCTTGCTGCAGGAATAATCGAACCTGTCGAAGAATCTGAGTGGGTCAGTCCTATGGTCATTCAAGAGAAGAAAACTAAGGGTGAAATTCGAATCTGTGTCGATCTAAGGAAACTCAATGATGCCTGTCTGCATGACCCTTTTCCTACCCCCTTTACAGATGAAGTGCTCGACAATGTTGGAGGTCAGGAAGTATACTCCTTTACCGATGGTTTTTCTGGTTATCATCAGATCCGAATTGCCCCAGAGGACCGACACAAGACGACCTTTGCTACTGAAATGGGCTCCTTTCAGTACACGGTCATGCCCTTCGGATTGAAGAATGCACCTGCTATATTTTCCCGCGTAGTCATCTCCACTTTTAAGGAATATATACATAAATTCTTAGAAGTTTACTTTGATGATTGGACTATTTTTGGGCTAGTAAAAGACCACATAACTAGCTTGAGACTTATGCTGGACAAATGCAGACAACACCAAATCTCGTTGAACTTCTTAAAGTGCATCTTCTGTGCACCCTTTGGTATTCTACTGGGTCATGTGGTCTGTAAGCAGGGATTGATGATGGACCCTGCGAAGATCGCTATTATTGTGAACTTGCCACCCCCGAAGTCCGTCAAACAACTTCGCACGACCCTGGGTCACACCGGTTACTATAGGAAATTTATCCAAGGATATGCCAAGATTACTGCCCCAATGGAAAGGCAGCTGAAGAAAGATGTTAAGTTCGAATGGACACTAGAATGCCAAGCAAGCCTCGACATTCTGAAAGAAAAAATGGTCACTGCCCCTATCCTAGTATTCCATGATTGGAACAAGGAGTTTCATGTGCATGTTGACGCATCCTCTATTGCTTTAGGTACTATGCTCGCTCAGCCAGGTGCAGGTAATATCGATCACCCTATCTCTTTTGCCAGCAGAAAGTTGTCTACAGCAGAAAAAAATTACACCACGACAGAACATGAAGGTCTTGCTATGGTATATGCATTACAAAAATTTCGCCATTATCTGCTAGGCTCTCATTTTAAGATGTTTAATGACCACTCTGCTTTGAAGTACTTGGTTAATAAACCTGTGCTAGGTGGATGAATATGCAGGTGGTTAATTCTATTTCAGGAATATGATTTCGAGATCATTGTTAAGCCTGGAAGACTTAACCTAGGGCCTGACCATTTGTCAAGGCTAGAGTCAGGTGAAGAACCTACCAATTTGGACGAAGGCCTCCCCGATGCCCCAGCCTTTGCTATTCAGATAGTTGATGAATATTTCCGGGATATTGCTCAGTATTTATCTACAGGTCTCCCCCCTCCCGAAATGACTACACAACAGAAGAAGCAGTTGGTGGTTCGAGCTGCGGACTTCACTTTAATAGCAGGACAGCTGTACAAAATGGGACCAGATGAGATACTGCGCAGATGTGTTTTGGATAATGAAAAACCTCTAATATTGGCTGAAGCACACTTTGGCGCAGCAGGAGGTCACTATGCAGGCAAGGCCACAGCGTAGAAGGTTTTAACAGCCGGCTTATGGTGGCCCACACTCCACAAAGATGCAAGAGAATATTGCCACAGTTGCGACATCTGTCAGAGGACAGGTAAACCATCTAGGAGGGATGAAATGCCCCTAGCTCCGCAAGTAACATTACAGGCCTTTGACAAATGGGCTATTGATTTTGTTGGTCCTATCAACCCCCCTGCGAAGCAATCAGGAGCCCAATACATCATTACAACAACTAATTATCTTACCCGTTGGGCCGAAGCTCAACCAGTCAAGACCTGTAGCGCTGCTACTGCGGCGAGGTTCATCTTCGACAAAATTTTATCAAGATTTGGGTGTCCCAAAGTTCTTATGAGTGATCAGGGATCACATTTCCTAAACAGGACTATTGAAGTATTGACTGAAGAATTTCAGGTGTATCATCAAAAGAGCACCGCATATCCCCCACAAGCCAATGGGACTGTCGAAGCTTTTAACAAAATCCTTGAGCACGCCTTGACAAAGGTTTGTAACGCTAACAGGAATGATTGGGATCTTTGAATTCCAGCAGTGCTATGGGCTTACAGAACCACTTGCAAAAAGTTGACAGGCCATACACCCTTTCGACTAGTTTATGGGCAAGAAGTTGTCATGCCCATGGAATACGTTGTTCTTAGCCTCCGGATATCTGCTTTCACCAAGATGGATGACCCAGCCATAATTACAGAGAGACTGAAGTAGATATTAGAACTTGAAGAGGATAGATTTATCGCAGGTTTCCAACAACAGGTACAGAAAGCTCGAGAAAAAGCATGGCATGACAGACATATCAAGAAGAAACATTTTCAGCAGGGTGATCTTGTGCTTCTTTATGACAGTAAATTCATGAAGTTCCCAGGAAAGTTTAAGACACATTGGAAAGGACCATATATAGTGCAGAAATTTATTGATGGGGGCGCAGTTCAGCTAGCTAAGTTAAATGGTGAGCTCTTTCCCTCTATGGTAAACGGAAGTCGCTTAAAAAAGTACACGGACAGGCCAGGTACTCAGGATAGGAGATAGTATCAAACAAAAGAGCGAAGATAGCATGATGGAATATCATAGCATGTTCTGTCTGAAGGATGCGAAGCTACAGGTTGATCCCAGGTCGCAGGGCCATACTGTGTTGAAGGTTATTGTTGTGTCGAAGGATCCAACGTATGTCGCAACATCAAATGTGATGGATAAGACATAATGCATTTGGTGGCACTGGCACGAGAGCTACTTTTATTACTGTCATAATGAGAAAATCCGGCGTTGCATGGAGAATATTTCCGGCACTTCATCAGATTTGGCACCATCACTGCACTATGATGACAAATTCCGCCTCGGGATTCTATAAGAAGCTATCTCAACCGGTGTTTCCGTTGTATGCACATCTGAGGGAAATTCCGCCCGAACCATGTCGAACGACTGTAAAGTTCAAGAGCTGGTACGAGAAGTAAGGGACAGAGGTCTGCAACACCTTCTAAGTATTCTGCCAATATAGCCCCACTGGCTAAGTGCATTGGCAGGAAGGAGTTTGCTCTAAATTTGCAAGGACAGACCGGAGTTTGCTCTAACATAGAGCAACGAAGGGCATGAGGCCTCGCAGAAAGCATATGGGGAATTCTGCTATGCAGTCCTTCGGCGTAGCCGAACCTCGGTCGCTTTATTCTCTTCACAGAGTGACATGCAATCCCAGGGGACCCCAAGTTGTGGATGGTCAAACATCGGCAATTGGAGTGAAGGATAGTGTTGTAAAGAGCACGCGACGACCTTCATCACCAAAACTTCTGTAGGCAGCCCACGGCACTTGGGAAAGCTCAGCAAGCAGTACACTAGACTCCATCAGTAGGATTTTTCCACTTGCGAGACTGAAGAGTGTCCCGGGACGGGCCACTAGTGAGTCTTAGGGGCCTGTTGGGATGCGCACCTTAACGGCTCTTAAAGTGGATAATTCCATAAGTTTGGACTCAAGATAGTCTTAGGGGTATCGAGGTAAGTCAAAACCCCCTTTCTGTGTAATAAGCCCATGGTTTAAATCCAGGGTTTAGGGTTTCTGGGTACCCATGGTTTGAAGCCAGGGTTTTGTAAAAACGCGCTGTATAAATAAGCGCTTATGTAAAGAAGAGAGGTTAGGCTTTTTGATGTAAAGAAAGATTAAGGCGAAGTAAGGTTGATTTTGTAAGGAAAGGATCAGTCCCAGCTGTGTGCATGGACGACCTCTGCAGCTGTGTGCGCAGAGGGTTTTGTAGGAAGTAAAGAAAGATCTGCAGCTGTGTACGCAGAAGCCTACTGCTGTGTGCGCGGCTATTAAGGACTGAAGGGATCTGCAGCTGAGTGCGCAGATCAACTGTGGTTTTGAGAAAAGAGGAATAAAACGTAGTTTGTGGACGTAGCCCCTACACTGGGGGTGAACCACGTTATATTTGGTGTCGTGGTTTTATTGTGTTGTTTATGTTCCTGTTATTTTCATGCATTAAACTGAATACATCTGATAACATAAGATCACTGCTAGTAATAAGCTTCGCTGTGAATTCCCTGTAGTGGGTTATGCAAGTCTAGTTTGTTTATTATGCTGCGAAGTTATATGTGAATGAATGATAAATTTTACAAGTGTTGATTAATAATTGCTTTGAAGGTTAAGGTACAATAATACCCCTCCTTGCATGCAGAAACCTGATTCTACGGCACCCCATTGCTATTTCGAGTGAGACTGCAACCTGCGCGCAGGTTGTTGCCGAAAGGTCCAACACAGTGGGTCTTTTGTTGGTGCGACGTATAAGAATTAACTCGGGTCTGCCCTATTTCCCAACACTAAAGAAGTACCCCAAAGTGCTCCTCCTATCAATGGCACTGCCTGCCCAATTCGAATCCACATAACCCTCCAGTTTGATTTTCTGATTCATATCATACTTGAGCCCATAGTCAACTATACCCTTCATGTACCTCAGAATATGCTTTGCATAAATATGGTGAACATGTCTTGGATATGTCAAAAACTGGCTCAATGTGTTCATAGCAAAGAAAATATATGGTACCGTATTCATTAGGTACATCAATGACCCAATCATCTGACAATACATCATGGCATCAAACGACTCTGATGAAGCATCACTCAATAACTTTAGGTTTGATTCCATAGGTGTGGCCATGGCCTTGCATTCCATCATCCCAAACCTCTTTAGGATCTCCACTGCACACTTCCCTTGTCCAAGGGGGATTCCATCTGCACTCTACCACACCTCCATGCCTAGAAAGTAGTGCATCATACCCAAGTCCTTCATCTCAAACTTGGTAGCAAGTCTCCTTCTTACAACTTTAATGAGTTCCTCTTTCCCTGTCAAGAATAATTTATCGACATATAATAGGAACATCAATGGTCTTCCACCTTCAACCTTGAAGCAAAGGTTGGAGTCTTCTTTACTCTCAATAAATCTTAGAGCCATAAGTAATCTGTCTATCCTGTCGTACCATGTCAAACCTCATGATATTCTGCAGCCACTCCCTCTAAAGTAGAGCATCATTATCCCTCTACCTTTCATACTCTATGTATTTAAACATTTTATACTCGAGTGACAAGTAGCTTCCTCTGCTACTAATATTATATGTATCCATCTAGGGTCACTGGATACAAACATCCTCTATCTTGAACCTTTTCAAAATTTCTTCTCACACCCATCTGTGAGCTTGTAATCCTCTATAGGCTTTCATCTTCAATCTTGTAGCAAAGGTTAAGATATTCATCACTCTAGGTGATCTTCAAGATCTGGCATGTATGTGTTATCCCATGGGTGTCTTCTGAGCTGGTACAAGGCCTTCTTTAATTTTCATACATGAGTCTTCCTGTCATGTGTCTTAACTTCTAATGGATGCAAACGTCTCTTCATAGTCTATGCCTTCTTTCTATGAGAATCCTCGTGCTACGAATCTTTCCTTGTGTCCCACGATGTTGCCATCTACTGCATGTTGGATCTTGTAGATCCATATGTAAGACATCACGAACTTCCCTTCATGTCTTGCTATTGCATCCTATACATTATTCTTCTTGCACTGGTACTCTCCTTCCCTTTCTTCTTGGATACTTCTATCTTGAAGGCTCTGCATCAATGATGTCGCTCAATAGTGTCACATAACTAGAGTGTGTCTGAGGCCTCTTGAACTCTCATCATACTATTCTTCATTTTGGATAATTTCTTGAATTGTCATCACTTGTTCTTTGGAACAAGTCTCATCCTTCTCTTCTTGTAGGCGATTGTACGCGATATTTCCTATAAGTCAAATGCATTAGTTGTATGTTTAGAAACCTTTCTTACGGAATATTCATAATGGAAAATTCTTATGCATAAAGATATAATCATGCAACTATTTTATCCAATACAATATTCATCCATATCTCATAGAAACTTTCAAGATGCCTTCCATCTCTACCAAGACATCATTGAGATTGTGCACTAATCCAATATGTCGGCAAAGAGGTTTCATTCTAGATAAGTAGTAATGGAGAGTTGTATAGCACCATGAGCTACTTACCCAACACATGCATATTAGTAGTATACTGTCATTAATGCAAACATTCTATCATGCATAACACATCAATTGAATATAAACAAATGCATAACAAAAAAATATCATGAAATGACAATTGAATACTTATCTTTATTTGTTTCATGGGTAGAGTCCTTCTTTCAGCTTCATCATCTTCTTTATTCATAACAACACCATTTCTTATCCAATTGCTAAGATGGATAAGAGGTTCTTCAAGAATTGAGTCCTTCATATTCCTCATTACTTGAGAAATCTTCTTTGAATCGTGAGAGCTAGATCTTCAGTTGCTCCCATCTTCCTTTCTCTTATTATGAGTCGAGCTTCATCTTGTGTGTGCTCTTCCCAGAGTTTGTTGAAGGTAATCGATTCCTTTTGGAACACATTCCTCTAATGAATAAGTCCCATGATCCTGGAGGCCATTTAAGGTAGTTATCACAATTTCTGCATTCTCTACTTCTTCATCGACTGCCTTAAGTTGTTCTTTGATTTGAGAGACCCTTGTAAAGTATGACTATATGGTCTCTGCATTCTGGATATTTACATTCTTCAAATGGTTTGTCAAACTCATCTTCTGATTTATGTTCTTCCCTTCAAATAAATTGGTTAAGGAATCAAACATCTCTTTAGGCGTCTTTAGATAATACACTTGTGGTGTAAGGTGATCCTTGATTGAATCAGCAATGATCCTCTTGTCATTGACCAAGTTTTTCTTGTGTAAGGATTTAGCCTCATCTCCCTCTAGAATTGGAAACTCTCCACTTATGTAGGTTTCCAATTCATTTCCTTCAAGAACTAGTGAAATCCTATACTTCCATGCTCGAAAGTTTTCATCTTCACCAACCTTTTCATCAAGCTGGTGTGATAGGCTATTTTGAAATGAGAACCTCAAATGTAAATAGGAAAATATTAGATCTTACCGATTTGAGGTGTCAATCCTGGTTCCATATCTAGCTGATCTAGGGTTTGTCAGAGAAACCCTAATTTTCAAAACTTTGAATCTTTCAAATCTGATTGGATAAAAATATGTGCCTCCTCAAGGCAAGCTGAGTAGCATACTCATTTTCCCAAAACTATGATCAGAACTGCAAAATATTTGATGCCCTAGTTTTCTTCAATTTCTTCTACAGAAATTTTTGATATGGTTTCTATGGTATCTCTAAAAGTACTACTCCCTTGTGTATGAAATTTCATTATGAGGTAGCCTTGTCTATCCTATTTCCTACATCGCATGTTTAAGTAGAATTGGTTTCACCAATTGGGACTTATGATAGTTTTCCCAAGGTGACTTATTTCAGGAATGTTCAACATAGCGAACTAGTACAGACTTCCACATGTGACTATTTCAACTTCGAGTTCTGAAACATTTTCCAAAGAAAGTACATTCCGTACCCTATCTGGAACATCTTGATAAATTTCATTTGGACCTTTGTATCCTAAGATATAACAATTCTCCCTAGGTGTCCTGTTTAGGGATGAATCCTTGGAGAGGCTGGAACCCTAATTTGGAGGAATCATATCTCCCATAATATAGTGAATCTAAGGTTGAACTTGTTACACAGTGTTCAGCACGAATGTTTCTTTTTCATATAAAAATTTTGGCTTCTGAGCCTTTTCCAATATCTATATATAGCGAATGTACCAAAACTACTAGTTTTAGTATTTTAGGGTTTTCTGGTCCAGAGTCAAATTAGGGTTTGAATTTCCTGGAGTTTTACCCAACCAAAAATTTCGATCTTGGTCTCTAAATTTTGATTTTTAGGAGGAGATAAATCCTATGCTGGGCTCACTCAAAAATTTCTCTTCTGTGAAAAGCCCTAATTTCCCACAGTAGAGACTGAAAATGCTTGGAATCAAATTTTGCTGCAATAGAAAGATGCACCCTTCAATGGAGAGTTAGCCTAGCATCCTTTTGCTGATAATATATGGAGAGAGACCCAAAAAGTAATAAGCCCTAGCTTCTACAGCTGCACGATGTCTTCTTCTCAGGTTAGTTCTGATACCATGTTAGATTTTTACCATTTAATCAATATGATCTAGGATCTCATCTGAGAGAATAACATGAACAACAATAATCACAAGAAATAAGAGACACAAAGATTTTTCTCAAGGAAACCATAAAGGAGAAAACCCCACAACTTCCTCAGATATAGAATGAGCACCAATGGCAAAAGTAAAACCCAAAAACACAAAGATGATCTCCAACAACTGATCTCTCTCTAACTTGTGTGAGCTCCTCCATTCTCACTCATGCGCCACAGTTGAGTGAGTGTGTGTCTAAAATATAGAGTCTCACTCTCTATTTATACTAGTTTCCAACTTGACAATTACTTACCAGGGTCAACTTCTCTAGGAGAGTCTAATAACCTTAGTTCCCCTCAATTGTGGGGACTTTTCCCCCGACTTACAACGTCTGATGGTTCATCTTGGATAACCGCTCCAGGAATATTGGCGTGCAGTTACAGGGAGCCTTGGAAGGTATTTGGCTCAGATGGGAGCTCAAGTAGTGAGTTCTAGTCAACAACCACTAACCCACTACATCCATATTGAATTATAAAACACAAACCCATAAGGAAGAAATATATGCTCAATAATATTAGTTATCCTAGAATGGTGTGTATACATTGTACAATGAAAAAGTTGTATGAATACAACAAGCTTCCAACTAAGCAAAAAAACAATGCATGCACTCATTATGCTTTCCAATTAAACTACAAAAAAATTAAATGCCTAGATGAATACTATATAAAAGAACTCTTTATCAGACTTACCCTAAACCCCTGGAAAACGTTTGTTCACATGTGGTTCACCTCCAACACTGCAAACACATGATTTGATGGGATCACCCACCCAGGTGGATGTGGAATCACTGGTTAAACATCTCAAGGTTCAGGGAATTGATCTCGTCACCGCAGCACTAAGGAAGAAGGGAACCAAGCACGAACCGAGCCAGGCTATGCCACTCCCACGCCACAACTAGCAATAAAGCTAACCTATGATCCAAACCCACCAAAACCAAAATACCTTATGTGTGCCCTCCTCCAACACTACAAACCCACCAAAACTAGAGAAACCCTATGCGTTCCCTCCTCCAACACTGCAAACCCACCAAAACAAGAAAAAACCACGTGCCCTCCTCCAACTTTGTGAACCCACCAAATCTAGAAAAATGTTATGCATGCATATGGAAAAGACATGACAAATTTTTTCAATAAAAAAGGTCCCATCTGTTGCAGCTGCAACAATTTCCCAAAATTCCAAAAAAATTTAGGACCCCCCTTTTTCTTTGGTTAGCTTGATTTTATGCTTTGATTTGGTCAGGGAACTTTTAGAAAGAGTTTCTCATGCTGAATTGGTTTACCACCTTTTTACATCTCCCTCTAACGCTGGAAATTTTCCCTTTTTTATCAAGCCTTATCATTATTTTTGAATTTAGTTGAAGCCACTCTGAATTGAAAGTTTTTCAATTGACATTCCCACCATTGCGGATGTTTTTGCATTTTCGTTTCCCTCCGTTGCGGAGAAATATGCAATTTGGTTTTCCGCCGTTGCGGACAAATTGTTGGTTTTGCCTTTGTTTTCCTTTTCGATCCTTTGGTTGATTTTTGACTTTTGGCTTTACGTCGGAAGGTGCGGTTATTTCCTTGTCTGCCGTTGCGGACGAGTTGTTGCATTTGATTTCCGTTGTTACGGATGGGTTTTCACTTTCCTTCCAATTTATGGGTTTCGGTTGTCTTTTGGCTTTGTATCGGAGCCTTTTACCATCGCTCTCTCTGCCGTTGCAGACGGGTTTGAGTTTTGAGGTCCCGACGTTGCGGATGGGAAAGGCGTTAGGCTTCCAATGTATAGTCATTTGGTTTCTGACTTGAACTTTATAGACGGTTTATGTTATGAGTTTCCACCGTCGCAGAAGATTTTAAGCTTTCGGCTTCCGACCCAAAAGGCCTCCGACGTCCGATGTTATAACTTGTTTTTTTTTCACCATGTGGGTCTCCACAGCTGGGCCTACCATTTTTTCATCCACCGTTGCAGAAGGGAGATTACTCCCAGCGTCCAATGCAAAAGCTCGCCGATGCCCGATACTTTCTCCTCGCACGTGTGAGCAAATATATATATACGGGGAAGGCGTGTTGTTTTTATATTGTTATTTTCTCACTGCCAAGCACTGTCACTATCGAGCTTTCATTTTATTGAGGTAGTGAAGGTTCACGCTATCGGTGTACCAACATCCAGGTGGCAAAGGTAGAAGCCCGACCGTCATCGACTCACCATATTCGTCAGGTTACCAGGTAGGATTTTCGTCGTTTTTCCTGTTACATTTAAACTGTTAGTGGTTTTCTATAGTGGTTTTGGTCTCCCCAGCTATTTTCATCATCCAGCTAGGTTATACGCTTATATAAGTGAAAATTATATCTTTTTGACCATCAGAGCAGCTTTTTTTTTTCGCTACCCTGTGCATAGGAATTGAGGGGTTTTCGGCGCAGATGGCTCTTACGCCAACTGCACCAAACCACTCTCCTCAGTCATGATAGGTATGAGGTAAGTATTCCATGGAATGTTTTAGGGGTTTTGGGGCTTCTGATCTCGTGGTGCATTACCCGTAATTTTAGCCCTAGCCATTTTCCACCCTCGCGGTTCTGTGCATCCGCGTCGAGCTCGTGGCTTCCCTGAGGAAATATGTTTTCTATTGGTATAGGCATGGTGCCCCTAAGAAAACCTCATGGTTACTATTTTTATTTCCCATTTCTCTTGAACCCCAGCCTGCGTTGCTCACGCCGTCCCGCGCAGTCCATTTGGGCTCGGTCGTTAGAAACCTTAGTTAGTTAGAAGGGATATGCCACTGTTTTGGTTTGTTAGCTGGGAATCACATGGGTAGTGAGTTTGATAGGATCATTTTTTGCAGTAGGATGACAATAATACCAAAGAGAGTGAAATGTGTAGTCGTCTTAATGTAAATTTTCTCCTGCGAACTGCACAAGTTCTTGTTGATTTTTAGTCCGGCTAGGCTTTTCATTGTTAAAATGATTGTTATTATAAAGCACATGAGACTCTCACAATCATACTGCATATTACTACTGCTAATTATATCCTTTGTGATACACACGGACTAAACTAATGAACGCTTCACATTGCATTTTAATGGTTCTGATAGTCAGGGCATTTTTTAGGCCGTACATGCATGCATTTGCTTCCCTACTTGCTATCACATTAAGACACATGAAAATGGCACATCGCATATGGATGTAGTTTTATTGTAGTCTAGAAGATGGTTGATGGAATGATTTAATATAATACAGCACTGTTTTGTATCATGCTAAGATAGTGTGCATTTGGTTGTAATAGTCCTGTTAGTCAGGGCAGTCAGGTTATGCAAGCGTATATCCTAGCTTCATGGACTAGTTGCTGTCATGATACACATAGAAAGAATAAAATGATGCATAGTGTCTTGTGAATGTATGCAACTTGAATTTACCAATATTACAATGTTATATATGGCAGGAAGAATTCGAATCCACCATGTCCAAGAGGCAGAAGAAGAAGGCCCCTGTGGTCGAAGAAGGACCAGAAGTAGAAGAGGTCACAAAGATTGAGTACATATATGAAGACACTCAATGTGTTTCTAGTGTGGAACCTGAGTACAAATGGGGTGAAGTATATAGATTGATTTCCTGCAGGGAGGTTCCCAACATGGGCCTTGAATAAGAATCCATCTATGCTAACATAGAGAAATCTTCTCTCATGAAAGTTGGCACCAGACCAGAGCTGTTCCCATGCTCTGAGGTAATTGGATGGATTCTGCCCCAAGTAGACACCACTACAATGATCATGGGAAATGTTGAAGGATAGGGCTATGCTGCATTTAGCCTTGGATATGTGGCATTGGCTTATCACCTACCAGAAGCCCAGGTTTTCTTGTCAGAGGATTGGTTGAAAAGCATCAAAATGGACCTGGTGGAGACTCTTAGGAGAATGATGTTGCAAGGAAAGCATTTTCGACATAGACTGACCAGTGAGTATGATACAGTGAGCTTGAGGGCTCCCTACAGATTCATAGCCTTGATGCTCAACAAAATATTTGGGAGAGCTCATGGAAGACTCTTTAAACTTTAATGGATACCAATTATTTTTCATGTGGCAATTCAAGGCACAGTCTTCAATTGGGCCAGCATGGTGTCCAGCAGTCTTTCTTCTTGCGTGACCTCAGCCTTGGAGGGAGAGTCCAGGAAAAGATAGGAGTTTTACATGAGTTCAATATTAATAGACTGCATATTGTGCAACCAAGATTTCCCTGGTCTCAGGTGCATCTGGGACAGGGAAAGGATTCCTATTTATGCTGCTTATAGACCATTGTGGGCTCACCAATACCATAGCCATCACAGAGAGGTGTGTGAGCACTTCATTATGTCTCTTTACACACTCATCTTTAGGAAGGAGTGTGACTGTATGTCGGAAGAAGCCATGCAAGTGATAGGAGAATATGCGGATTATTTCTTAACCAAAAATGGCATGTACTTTCGGATGTTCGGAGGATCAAGACCACCTTCACTGCTGCCCAAATATGCAACAGATTACATAGTCCACAAGGAGGAAGTCAGACAAGTGTTGATAGATGGAATAGGCAGTTTTTTGTTTGAACATAAGAAAACTGCCTACCCTCCTTTGCCATTCAAGCTAGGAAGCTATAAATTCACCAAGGTGAAACAAGCTGCTAAATTCATAGAGGAGTTGGAGAAGTTCCATTTTGGGGAGATTCCCTACCGCAGAAATGACACCCAAGGCAAGGTCATTGAGCATTGCAAAGAACACAAGGTGCACTTCGAGTACGCCCACCATTTTGATAAGGACGAATCTGTTTTCTGAAATTCCCCAAACATGGCAATGCTAATTAGTAGATTCAAGAAAAAGATCACCACCAAAGGGGGAAAAGGGGATGAACAGGCAAAGGCTAAAGAGGAAGCCAAAAAGTGAAATGAAGAAGCCCAGAGGTTGGAAAAAGAAGCTGCAGAAATGCTTCATACAGAAGAAGAAAGAAGAGCTGCTCAAGAAACAGCCGAGAAAGCAGAGGAAGCAAAGAGAAAGCTCGATGAGGAGCTTCAAAAGCAAGAAGCTGAAAGAATAATGTCGACACAATAGTCAGCTTCTAAAACAGCAGGAGTGAAGAATCAGGAGGTGGAGAACCCCGAGGTATAGACCCCTCAAGTGCCTGCTACTAGCATACCCAGGGTTCCCACGCTCATGCTGGTCCCATTTATGCAGGAAAAGGGAAAGGAAATCCCTGATTTCAACACTGTGTTTTATGATAGAGCAACGAAAAGGATAATCAAGAGGACAGAAAGGAAATTTGAAGCGGGAGACCTACCAGGAAAGATGATAATGGATATGGCCGTGATGCTAGGAACAGATCAGGATCCTAGGTTCACGCTGAGAGCCGGGGCTGCAATGATCGATGCCTTAGAAGACAACATAAATAAGGTGATGATTGAACTGGAGTCATCTAAGAAAACCTCTGCTCAGCTAAAATATACCTTGAGGAAAGAGAGAGGAGAAGGAAAGAGGTTGAAGTGGAAATTTGAACACTTACAGAGGGAGATGAAGACTGCTGAGGCTGAGTTGCAGACCCTACATGAAGAGAGACAGGCTCAGGAGACTACACAAGAACGCCTTGAGCAAGTGCAAGCAGAAGATCAAGAGTTGAAGAAGGAGAAGGAGCAGTTACTGGCAAAGGTGGAGGACCTAGAAGAACAGCTGAAGATCCTCTTGCAGGACAATGATGTGCACACCCTAGAACTGAGAAAGGAACACCAGGAGCAGATCTCTACTTTGAACACTACTTTGGAAGTAGCAAGAGAACAACAGGTCAATCTTCAGCCCCTCAAGCAGCATGTATTGACCCAGAAAACCAAGATGTTGCAGCTACAGACTGCTGTTGAAGAAGAAAGGTGTAAAGTGCTTCAGATCAATGGCCGTTTGGAGGAGATTCTGGAAACTATGTCCTACTTTGTGGATAGTTCCCAATATGTCCTATAGGTCCTAACTGTATGAATGGCAAGGTTGGAGAACAACGAGGAAACCCTAGTGGAGCTACTGGCAAAAGACCAGCAGGCCCTCAAACGGGACTATAACCTAGTGGAGTTTGCTATTAATACCACTGAAGATTTCAAGAAGGTAGTCAAGAAGACAAAGGGATTATGCACCGAATTCTTCATAAGACTTCTCAATACATTCAACTGGTGCCAGATAAAAGCGGAGGAGAGGCTTGAAGCTCTTCCAGATCACGATGCCTTTGTAGAGCTATTACAGAAGATATTCCAGGAGGAAGAAGCTAAGGTGCAAGATATCAGAGCCATGGATGATCTGATCCTGAGAAGCCAAGTAGATCACCCAGCTATCAGTATACTGCTTCTTGAATATTAGCTCCATTTGAGTATGTCCATGTTCGAGGCTATCAAGAAACAAGCTGAGAAATTTGAGATAAATATTCACCTTTTAGAACCTTGTACTTTTGAAGGCATTGCTAATGAGGCTGCAGTGTGGAGGAAGTTTCTGGATAGTTAAGTGGGCCCTTCCTCATGAAGGGTCGGTCGTTATTATAATTTGTAACTATTTTTTTAAAGCATTTAAGAAAAATAGAATGTTGGGAGATGAGAGGTTGGGAAGCCCAAAGGCCACTTTGGGCGGCCCAATAGTCTGACCCTTTTTGTATAAATGTAAGAAACTTAGAAGAGAAGAGGGGATTTTTTCCAGTGAGACTGGTGAAGACATATTGTAAGAAGAACTATTTCCTTTTGCAATAGAAAATTATAGTTTTCCTATTGGAGAAAGCTTAGTGGAATATTCAAATGTTGTGCTATGGATTTGTTGAAGAGGAACTATTTTGTTTTCAGCTTTATGTCCATTAACTGTGAGACAGTTCTAACTCATTGAACCTATGTTCTTGTATGAATGATTTTGGGTTTATTTCATGAAGTTTTCCACTATGAGTAATGCATGTTGCTTAATAAACAATTGGCTATCTGATTGTTGAAATATCTTTAATCTTTCATGTGTTGTAGATAAGAATATCAGCTACCTTTAATTTCTGTTTAGAAGGCATGAATAATTCACATTACTCATCAAAAAAATCATTTTTTAGCTCCCCAGGGATAGGTGGATAGGTAGGTAGTTAGTTAGTTTATTTCATTCTTACATATGTGATGCAGATTCTTGTGAGCCTAAGACGAGAGGTAAGAACCTGCGCATCACATTGTGACACTCCCCGCATCCTCATCATCCTGCATTATAGTTAGGCATTTGCATTTGCATGCATTTAAGTCAAAAAATACAAAAACTCGATGGACCAGGCCGCAACCGGTAAAACCCTTTGTTTTTTTACTTTGACCTATGGTAGCCGGACCGCAAACCGGACGGATTCCCTATACCAAATAGTCAATGGGCTAGTTGGGAACGTTGATTGGGGAGAATCCCTTACTGTTGTTGCCTGTGAATTTCCAGGCCCCAATAGAATTGGCGCTAGAAGGAGGGCCGCCAGTGCATGGCTGGCCATGGAAAGATGTTTTCCTAAGACTACCTTACCAGCAGATATTTGAAGCTTGTAACCTGACCCAAGTACTTATAGATTTCGGCTATACCTCTGAAGTAAGAAAGCATGTTCTCATCCTACATTGTTCTTTGCTTAGACTCTTGTTCGTGTAGTTGTGCCTATGGCTGGAATCAATGTAAATCAACCCAACCCATTACCAGCGTGGAGGGCAAGGTCTCCTTTGAACCTTACACTGCCTTTGCATAACTTACCTCAGGGCTTTGACAAGCTGTTGCCTAAGTTTGACCCCGAAGAAAGGATTGCTGTAGATGAACACCTGCAAAGTTTTTATCTAGCATTAGACTGGATAAGAGCTGGGGAATATGAACATGTGGTCTGTAGACTTTTCCCTCACACCCTGAAAGGAGCAGCAGCCACCTGGTATTTCAGTCTCCTTACAAATTTGATTCCTGATTGGGACACCTTCGAGAAGGTTTTCAGAAGTAAATACACCACTCAGAGAACTGATGCCTCATTAATGAAAGGTCTTGGTTTGTTAAGAAAGGAGAAGAATGAGAAGGTACATATTTTCACTCAGTGATTTTCAATGTACCTAAAGAACTTCTCTGAAGCTGACAGACCCTCAGACAAGGTCTTAATCGAGTATTATACCTCAGCCCTAGGACCTGAGCTAGCCATGTTTGCCAAGATGAAGGCCAAACCTACATTGGTAGAAACTTATGAAGAGGCTGAAAGAGTAGAGGCTGAGAGGGAAAGTGTAAAAGATTATCCGGACCCACCTGGAAAGGAAACCACAGATAGAAGAGCTTTACCGCTGTCTAAATATAAAGAGGATCACTCATTAGATTATCAGGGAATGCTGAAAATGATGCAGAAGTTATCCAATCGAATAATTGATCTAGAAAAGGGAAGGGACATTCAGAAAACTTATGAGCCCCATTACCCGAAAAGAGAGGACAAGAACCAATGGAAAATCCCTTCCCCAAAGTTAGCCTCTATAAATATAACAGAAATAGGGGGGGATAATATTTGTACGTTTCACCAGCAACCTCACTCAGAGAAGAAGTGCCCTCAATGGTTGAATTCAATGTCTTTGGTAATGAATAAGTTGTTGAATCCCAAATTGACTGAAGAAAGTGGTGAAAAAGGAGGAAAAGAACAGACCATAGAAAAGAAAGATGATGATACAATGTTCTTATGGAATGGGGCTTCACTGTTTAACACAGAATAAAATGCTCTCAAGTCTCAATGTACGCCTACAACCACAAAAGATAAGAACTTAGCAATTAAGGACAATGCAATACTTCTAAAGGTTAAAGAATTGCAAGAGAAAGTCAAGAGGCAGGAAGATGTGAATGATAAAAATGATATGCCTAAAGCCATCACTTGCAAACAGGAAACAGGGCCACTTGTTGAACCAACCAAACCTGTGGAAGATGATGAGGAAGGAAAAGATGACAAACTTAAAGAGGGGATGCCCACAAAAAACCAACCTATGTAAGAAAAGATCGAGTTGATTAAGACAAAGAAAACCAGCGCTCCACCTTTCCTTGTGACTCTTGAGATTTTGAATCATAAGGTGCATAATTGTTTGGTGGACTCTGGGTCATCCATGAATGTTATGCCTCTGGTAGTTTGCAAAAAACTTAATGGGCAGCTAAAACCTACTATTTGGGATGTCACTCAACTAGACAAGACTAGTGTCAAAGTAGTGGGCGAAATGGAAAATGTTCTGATCCGATTGTTTGCAAATGAAAGGATATCTCATTACATTGACATAGTAGTAGAAGACATACCTGATGGCTATGGAATGATCCTGAACCAAGATTGGATAGAAATACTGAATGGGTACTTTGCTTCAGATTGGTCACACTTGTGGTTACCTCAGAAGGGCAGCCCAAACCTGATTAAGATATTAAGAGAGCCTTATATGAAGCACAATGTCACTAAGCTAGGAGAGGGAAATGAATCTGCTGCTCGTGTGTCCTTGGAAATTATCTGATTGAGCTTGCATTAAGACATCTTACTTCAAGAAAGGCTATTTATATAACTGACACCCAGCCTGAGCTCCTTCAACTCCCTCAGGTTGTAAGAAATGATTGTAGAATAGTAGACATGTGTTCAGTTTCAAAAATAGCACAGCTCAATCATGGTTAAACGACTCATTTCTATTATTTATCCCATCCTTTAACTCCTCATGATTAAATATTTTCAGAGGTGGGCAATATTTTTTCTTTTCTTTTGCTTTGTACATAAATAAACTATTTTGTGTTCTTTTGGATGCTTTTACCTTTGGTTATCTGATTTAATGCTGTGTTCTTTTATTTGCTTTGCTAGCATTTCTTTTGGTTTTGAATAAAGAGGCAAACTTTTGGTTGTAATGGAAACATCAGGGTTCTCTATTAACTTAAATCTTGAGTGAAAGACTGTGCTGTAAAAGTATAGAATGTCTTCTAATAGCAGTGTTCCTAGCTGGCAAAGCATTCATTGAAGTCTTACTTAACCCTTGTAAATAACTCGAGAGTAGAAGAGGTCTGGAATACTATTTAGAGGTTCCATCCATTTCACATCTTAAATATCCATGGGGGTGACAGCAAAAGACCCACGAAAAGGAAGCAGAGTAAAACAGTATCTCATATATTTAGAAAAGCAAAAAGGCTATCAAGAGTCAAATCTCCTTGAAGAAAAACAATACATATCAAAGCAAAATATCAAAAAATGAAGTACCGAATGGCCACAAGATCCTCTCCGTCCGTGAATTTAAATATGAAGTAGATTGTTCACACAAAAGGAAACTATGGGATAGAGGATCCTGAATTAAAATTCAGTAAGAAAGGCCTGCAAGAGGACTCATATCAAAAGAACTAAAGTTCAGAAGGCACAAAAGTGCAGTTGGCATGAGAATGAGGGACAAAAGGATAATATTGTTCACCCTCTGTTACAATCCTATGGTGTCCAAGCTGTAAACTACCTGAGCACAGGAAAAATAAACTTCACTTGGTTGGCCTCAAAAGAGTTATTCAGACTCGCAATGCTTCTGATGTTACCATCTCCCAGAAGAATGGACTTCTTTAAATACTTTAAATGCATTTTTTGGCTTGCTTAGGAATACAAGCATTTAGAAGATTTCATTTGTATTCAGACAGTCTTGCACTGGGAAGGAGTTAATTCAGATATCTAGGGTTCACCAGGTAGTCGCCAATTATTGCAGCTGCAACAATTTCCCAAAATTCCAAAAAAATTTAGGACCCCCCTTTTGCTTTGGTTAGCTTGATTTTATGCTTTGATTTGGTCAGGGAACTTTCAGAAAGAGTTTCTCATGCTGAATTGGTTTACCACCTGTTTACATCTCCCTCTAACACTGGAAATTTTCCCTTTTTTATCAAGCCTTATCGTTATTTTTGAATATAGTTGAAGCCACTCTAAATCGAAAGTTTGTCAATTGACATTCCCACCATTGCGGATGTTTTTTCCTTTTCGTTTCCCTCCGTTGTGGAGAAATCTGCAGTTTGGTTTTCCGCCGTTGCGAACAGATTGTTGGTTTTGCCTTTGTTTTCCTTTCTAATCCTTTGGTTGATTTTTGACTTTTGGCTTTACATCGGAAGGTGCGGTTATTTCCTTGTCCGCCGTTGCAGACGAGTTTTTGCATTTGATTTCTGTCGTTACGGATGGGTTTTCACTTTCCTTCTGATTTATGGGTTTCGGTTGTCTTTTGGCTTTGTATTGGAGCCTCTTACCATCTCTCTCTCTGCCGTTGTGGATGGGTTTGATTTTTGAGGTCCTGACGTTGCGGATGGGAAAGGCGTTAGGATTCAGACGTATAGTCAGTTGGTTTTCGACTTGAACTTTACGGATGGTTTATGTTATGAGTTTCCACCGTCATGGAAGATTTTAAGCTTTCGACTTCCGACCCAAAAGGCCTCCGACGTCCGATGTTCTAACTTTTTTTTTTTGACCATGCGGGTCTCTGTGGCTGGGCCTACAGTTTTTCCATCTGCCGTTGCAGAAGGGAGATTACTCCCAGCCTCTGATGCAAAAGCTCATCAATGCCCGATACTTTCTCCTCGCACATGTGAGCAAATATATATATACGGGGATGGCGTGTTGTTTTTATATTGTTATTTTCTCACTACTAAGCACTGTCGCTGTCGAGATGTCATTTTATTGAGGTAGTGAAGGTCCATGCTATCGGTGTACCAACATCTAGGTGGCAAAGGTAGAAGCCTGACCGTCATCAACTCACCATATTCGCCGGGTTACCAGGTAGGCTCTTGGTCTTTTTTCTCGTTACATTTAAACTGTTAGTGGTTTTCTACGGTGGTTTTGGTGTCCCTGTCCATTTTCCTCATCCAGCTAGGTTATATGCTTATATAAGTGAAAATTATATCTTTTTGACCGTCCGAGCAGCTTTGTTTTTCCGCTACCCTGTGCATAGGAATTGAGGGGTTTTCGGCGTAGACGGTCGTTACACCGTCTGCGCCAAACCACTCTCCTAAGTCATGATAGCTATGAGGTAAGTCTGCCATGGAATATTTTAGGGGTTTGGGGGCTTTTGATCCCATGGTGCGTTACCCGTAATTTTAGCCTAGCCATTTTCCACCCTTGCGGTTCTGTGCATCCGCATCGAGCTCGCGGCTTCCCAGAGGAAATATGTTTTCTATTGGTATAGGCATGGCGCCACTGAGAAAACCTCATGCTTACTATTTTTATTTCCCATTTCTCTCGAACCCCAGCCTGTGTTGCTCACGCCATCCCGCGCAGTCCATTTGGGCTCGGTCGTTAGAAAACCTAGTCGGTTAGAAGGGATATGCCACTGTTTTGGTTTGTTAGCTGGGAATCACATGGGTAGTGAGTTTGATAGGAGCATTTTTTGTAGTAGGATGACAATAATACTAGAGAGAGTGAAATGTGTAGTTGGCTTAATGTAAATTTTCTCCTGCGAACTGCACAAGTCCTTGTTGATTTTTAGTCCGGCTAGGATTTTCATTGTTAAAATGATTGTTATTATAAAATGCAGGAGACTCTCACAATCATACTGCATATTACTACTGCTAATTATCTCCTTTTTGATACACACGGACTAAACTAATGAATGTTGCACATTGCATTTTAATGGTTCTGATAGTTAGGGCATTTTTTAGGGCGTACATGCATGCATTTGCTTCCCTACTTGCTATCACATTAAGACACATGAAAATGGCACATTGCATATGGATGTAGTTTTATTGCATTCTAGAATATGGTTGACGGAATGATTTAATTTCATACAACACTATTTTGTATCATGCTAATGTAGTGTGCATTTGGTTGTAACAGTCCTGTTAGTTAGGCCAGTCAGGTTATGCAAGCTTATATCCTAGCTTCATGGACTAGTTGCTGTCATGATACACATAGAAAGAATAAAATGCTGCATAGTGTCTTGTGAATGTATGGAACTTGAATTTACCAATATTACAATGTTATATATGGCAGGAAGAATTCGAATCCACCATGTCCAAGAGGCAGAAGAAGAAGGCCCCTGTGGTCGAAGAAGGACCAGAAGTAGAAGACGTCACAAAGACCGAGTACATATATGAAGACACTCAATGTGTTTCTGGTGTGGAACCCGAGTACAAATGGGGTGAAGTATATAGATTGATTTCCCGCAGGGAGGTTCCCGAAATGCGCCTCGAAGAAGAATCCACCTATGCTAACATAGAGAAATCTTCTCTCATGAAAGTTGCCACCAGACCAGAGCTGTTCCCATGCTCTAAGGTAATTGGATGGATTCTGCCCCAAGTAGACACCACTACAATGATCATGGGAAATTTTGAAGGACAGGGCTATGCTGCATTTAGCCCTAGATATGTGGCGTTGGCTTACCACCTACCAGAAGCCCAGGTTTTCTTGTCAGAGGATTGGCTGAAAAAGCATCAAAATGGACTTGGTGGAGACTCTTAGGAAAATGATGTTGCAAGGAAAGCATTTTCGACACAGACCGACCAGTGAGTATGATACAGCAAGCTTGAGGGCTCCCTACAGATTCATAGCCTTGATGCTCAACAGAATATTTGGGAGAGCTCATGGCAGACTCTTTAAACTTGAATGGATACCAATTAGTTTTCATGCGGCAACTCAAGGCACAGTCTTCAATTGGGCTAGCATGGTGTCCAATAGTCTTTCTTCTTGCGTGACCTCAGCCTTGGAGGGAGATTCCAAGAAAAGATCGGAGTTTTACATGAGTTCAATATTAATAGACTGCATATTGTGCAACCAGGCTTTCCCCGGTCTCAGGTGCATCTGGGACAGGGAAAGGATGCCTGTTTATGTCGCTTATAGACCATTGTGGGCTCACCAGTACCATAGCCATTACAGAGAGGTCTGTGAGCACTTCATTATGCCTCTGTACACACACTCATTTTCAGGAAGGAGTTTGATTGTATGTCAGAAGAAGCCATGCAAGTGATAAGAGAATATGCGGATTATTTCTTAACTGAAAATGGCATGTACTTCCGGATGTCCGGAGGGTCAAGACCACCTTCATTGCTGCCCAAATATGCAATGGATTACATAGTCCACAAGGAGGTAGTCAGACGAGTGTTTATAGGTGGAATAGGAAGTTTTCTGTTCGAACGTAAGAAGACTTCCTACCCTCCTTTGCCATTCAAGCTAGGAAGCTATAAATTCACCAAGGTGAAACAAGCTGTTAAATTCATAGAGGAGTTGGAGAAGTTCCATTTCGGGGAGATGCCCTACCGCAGAAATGACACCCAAGGTAAGGTCATTGAGCATTGCAAAGAACACAAGGTGCAGTTCGAGTACGTCCACCATTTTGATAAGGACGAATCTGTTTTTCGAAACGCCCCAAACATGACAATGCTAATGAGAAGATTCAAGAAAAATATCACCACCAAAGGGGGAAAAGGGGACGAACAGGAAAAGGCTGAAGAAGAAGCCAAAAAGCAAAATGAAGAAGCCCAGAGGTTGGAAAAATAAGCTGCAGAAAGGCTCCATACAGAAGAAGAAAGAAGAGCTGCTCAGGAAGCAGCTGAGAAAGCAGAGGAAGCAAAGAGAAAGCTCGATGAGGAGCTTCAAAAGAAAGAAGCTGAAGGAATAAAGTCGACACAACAGTCAGCTTCTGAAATAGTAGTAGGGAAGACTCGGGAGGTGGAGAACCCTGAGCTACAGACCCCTCAAGTGCCTACTACTAGCATACCCAGGGTTCCCACGCTCATGCTGGTCCCATTTGTGCAGGAAAAGGGAAAGGAAATCCCTGATTTCAACACTATGTTTTATGATAGAGCAACGAAAAGGATAATCAAGAGGACATAAAGGAAATTTGAAGTGGGAGACCTACCAGGAAAGATGATAACAGATACGGTTGTGATGCTAGGAATAGATCAGGATCCTAGGTTCATGCTGAGAGTCGGGGCTGCAATGATCGATGCCTCAGAAGACAACATAAATAAGGTGATGATTGAACTGGAGTCATCTAAGAAAACCTCTGCTCAACTGAAAGATACCTTGAGGAAAGAGAGAGAGGAAGGAAACAGGTTGAAGTGGAAATTTGAACACTTACAGAGGGAGATGAAGACTGCTGAGGCTGATTTGCAGACCCTACATGAAGAGAGACAGGCTCAGGAGACTACACAAGAATGACTTTAGCAAGTGCAAGCAGAAGATCAAGAGTTGAAGAAGGAGAAGGAGCAGTTACTGGCAAAGGTGGAGGACCTAGAAGAACAACTGAAGATCCTCTTGCAGGCCAATGATGTGCACACCCTAGAACTGAGAAAGGAACACCAGGAGAAGATCTCTACTTTGAACACTGCTTTGGAAGTAGCAAGAGAACAACAGGTCGACCTTCAGCCCCTCAAGTAGCATGTATTGACCCAGAAAACCAAGATGTTGTAGCTGCAGATTGCTGTTGAAGAATAAAGGTGTAACGTGCTTTAGATCAACGGACGTTTGGAGGAGATTCTAGAAACTACATCCTACTTTGTGGACAGGTCCCAGGACGTCGTAGAGGTCTTGACTATATGAATGGCAAGGTTGGAGAACAACGAGGAAACCCCAGCGGAGCTAGAGTCAAAAGACCAACAGGCCCTCAAACGGGACTATAACCTAGTGGAGTTTGCTATTAATATCACTGAAGATTTCAAGAAGGCAGTGAAGAAGACAAAGGGATTATGCACCGAATTCTTTAGAAGACTTCTCAATACATTCAACCAGTGCCAGATAAAAGCGGAGGAGAGGCTTGAAGCTCTTCCAGATCACGATGCCTTTGTAGAGCTATTACAGAAGAGATTCCAGGAGGAAGAAGCTAAGGTGCAAGATATCAGAGCCATGGATGATCTGATCCTGAGAAGCCAAGTAGATCACCCAACTATCAGTATACTACTTCTTGAAGATCAGCTCCGTTTGAGTATGTCCAGGGTCGAGGCTATCAAGAAACAAGCTGATAAATTTGAGATAAATATTCAGTTTTTAGAACCTTGTACTTTTGAAGGCATCGCTAATGAGGCTGTAGCGTGGAGGAAGTTTCTAGATAGTCAAGTGGGCCCTTCCTCATGAAGGGTCGGTTGTTATTATAATTTGTAACTATTTTTGTAAAGCATTTAAGAAAAATAGAACGTTGGGAGACGAGAGGTTGGGAAGCCCAAAGGCCACTTTGGGCAGCCCAATAGTCTGACCCTTTTTGTATAAATGTAAGAAACTTAGAAGAGAAGAGGGGCTTTTTCCCAGTGAGACTGGTGAAGACATATTGTAAAAAGAACTATTTCCTTTTGCAATAGAAAATTACAATTTGCCTATTGGGGAAAGCTTAGTGGAATATTCAAATGTTGTGCTATGGATTTGTTGAAGAGGAACTATTTCATTTTCAGCTTTATGTCCATTAACTGTGAGACCGTTCTAATTCATTGAACCTATGTTCTTGTATGAATGATTTCCAGTTTATTTCATGAAGTTTTCCACTATGAGTAATGTATGTTGCTTAATAAACAATTGGCTATCTGATTGTTGAAATATCTTTAATCTTTCTTGTGTTGTAGATAAGAATATCAGCTACCTGTAATTTATGTTTATAAGGCATGAATAATTCACATTACTCATCAAAAAAATCATTTTTTAGCTCCTCGGGGATAGGTGGATAGGTAGGTAGTTAGTTAGTTTATTTCATTCTTGCATATGTGATGCAAATGCTTGTGAGCCTAAGACGAGAGGTAAGAACCTGTGCATCACATTGTGACGCTACCCGCATCCTCATCATCCTACATTGTAGTTAGGCATTTGCATTTGCATGCATTTAAGTCAAAAAATACAAAAACTCGGTGGACCGGGCCGCAACCGGTAAAACCCTTTGTTTTGTTACTTTGACCTATGGTAGCCGGACCGCAAACCGGACAGATTCCCTATACCAAATAGTCAACGAGCTAGTTGGGAATGGTGATTGGGGAGAATCCCTTACTGTTGTCGCCTGTGAATTTCCAGGCCCCAACACCATCATATTGGGTATTTATATAATAAAAAAATTAATCCCTTTTACCCTTAATATAGGGTCAATATATTGGTTTGATTTTTATTTTTATTTTTTGCCCCCCCCCCAATATGAACGAACGTGTTATCATATTGGTCCCTCAATGGCTCCCTCATGGTTCATATGATGTTCTAATAGGTATGGACTAGATGAAAAAACACCAAGTAGTTTTAAATTATTTTGAGAAACCATTTCATGCTTATATGATAAAGGAGAAACAATTACAATCAAAGGGATACCTAGAAAAAATTCTGTTAGACAGATTTCAGCTTTGCAAATGAAAAAGTCTATACAAAAAGGCTATAAATTTTTTGATGTGCATGTAATGAATGACAAACACATGAATAAAGAAGATAAGTTAATTCAATGATATCCCAATCTTAAAATAATTTTCATATGTTTTCCTGGAAGAGATTCCAGGATAACCTCCAAAAAGAGAATTGGATTTTACTATTGAATTAGTACCAGGAGTTGTACCTAATTCAAAGGATCTTTACCAGATGAATATCCTAGAAGTTAACAAATTAAAATTACAACTACAAGAGTTAATAGATAAGAATTACATAAGACCAAGTGTATCTCCTTGAGGAGCACCTGTCTTATTTATTAAAAAGAAAGACGAAACCTTACGTTTATGTATACACTACTGTAAGTTAAACAAGATGACAATTAAAAAGAGATATCCATTTCCCCACATAGATGATCTATTCGATCAAATATGCAAAGAAACGATATTCTCAAAAATAGACTTAAGATCTAGATATCATCAAGTAAGAATTAAAGATGAAGATATTTTTGAAACTGCATTTATAACCCGATACAGGCATTATGAGTTTGTAGCTATGCCATTTGGGCTAAAGAGCGCTCCAACATCTTTTATGTGTTTAATGAATAGTGTATTAAGTAAATATTTGGATAAATTTGTAGTTTTATTCCTATATGACATACTAATTTATTCAACAAAAAAAAGAACATGATGAACATTTACAGATAATATTAGAAGTTCTAAGAGAACACAAACTGTATGCTAAATTCAGTAAATGTGGATTCTTTAAGGATAAAATACAGTATCTAGGCCATGTGATATCCAAGGAAGGGATATCAGTGGATCCTGATAAGATAAGAGCAGTAATGGAATGCCCTGATCCTAAGGACATATTGGATGTATGATCGTTCATGGGGATCACCGGTTATTATCAAAAATTCATAGAATAATTCTCGAAGATCGTGAATCCCATAACATCTTTACAGAAAAAAGGAAAAAGATTTGTATGGGATGAAAAATGTGAAGAAATTTTTAACAAGTTAAAAGAATTATTAACCACTGCACCTATCTTAAAAATAGTAGATCCAAACAAGGACTTTGTTGTATGCACTGATGAATGCAATGAGGGCCTAGGAGGAGTGTTAACACAAGAAGGTCACATAATAGCATATGAGTCAAGAAAGTTAAAAACACATGAAATGAATTATGCTACATAGGATTTATAGTTGGATGACATAATACATGCTTTGAAAATGTGGGGCCATCATCTAATCGGTAGAATATTTTTGTTAATGTCTGATAACATAAGTTTGAAATATTTGTTTGATCAACAAAATTTGAACGCAAGGCAAGCAAAATGGTTAGCTTTCCTTAGCGACTACGATTTTGATATCAAACATATCAAAGGAAAGGAAAATAAGGTGGCTAATACCTTAATAAGAAATGAAAAATTGAATTTTAAAGCCGCCATTAGCAGCTACAAAATAGAATTGGATGATAAGTTGGAAAACGGAGTAAAAATGGATCAAGAATATCAAAATTTAAGAGAAAAGATTACAGAAAATGAATCTGAAAACATACAAATAGATTATATGTACCCAATATACTAGAAATTAAATTGTTGAATTTAAATGAAGTACGTAAGATTCCAATGCTAAGAAAAGATTATCAAAATATGATAACAATGCTAAGAAAAGATTATTTCTGGCCTAATATGAAGAATCAAGGGGTTGAATATATAGCTAGTTGTATAGAATGCTAGCAGGATAAGGCTGAGCATTGACACTCATCATGTATTTTGGAGCCGTTACCAATCCCAGACTGGAAATGGGAAATTATCTGCCTTGATTTCATAATAGGACTGCTAAAAATCAAAAGCAAAATGATTATGTAATGGTAGTGGTAGACAAACTTAGCAAGGTAACCCATTTTATACCTGTTAAAACTACTTATAAGGATGCTAATATTGCTGATATTTTTATGAAATAAATCTTTTGTTTGCATGGAATTCCTAAGGTGATAATTTCTTATAGGGATCCTTAATTTACTGGTAATTTCTGGAAGTCATTGTTTAAAGGATTGGACACTAAGTTAAACTTTAGTACTGCTTATCATCTGCAAATAGATGGACAAAAATAAAGAGTAAATCAAGTTTTAGAAGATATGTTATGGATGTATGTTAGAGGATATCCAAAGAAATGGGAAGAATATATGCACTTAGTTGAGTTTGTATATAACAATCACTATCAATCTTCAGCTAAACTTAGTCCTTTTGAAATATTGTATGGTAGGAAATGTAATACTCCCATTTCATGGAGTAATTCGGTTGATAGATTGATGTTAGGACCTAACTTGTTAAAAGAAATGGAACTAACATTGAAATATGTACAAAGCAATTTGAAATTGCACAGGACTGACAAAAGAGTCATACATACCTTAAAATAAATCAGAAAGAATTCCAAGTAGGTGAGCATGTTTTTGTCAAGGTAAAACCTAGAAAAAACTCTTTTAAGTTGGGGAGTTGTGCTAAATTATCACATAGGTATTGCAAAATATTTGAGATATTACGAAGAGTTGAACCAATGGCTTATCAGTTAGCTTTACCACCTAATATCATAATACATAACATATTTCATATATCTATATTGAAAAAGGGTATGCATGATGCTACTCATGTAATCGATTGGAATTTCATTCAGGTAGGACGAGAAGGATATTTTCAGGTTGAACCGGATTGTATCCTTGACAAGAGAGAATTTTTTCTCTAGAATCAAACCATTGGATAAGTAAAGGTGCAATGGAAGCACCTTAGTCCAAATGAAGAAATATGGGAATTGGAGAGTCATATGCGGGAGGCATATCCAATTTTGTTCAAAGAAGTATCAGATCATACTTACGCAACATCGAGGATGATGTTGAACTAAAGAGGGGGTGTTTTTAACCCACCTAGAACTGAAGAACATTTTATTTTTGAGAAAAAATTATTTTAAAAGATATTGTAAAGTTTTATGTTGTTGACCAAGGATGGTGAAAGATGACTGTAATTGAATATTTTATTTATTTAAATAATTAAAAGAGGAGACACCTATCCAAAGAATATTGTTGAAGAGTGTTCACTAACCCACTAGGAGGAATGATCTATTGTAGAAAGCCAAAATGACAAGTGGAAACAACAACATTCACATTCTAGCTGTTGCAGGAGGCAACATCCCTATAATTGTGGTCATGTTCCCTGGAAAGAGGAACTGAGCATGTGGTTCATTTAATTACAAAACTGATCCAAAGACCTATAAAAGCTTATATATACCATAGAATGAGCAGAAGGCTCACTACATTCTATTCTAAGTGATTAGAGCCTTGTGGTTTTGCTGGGAATTGAAAATTTAGGCACACAAAAGGAATTCGATGAGGGTAAAGCTAAAGTGATTTGTTGAGAGTTAAGTATGCAAGTGTGACTGCTAAGTTACAGATTATTATATAGGATTCTACAAAGCATCTTCATCCTAGTGGTTCAGCGAATATGCTCGGGGGCCCTAAAGCAAGTGATCTTGGCTTCTTTCAGGAGAAGGTTGGGAGGAATGGTCTTCTTTGGTTGCTTGTCCAATTCGACAATTAACAGGTTCTAAGAAGCTCTGATTACTATCTTTAAATTTGTTTTGTATCTATATCTAAAGGATTATATGAATGTTGAAAGTCTCCCTAAGACAATTAATTATTTTCTGAAAAAAAAAGAATATGTAGAATGGTTAATATTCCTGTATATTATCAGATAACTAATGTTGCAATTTTTACAGAGTTTTCATAGTAAACTTGTAGGTTATTGTAGTTCTTGATTTTAGAAGAAAACTGTATATATATATATATATATATATATATATATATATATATATATATATAATTTCATAAATAGTTTATTAATGCATAAGTAATGAATACTGGCTACTCCTTTAGTTTTTTTTATATACTTTAATAGATTTTACAAACAATGCTATTTGACTAAGTAAACAACAAAATAAAATTTCATTTAGGGTTTATTCAAAAACTTTCTTTCAAACAAACTAAAATATGAAGGCTTACAACCAGGGTTCAAAACCCATTAACAATTTACTCTTTACAACATTTTTTTTACGACTGAAAGGCTTTCTATTTCTTTACTAAACTCACATAGTCAAGAGGCCCTTTTTCTTCTATAAAATGTTTAAGGATAAAACATTTATTTTTAATGAATTTTAAGAAGAATCTCTATATCTGTAAATTTTAAACAATATCTCGTTTTAGTGCGGATAGTACAAAGCCAAACGTCGAAACCTGTAGGATAAAAATACTTATAAAATAATTATTCAAACTTACAGCCATAAGGCTTTATAATTTCCAATGACAATTAAAACCTACAACTGAATATCCTAGATTAATATCAAAGTAAACACAATGAACCTAATAAAACTAAACCCACGATGTCAATAGACCAGTATTTCACTTAGCAGGACAGAGGCTGAATACATTGCAGCATCTTAAACATGTAGCGAAGTAGTATGGCTTCAAAATATGTTAGCAGGACTATTTGATGCGGAGATAGATGCTACTGATATCTTTGGTGATAATCAGATTTGTATTAAGATGACATAAAATCCTATGTTTCATGATAATACAAAGAACATTGAAATCATATATCATTTCATTTGGGATATGGTTCAGAAAGGAGTTGTAAAGCTCAAATATGTTCCTACAGAGGAACAAGTGCATATGTGTTATCTAAGCATCTGGATCGTGTAAAGTTTGAATAATTTTGAGACAAGATTGGCGTAGTTTGAAAGGACCTCCCTCAAAAGAGGGAGTGACAGTAGACGAGTGATGGACGTAGTGGTGAGTAGCTCAGTCTAGAGGAGGGTAAGTCTGGATAGGCTTGTTTGTCCCAAAAGGGTTAGTAAGTCAGACAAGGCTTGTTGATCCTAGCAGGATTAGTATGTATGGCTAGGCTTGGTTGGCCCAAAAGAGTTAGTAAGCTAGATAAGGTTTGTTTGGTCCCCAGGGAGATCCATCTGTCTAACTAGGACTATTTGGCTCAAAAGGTTTAGTAAGTTAGACAAAATGCCTAGATGGATCTACCAGAGAACTCATTGTGATGTTGCTTTGAGATAGTTAGAGGGAAAGATGTATCTTCAATATTGCTATACTATTGATTGTTGAGATGATTGATTCAATATTATTATACTGATTATTTTTGAGATGTTTTGATGATTGTTGAGATGGTTGCTTCAGTATTTTTATACAGATGATTGCTAAGATATTTGTTGAGATGTTTGCTTCATTATTGATGATTGTTGAGATAGTTTCCATATTTTTATACTGATGATTGTTGAGATGATAGTTTTAGTATTGTTATACTGATGATTGTTGAGTTAGTTCCAGTGTTGTTACACTAATGATCGTTGAAGAGTTTGCTTCAGTATTCCTATACTGATGATGATGTTGATGTTCCAGCATCTCTATGCTAGTAATACAGATGATGATCTAGCATTAGATGATTTTTATTTTAGCACTAACATGCTAATGAGATTGTTGTTGATATTTTAGTATCTATATACTGATGTTGTAGATGATGTCTCAGTATTCACATACTGATATTGGCAACAGTTGATTTAACATCCACATGCTAGTATGGCAGAAGATGATTTAGTATCCACATACTGATGTTGTAGAAGATGATCTAGAAAATGTTTCAGTATTCATATACTGACGTGATAGACGATGATCCAGTATCCACATATTGATGCTATAATAAGATGATCCAATATTCATATACCGATGTGATAGATGATGATCCAGTATCCACATACTTATGTTATAAGAAATGACCTAGAAGATGGTTCAATATTCACATATTGATGCTATAAAAGATAATTTAGAAGATGATATAAGATGCTCGAGTACGTATAGATGATGATTCAGTATTCACATACAGAATATTGCAGAAGATGATACAGCTGACATCAATGATGAATATGAATGATGATGTTCCAAAACTTCCTATAACATATAGGGACTCACTGGTCGGTTGTACAGTTGTGCTAGCAGTTGCTACTGTGGTTGAATACCTTCCTAGTTAAGAGGGAGTGTTAAAGTATTGTAAATTCAGAATATATTCCAATATGTATTAAATATGTTCCTCCCTCGGGAGATGATTTTGGTCTTGTGAGATTCATTGAAAGATTCAATGCAAACCTTTGAATGTAAGTCAGGTCAATAGTACCTAAGTGTGAATATAATAAATGTTATTTTTGGTGTCTTGCTAGACAAGTCAGCCTAGTCAGTTAGACAAGTTGTCCCTATTAGGTTAGAGGTCAAGTCAACTAAAGAATATAAATAGGGAGGTGCTACCCTTCATTTGTACTCACTCACTCAAGTTGTTTTGCAAGAGATAGAAATATTAGCGCGCTAGAAAGAAGAGAGAAGTTGTTGTCTGTGTTTTACACTGCTCTAGTTGAGTTCTATACTGAGGAAGTTTTGCAGGTTTTTCTCCCATGTGGTTTCCTCGATGAAAATATTTATGTTCTTATGTTCTTATGTTTCTGTGCTTGTTGTTCTTTCAGTGATCTTCTAGTGATAATTTGTTTTATGGTATCATCTAAGCAAATTAAGAAAACTTAACATCAATGTGTAAGAGGAACCCAAACCTTATAGGAAATTATACTGGTCATTTAGGTTCTGAAATTACAATGTGATGTAAAAAGGAGAGGTAAGCTAACCTATCCCATTAGAAAGGTTTCCCAACATAATTTTTGACGCGTCGTCTTGTAGGTTTATCAAGTCGACTTGTAAAGGGTCCTCATCACTTAGTTTCATGAAATTTGAGGATGAGGTAGAAAGTAAATCTAGAGAGGAAGGAAAATTTATATTTTAGGCATGATTGGCTTCCCTAAGGCCTAGGTAGGATTATATTTATTTATTATGACCAAGTTATTTAAGACATTAGAGAGGAAAATTGGGATCTCGATTTTGCTTCATTTGTGCTTGATATAAAAAATAGGGATTAGAGGAGGACCTGGCTCAACAAATTTTGTGATTGGTGGTGGTATTGAAAGCACTTGAATTGGTACATTTTGAAACTTGTTGGTTTATTCTCACTTTACATATGGATTGTTAGGGACCATGGTATGCCTAACATCCATTTCTTTCAATATCATATCTTTCCTTGTATGCTCTGTGGGTTGGTTATTTTCATTCTATTGTCATTATATTTTCTATAGGAATCATTTCATCCAAAATTTGGGGTTTTAGGCCTTGGCCTCAAGTTATAGTTATTCCTCATCTCATCCATACCATTATCAACAATCATTTGCAACATAGCAGGAGACAGATCAAGAAATCCCTCTTCTTAATCTACAACCTATTCTTCAATGTACTCCTCTTTTCATATCATAAATAGATATTATGATCCCAATTGGTTATGTTCATAGTCAACATCATCTAGGTGGAAAATCATAGTTAGGCCTAAGGAAGAGTTAGGAAATTACTCCATTGCACAGTAATCTATAAGAAGATTTGAGTGCCTTTTGTCTAGTTATGGCCACAAAAACAAAGGAAGAAATAAGCATTTTTGTTCAACTCTTGAACCCATAATTATCATATATTTTCTTTAAGGGATTTCCTTGATATAGTTATTGGAAGTTTGTATTCCTGTAGCAAGGTCTGCACCAGGGAATTTGGATAGTTTTATTCCAAGAGGGGTTGAGTATGAGTATTCTTGATGTACACATACTAGTCTACAACAACAGGTTTACTAGGGATGCCATTTACAAATGTGGGGTGACATCCCCTATATTTCCTTGAGATTTTTTTCTTTGAAACAAGATATTATATTATATTATTACCAAAGATAAAATAGTATATAGAGACATCTTTATTCCCTAAATAAATTTTTCTTTACTTTAAATTGAAAGTTAATGCAAACAAAAAGAAGGGCAATAGATGCACAACAATTAGTCTCTCATTGCGGATATTTCATCTAAATTTGGTACATTTTTCCTTGTAAGACAAGGCCTTCTTATGAATATTTTACCATTAGATGACTAGAAGTAGATATTATGACTTGTGCTTGTCTGATTAATTATGATTTATTTAATTCCAAGTTGAATGTGATATATGCTTTATCTCAAAGTGATTTCAATTACTTGTGTGATTTGCATAGACTAATGTTGGGAAATCTAATTGCTTAACTTGCTTATACTTGTATCAATAAGCTTTTAAAGTGTAAAAAAAATGTATGCTTACATTAATTTTATATAATGGTATGATGCTACTTAATATCTACAAATTTTTTGTACATTAAAGTATAATAAGCTTATAAAGTGTAAAAAAATGTATGCTTACATTAATTTTATATAATGGTTTGATGCTAATTAATATCTGTCATGTCCCCGACCCTCTGACCAGCGAAGAGGATGCTGCTAACACCAAATAACGGACAGACAGCCCCATGAAAATAAACATAGATAAACGCTGATATTAAAAAGCTTAACATAATGCATACTAATATGCATAAAACATACAAGGATACATAACCAGATGCATAATCCATCATACAAAGATGCACAGTTATTCAACATTTAGCAGAAGCAAACATACACATTCCAGCATTTAACATGTTCATCATAATTCATGGAACAATAGAAATAATTGCAGAGATGAAACAATCAGAGTACTTATCTTTTAATCAAGAACTCGCCCTGCAACCAGCTACGTCGCTGCAGCGTTCCACCCATCCATAGGCCAACCTGCTCATCAACCTCTCAGCAACACTACCACCCCTGAGCTGGGCATGATTCCTCCAGGAATAAGGGTCAATGCAGGCTTACACATAGCCAAGGGACCAAATTAGCCAAACCCACACACAGTAGGGTTTACCAGGTCATCAAGGAGCTAGGATAGGCTAAATGCCAAGCTGGTGGCCTCAACACCAACTTCTCAAGCATACCCAGCCTCTAATCCCACTCTCAATAGTCCAAAGACCAGCCACTGCATACCGCAGTAAAATAATCCCTTCACAGCCCTGTGAAGAAGGCAAAGACAACCGGGTGATAATCCCAACCAAGAGGCAAAACATAGCTCAAGCCACAAGACAAATCAAAGTTGTTCTTGGCCCTAGCATGGCTAAAAAAACTCAACAGCAACCCAAAACTAGGGTACATCAACAACCCAACTTCATAGTGAGAACTATGGCAATGTCACACAGTCCCGAAACAGAGGAGAAACCAACTCCTAGCATATGTTGATGTATATGTAACTTCGGAATGTATTCTTCTATATATTTTATATTATTGTAACCCGATGTTTATTCCGGGATGTTTCTATTATGTATTTGAGTCATGTGGTCATGCCCCGATGTTCCGATCGGGAGGATTAATAATGTAACTAAGTCATGTCAAGTCATTAGGTAAGTCCCCATAGTTTAGGGGCACTTGAGTTATTATACACTAATTAAGGTGTAGGCTCGAGTAGTAATTATTAGGGTTGAGCCTACGTGTGAAATGGCAACTTAAGTGAACAGACTAATATAAATAGAGAGTGTGTGTCTCTCTATTTATCACTTGTGACTTAGCTCTCTTGCTCTCTCAAGTGTGGCACACTTTTGGAGAAGGAAATTCTTGGCTTGACAGAAGACAGAAGGCTGCTATTGTGTTGGGAGGTCATCTTACTGTTTTGGGATCACATCTTGTGGTGATACTATCTTAGAGGAAGTTGAGGGGTTTTCTCCATTTATGGTTTCCCCTCCCAAAATCTTTGTGTCTCTTGTTTCTTTATGTGCTTATGTGATTGCTGTGCTTGTTATTCTCTCAGTGAAAAGATCTTGTCATAATGCTAGCTTAAATGTTGAAAAACTAACAGCGTAGACATGGGAAAACTCAACCAATGGATTTGGAAATCTGCATCCCACAGCATACACAATTCCTCAATGCAATGGCTGGGAAACTTACACAGGAAGAAAAGGGGAAAAGAACAACTCTTAACCTGTGTGCAAAGGGAAAAGACACAGTCCGCAAATGGAAGACAAAAATTGGACTCACAACCTCATCCAAAAATCATGGGAACAATGACAACAACCCAAATCGTGGGTTAAATCAACAGCAAGACCGAATCATGGATAAAAACCATGGCTATCCACATACACAGCAGAAATCGGGCCATTGAGGCCGCTCTTCCAGCTCGCTAGCTCTGCGTGAGGAAGATGAACCGACCTCCTCCTGCACATCCCTGCATGAGAGTGAACAGACCTGGCCTATGCATGCAGATGAACAAAACAATCGGGAGGATGAACAGACCCGAGAAGAGTGGCGTCGTGGTGAGAATGGCGGTGGATGTTGCTTCCAACGTGAGGTGAACTCGCTGGTGGAGTGTGCACATCGGCAAGGATTGACAGTTCTGCCACACTCCACTCCCAGCCATAACTGCCTCAACAACTCCATCAAAACATTAAAGAGGTTGGATGAGACAAGGGAAGATGGCAGATCAAACAAGGTGGTAACAAATGGATTTCCCCCCATAGACCAAGGTTTGACATCCCCCACACCCTTATCCTTTGGAATCATGCCCTTTTCATTTTAACGTTGCACTGTCGTAGCTAGTTGTGGGTTTATTTTTAATTGATGTGCATATTTACATGATGCTGAGCTATAATGTGTCGAATAGCACGATATACCATCGGCAACTATCCCCATTGCCGAAACATAGACAACCAAATCGATGGTGGGGCTTTTGCCTTTAGCTCCTCACCACAATTAATTACATTATATACATCATGCAAACGGGGTCAAAACTGGGGTGTGACATTCCCCTCCCCCTTGGAATAACACCGTCCTCTCCTCGGTGTTCCAATACATAGGAATATATATACAATTGCACATCAAAATTTCAAAACTTTTGCAGATCTATCCCACGTTCAATTATTTACTATGAATGTTCAAGACCAAGCCCCCCTCGGCTTCCTTGAACTTCTCTTGCTGGTTCTCAGATCTCAGCTTATCCCAAAGCCTAGGATCTTTGTGTCTATTGCCCTCATCATGTTCCCTCATTGGGCAGTCCCGGCGTAAATGATGTCCTCCGCATCCCTAGCATTTCACTGGCTGCTTCATCTCTACCTGCTCAATTTCCTTTGAGTCTGCATGCCTGGACCGTTTCTTAATGGGTCGCTCGGACGAATGTCCCATCACTGATCCACCTTCCTTTCCTTTGCCTATTGCTCCTAGAAGGCTTTTCACCTCCCTTTGCAAACCAATAGAGTCTTGCAAAATCTGGTGGTTCATCTCATTCTGCCTTTTATGTATCTGGAGCATCTCCCCAAGATTTTCTTGGGTCTTGGCAATCATTTGAAGGAGAATTCTAGCCAAGTCCAACAACTTTTGATCTGTTGTCATGATCAATGTGCACCATTGGGTTTCACTTTTCTCACCTGTGAAATGCACCATTGAAATTCTATCAGACCAAGCATAATAAAGACATTAAAATCAGTCATTCAATTACCCAAATGGCATGACAGTCCAAGTCTCATCAAGGAGACTTTCATATTTTTCATGCCTTCCCAACAGGCACATGAGCTCATTCATGTCCATTCTTGGGCAGGGAATTAACTTTTCCAGCATTCACAATTTACTTTAAGAAAATACACACATTCCATTTTCAGTCATACATGCATGCAACAATATTTTGTTTTCACAATGCATAAATATATGTGTATATATAATCAAAAGGAAAGAGAGAGCAGTAAGAGTTTTTCCCCTCTTTGTTTTGTTCCATCCTAGAACCCACACCATCGCTGTGGATTTTCATGCTCTCAGCCTCTTTCACTTCACCGTGAATGCTGGACCAATCCTTCTTGGTCATGACACTTAGTGTCTTTGGTCTATTCTAGACCCCTAAACCATGGAGTCGCTCCACATGGTTTGTCTTGGCTGCTAGGACCTCCACAGTTTTACTAGCACCTTTTTCATTACCGCTCATTTCAAGCTTTCCAGGACAGTCACATGTCCACGTGCACCTCTAGGATGCTCTCATAGTCCTCAGTCCCAGCGATACCTATATCCAAACATTGAATAGATTCACATGTTTAGTTTATTCTCATCGGTTTTACCTCGAGAACAAGATCTTAAAACATCATAACCAAATCATATACACATGTATATTCATAAGCAAAATAATCCAATACTTATCTGTATTGCGCGTTTCCTCGTTGGTCCACAGGATCCTGCTTCGCTTTGCAAGCCTTGGGATCACCTATGGACTTGGATGTTAGGTCAGCACGCAGGCTGCTCCACAACATCAAATAATTATTGTCCAGCCAGTACATCCTCATGTTGACTGGGCTTGGAACTTTACCAAGAGCATTTCCAGGTCTAGGATCTACTATGGATCCTCAGGCATATCACAGCCCAACATACACATACACTTATACCAACATACACTTATATCAACAATAACCCTTACTCCGCAACCCCTCACAACAACCGTTTGTCTTTTCTCTTTAGGGTGCAACACCCAAATGCATCTATTTAGCCTGTCAATACTAGCAATATAAGCAAACTCATCAGCGTTATTGCTCTAAAATTGTAATTATATTTCATATCATTCACTATCAAGTATTGAGACACCAGGAGTGCGTCCACTCTCTAGGGTGTAATCAATATTGAAAACCCTTTCATGACTCAACATCGGAAAAGTGTGCACCCTTTCCCGGTGTGTGCCATGTAATCCCTATTCATACTCAAGCAATCGGTCATCATGGAAATAAAGTCAAAACATGTTCTGCATATGGAATTTTAATAATTTGACATGCATATTCTTAGCAAGGGTCACATAACACTTATCCATTTGCCGACGCAGTATTCCTTTGTTAAGGAGGAATGGGGATCCCTTCTCTGAGTTGACAGTCCCTCAGATAGCCACCTCAACTCCTTTTTACATTTCATATCCACACATGTCTTACCGACATAATTTATACCATCTCACTCATGTTGCTTACCAAACATGCAGTGCAGATGAGACATTTCCAAAATGTCTAATGGATTTTCACCCGAAACCCATTTCCAAGATAAGGGAAAACCTTCCCATGAAGTTTGGCTCCTGCAGGCCATCACACATGATCTTCCTGCAGTGTGTACCCCTAGCACATTCATCAAATAGCCAAACAATCAATCATTATCTGATAATACAATCCAAACTGATTGTTCCATAACCAAGCAATGACATTAGTAATCAAATTCAATAGGAATTTGCAATTCTGTCTACTACAGAAATTGATTTGCTTAGCAATGAGGTGATCCTCATTTGTGGGTCTCTTGTAAGAAGCACTACAATTCCCATTATAATTTTATGCTTACTAGCATAATATGAATACCCACTTACATTGCGTCCTCCTGACACAATCTTATGCAAGACAACAGTGATTAGTAGTTGTCAGCAATTTCTTAAATCTGAAATTCACAATTCAAATTTAACAACCCATTATGCATACCAACTATTTTCACAACCATGAGACTCTTCTCATAAGGTTTGGCTCTTTCACATGGTATATTCTGGCATTGGCCATGATCTTACTCTCATTGCCATGCTCTAAATAATCTACCTAAAACCTGAGGTTCAATCAACCAAACACTTGGTAAGTCTGGATGCATATAACCTTTTCATTGCTACAACCATCACTGAAGCATTTTCAGAATTAAAAAAAAATTCAAATACTTCCAGCTGTTAGTCACATCAATATTACCAAAACTCATTTACTTCATGCAATCATCATCATACTAACATTTGCAAGGTATAGTCACATTATTCATACAATTAAATGAAATGTTTAGATACTCCTTACTTCACAAGCGTATCATTTATACCGCCTTGCTCTTCCATGGAGCATTTTTGGCAGCCAATTGATCATGACTATCCTCTTTATGCACTTACTATCCTGCATTCATAACAACCTTTGAAATGGTTCCTGAATTGTCATCAATTCATCATTTCATCCATTAGTTATTCATAATATCACATGCACTCATCTCAATGCATTCATGCAATGCATCACAATGTTTGCACCTATACTTATGCAATTTGTCACTCACACCCTTCATATGCATCCATTCAATGCATGACTACAAGATTCATAAACTATTCTTAATGCATATCCATTCAATGCTACCTTGCATTGATTCAAGAGTACTATGCATTCAACATACCATGCATGGCCTAACCATGACTACTTCATATAAGATGCATTACTATAATCAAGATCATCAGTACTTACTTCCCTTGGGCTATTAAGCTCAATCAACATATACAGGCATTCAAATATCCACATGGTATGAGGTCTCTTACCTTCACCACTCCTTGGAACTTGTCATAATTAAGCTCTTACCTTCATGGGTCCTACTTACACCCTTGACATGACCAATTTGGTTGGTCCTTTGCAGGAGATTGCAGAATTTGCTCATCGACTTTTGTTTATGGACTTGTTGCCTCCTTCCTTTCTCCATCGGGTTGCTAGTCACATTCATCAGCATCAGTAACATATTCAGCTAGGTCCATGTCATCGTTGGTTTTTCCACTAATGCCAACACCAATGCAATGATTATCATTAGTGGCTCATTATAAATGTATAATCCCCACTACTTTTACCAATATGTAATATCCTATGCATGCAATACATATCCTCATGCATTTTCAGCATAAAACTCAGGAAATGTAGTTATAATCAGCAAGATAAGGTTTAAGGAAAATTCCATTTTCAAGTCCCACATCCTTGCATGGAACCCCTCTTCCACACAAGAGCTGGTTTGACTTCATGGTCTTGCTACCTCTAGGCATGCATTTTCTCGATTTGTCCATTTGATAGCAGCGGTCGTCATTAGCACTTTGCTGCTCCATGCTTAGATTTTGGTGACTTTCCCTTGTTCCCTACTATATAAGCTTTCCAACGCTTATCCACACACTTCATTCCGACCTCAGGTGTGAAAACCACACCACTTGTAAAAATGAAGGTTTTCACCAATTTTTGGCAAAACACACAACTATATTTTGGTCAGGGTGCCAACTTCAACCACCTAGAATTTTCTTCCTTTTCAGCTCTATAACCCACTGACAGTCTGCTGAAATCCACTGAAAAACAGTTGGAAGTTGCCGAGAAAATTCCACTTTGAAAACCCAAAATTTTCCTTTGTCAAAATTGGTTCTCATCCCAACAAAATTTCCAACATTTCGGCGACTAGAACTCCTAATTTCCTCCGCTGTGTCGGCAGTCAGGTCCACTAACCTTCGGAAAGATAGTCCCTTAGACAGCCACAACAATGGACGTTCAATCCACTAACTTCATCCGACGTAGCTCATTGGTAGTCCAATCAACTAAATCCTTCCGATGTTCCTCGGTGTTCCCATCTCCTATCATTTTTCGATGTTTCGGATCCCCATTCATCTAAGCTTCCGAGGTATCGGCAAACCGATCCTCTAATTTTTCCCGACGTGTCCAATCCTCTAAAGTTTTTTGATGCTTCCTATACTTAGAAAAAATTTTGGGAATTTTTCTTCTTCCTTTCGCCGACGCATCGGCTGCTCGATCGTCTAAATTTCTTCGGCGTTTCGGTGGTCTTCAAGAGATCCCTGCCGAAACCACGACTCTACCTTCAACTGATTTCCGCCAAAAGCTTCTCTTCTCTTTCTCCGCTGCATCGGCAAACCCATCCTCTAATTATCAACGATACAAACTTCTATTTTTCTCCGATGGTTACTGTCACATCCGTCGTTCAAATAGCTAGATTTCGCCAACGGTTTCCATACTTAGAAGAATTTTCAAGTTTTCAAAATTCTTCCCTTTCTAATTTCTTCCGTCGACTTATCAGCACCCTCAACATCTTCCTTTCGCCATTGCTGCGGCTCCGTTCCCTTCTTTTCATCGGTGAAATAGTCCCATCAGCAGCTGCAACAACGACCCATCATCCTCGATCTTCTTCCGATTGGTGAACTGATTCTGACTGGCATCGACAGTTGGAACTTCTCCCTATCGGAAGGCTAGTGACCTAGGCTTCCGCAATGGCGGGCGCACGAACAACCTTCTGCTTCTGATGGCCGATGATTTCTGGACTTAGAGAAATTTTCGAGAAATTTCCCTTTTAGTCTTCCTTTTTGCCGCTTGATCGGCTCCACTAACTTCTTTTTCATTGGCGAATTAGTTCCACCAATAGCCGCAACGGCGGCGCATCATCTGCTATGTCTTGCCGATGTTCACCACTAAATTTCACTGATCTTTGATGTTTTCCTTGCCTTAGAAAATTTTTCGACAACTTTCACTCTGCCGTCATCGTCGGCAGTTCAACCAACTAATCTTCGGCGAAATAGCTCCATCAATAGTCGCAATAGCGGAACACAATCTTCGATCTTCTCCCGATCGGTGACCCAATTTCTGAAGCATAAGCTGATCGATATCGACAGCCTTTTCTCATCGGCAGGATAGTGCATTTCTCTTCCGCAACGGCAGCACAGGAAACACTATCTTCTTCCAATGGCCGATATGTTCATTACTTAGAAAAATTTTGAAATTTCTTTACGGCGTCGGTTGTCGGATGCCTTACCCATCAGACGCGTAGTTGTTTAGCCATCCGCAACATCGGACACTCAATCAACTATTTTCTTCCGACAGACGCTGAACACTTAGAAAACTTTTCTGTGATTTTCCTTCCAGTTTTCTTCCGTCGGGTATGCTTCCGTCTAGCTCTCCACTACATCAGAAGTCCTTCCCACTAAGTGTTTCGATGAATTGACTGTTCAAGCACTTAGATAATTTTTGGAACTCTTTTGTCTACTGCTGTTCTGCTGGACAAAAAGAAATCCTGCTTCTATCACTGCATTTTTGTGGTCCAATCAGGCCCATGTTGCAACATGAGCTCTAATACCAAGCTGTCACGTCCCTGACCCTCCGACTAGCGAAGAGGATGCTACTAATACCAAATAATGGGCAGACAGCCCCATGAAAACAAACATAGATAAACATTGATATTAAAAAGCTTAACATAATGCATACTAATATGCATAAAACATACAAGGATACATAACCAAATTCATAATCCATCATACAAAGATGCACAGTTATTCAACATTCAGTGGAAGCAAACATACACATTCCAGCATTTAACATGTTCATCATAATTCATGGAACAATAGACATAATTGCAGAGATGAAACAATCAGAGTACTTATCTTTTAATCAAGAACTCGCCCCGCAACCAGCTACGTCGCTGCAATGTTCCACCCAACAATAGGCCAGCATGCTCATCAATCTCTCAGCAACACTACCACCCCTGAGCTGGGCATGATTCCTCCAGGAATAAGGGTCAATGCAGGATTACACATAGCCAAGGGACCAAATCAGCCAAACCCACACACAGTAGGGTTTACCAGGTCATCAAGGAGCTAGGATAGGCTAAATGCCAAGCTGGTGGCCTCAATACCAACTTCTCAAGCATACCCAACCTCTAATCCTACTCTCAACAGTACGAAGACCAACCACTACATACCGCAGTAAAACAATCCCTTCACAGCCCTGTGAAGAAGGCAAAGACAACCGGGTGACAATCCCAACCAAGAGGCCGAACACAGCTCAAGCCACAAGATAACTCATAGTTTTTCTTGGCCCTAGCGTGGCCAAAACAACTCAATAGCAACCCAAAACCAGGGTACATCAACAACCCAACTTCATAGTGAGAACTATGGCAACATCACACAGTCCCAAAATAGAGGAGAAACCAACTCCCAGCATAGACATGGGAAAACACAACCAATGGATTTGGAAATCCACAGCCCATAGCACACACAATTCCTCAATGCAATGGCTGGGAAACTTACACAAGCAGAAAAGGGGAAAAGAACAACTCTTAACTTGTGCGCAAAGGGAAAAGACACAGTCCACAAATGGAAGACGAAAATCGGACTCACAACCTCATCCAAAAATCGTGGGAAGAATGACAACAACCCAAATCGCGAGTTAAATCAACGGCAAGACCAAATCGTGGATAAAAACCACGGCTATCCACATACACAGTAGAAATCAGGCCATTGAGGATGCTCTTCCAGGTCGCCAGCTCCACATGAGGAAGATGAACTGCCCTCCTTCTGCATGTCCCTGCGTGAGAGTGAACAGATGCGGCCAATAAGCACAGATGAACAAAACAATCGGGAGGATGAACAGACCCAAGAAGAGTGGCATCATGGTGAGAATGGCAGTGGAGGTTGCTTCCAATGTGAGGTCAACTCCCTGGTGGAGTGTGCGCGTGGGAAAGGACTGACCGTCCTGCCACACTCCACTCCCAGCCATAACTGCCTCAACAACTCCATCAAAACATTAAAGAGGTTGGATGAGACAAGGGAATATTGAAAATCAAACAAGGTGGTAACACATGGATTTCCCCCCATAGACCAAGGTTTGACATCCCCCACACCCTTATCCTTTGGAATCATGCCCTTTTCATTTTAACGTTGCACTACCGTAGTTGGTTGTGGGTTTATTTTTAATTGATGTGCGTATTTACATGATGCCAAACTATAATGTGTTGAATAGCACGATATACCATCGACAACTATCCCCATTGCCGAAACATACACAACCAAATCGATGGTGGGGCTTTTGCCTTTAGCTCCTCACCACGATTAATTACATTATATACATCATGCAAACAGGGTCAAAACCGGGGTGTGACAATATCCATAGTTGATTTAGAACAAATAAGTAATTGCATTGATTTAACAAATAATATAATACATATGTATCAATGAGTTCCATTTAATTTAGGTAAGTCACTAAACAAAAACATAGAAGTCATTTTAATATTTTTCTTATTTGAACTTTGCAATGTAAATTTCAACATCTCCTCTTTCTAAAATCTATATTAAAAGATGAGAAAGATAGAAAATGTGGGTATATGAAAGTTGAAAAAGACATATTGAAATTGGTCATTACATAATTAGTTTATTATTTATTATAAGCATTATTTTACATTTTCATTATCCACCTTTACTTAATTATTATTTATCTTAATGATTATGTAACTTTTGAAGTAGCCTTTCGATAGTACTCTCCAAATTATAGATGATACTTTGGAGAGTATTCTCAAAGGCTACTTTAAAAGTTACATACTAATTAACTTAACTTTTGAAGAAATAAAAGAAAACATTAAAAGAACAATTAAAAACAAAAAACTCATAATAAAAAATTAAAACTTATCAGATTTATAAAACAAGAAAAAGATCAACTTTTCTGAGTTTAATATAAAAAAAATACACAGCAAGAAATATCCCTCTTTGTGGATAGATTTCTTGAGGAGATCAACAATATTAACCCAAGTATAACAAGTGTACAACCAAGATTCATTGCATGGTGGTAGTCTATTGTTATGCTTAAATGCATCTTGATTAAGATTTAAATAAGCTTTACTTAAGTGGTGGTTAAAGAAAGGGGTAGCAATAATGGTTTTATTTTGTTTTCTTATTAAATAGTATTTGCTTTATGTTTATATTAATCAATTTAATGTTTATTTGGTAGTTATTTTAAAGTTTAGTCTTTATTTAACAACCAATCATCTCCATAAAACTAAATGACTCCTAGTGATAATAAAGATTCTCTATCAAAATATTACCATCATTATAATCATGGATAAATTAAACACACTTAATGTGAAATTGTTAAAGTTATTGATATATTATTTATTAAATTAGTATATTTTATTTGCTTAGTTGGATCACTAGGCAATAAAACTATATATCTATTTTAATAAAAAAACTTTTGAATACCATATATCTATTCAATTTTATATTTTACAAACTAGTTTATATTAGTTTTAAATCCAAATCTTTTAAGCATAAATATAGATCAAATTTATGGTGATACAACTTTTTTTATCTTAAGTTTGTTCCATCCAAAAAAAACTACACTTAAAAAAATTTAATATTTTAATATTTAAATGAAACAAATTATAATTAAATAAACCTAATTAAAAAATAATAAAGTAAAGAATACTCTCCTTATAATGATAATAAGAAACAGGTGGGATAATATTTGATCCTCGAGGAAACATAGTCAATTATTTCACCTCTTGAATAGGACATAAATCCAATAATAAAGCGGAATGGCTCTTGCTCCTCCTAGGCATGGAATTGGTAGGGTAGAATAACATCGCAAAACTCATTGTTTGTGGAGACGCGGAGCAAGTCATTCAGAAAATGAGAACGGATTACAAACGTGGCACTTCCATTTGCAGAAGAATATATGATCGCATTCATTGCCTCAACTCAAATATTCAGGCCACTTGCTTCCATATTTTCAAAGGCAATAATACTATAGCAAACAAATTGACAAATCAAGGGGTTAAAAACAAATTGGGCATAGTTTCAATTAGGTGTCAACCCAACTTCCAAAATCATGTCCCCTAGCTCAAACTTTAGGTGGGGGTGCATGGTTCAACCCTCCCACAACTTCATCCTTTATGCATCCCTCTGGTGCCCTAATGGAAAGTGTCTATCGATGCAACAACATTGGTTACGTGGCACTACTAATCACATGAAGGAATTAAAGAGATGTCCTAACCTCTGGCTCCCTGAGGACAAGAAATGATCGTTGGAACACTTCATGGAAACATAGAGAAGGATGAATACTTCTCCCCCACCTCCTGCAACCTTATGTGATATGGAGGAAGTGCTCAGAAAGTGCTCAACAAGCCGCTTGCATTTGGTTTTGTTCTCCGGAAAAAGAAATTAGGCTCTCATTCAAAGGTTTATTCAGTGGAAGGGCTCTTGCATGTGATTCTACCTAGACTCTCGTTTTGTTCTATATCAGCACCAAGGGTGAAAATTTTCTCCCTCTTGGCTCTTGGTCTTCGGAGGAAATTGTACCACTCAGGTCTCTATTGGTGTGAACGAGTTTATTTGTCATTGATGTAAAATAATGTCTATTAGAAATGAATTTGAAAGAAATATGGGAATGCAAAAAAAATCATGAATGAGACACAGAAATCCTTGTCTTTAGACAGAAAGCTTATCACGTTCACAGAAATTAGGCATTAGCATTAGTTTGTTTTTTTATTATGGCTAAATCAATTTGTTGTCCATCATGCGCTTGATTCCAGGTGTCAAAGAACGGTTCCAATAACCATCAATAAATAAAGAATACGGTTCCAAAGTTTGTTAAAATGAGTTAATGCTTAATGAATTGGTTAATGTTGCGATGTCCAAAATGTGTTTGAAACAGTTTTATGGTTAATGCTGCACTGCCCAAAATCGTTTTTTAAACTATATTATGGTTTACACAGTTGAAGTTTGTGATAACTGATCAAATGTATGGTTTATATGTAAATGATGCTGTGAGAAATAGTGAAAAGGTGTGGTGAATAAGGAGATTAGATCAACGAAGTAAACAACGCAGTATTTAGCACAATGAATTGGTGAAACGAAGAGCCATGAATGTGAGGAAGAATGAAGCATACTCAACACAGCACAACATATGAATTGGAGAAAACGCAGATGAAGTTGAGTGAATATAGAAAAGTATACTCTATCCTAATTAAGGAAATTGTATAGAACTCAACCTATCATGAATAAAGAAATTGTATAAAATGCAGCCTGTCATGAATAAGGAAATTGTATAGAATATACAAGCACGGTGAATGAATTGAGAAGACAGATACTCAGCAATGGAGAGGATGCAGTCAAAATTGAAGAAAAATATAGAGCTGTGAAGAGGTTGACAACATTGATTAAAGAAACATTGGTATGCATTGGTTTTTATTCATGAGCCAAATGGTAAATTTCTCTTTAACAAATTAAGTTGAGTATGTGTTCTGTACATGAAAAATATTGCAAGTTCTGCAAATTAAATCCATTTTCTGAGTACTCAAGTTACTGTAGATTGGTTTAATAAAATGATTGAAACAAAGATCTGTAAATATTGATAAAGATCAATCAAATACTGGATACACATGATAATCTTCAAATATATTACTTACTTCATAAGTGAAGAGAGTTTGAGATAGATTGTTGATTTGATAGAGTAGTTTGATAGAGATGTTCTTGACAAGATGATTACTGATTGAAAGTGTTTTGAGATATGTTGTGATAGAAAGGGGATGTTGTGATAGAATGAGTTGTTATTAAAAGTTTACATTTGATACAAAATGGGTTATAACATGTTTGGTTTAAAAATATGTGAAACAGGTTGATGCCTATATTATAGGGAGGAAGGGAGGAGCTAGGGAGACTAGCAGTCTCATTGCAAGTTGAAGCTTGCATTCAGATAGTAGGAACTGTCTTTCAGTAAGAGCTGAAAATAAAGAGATAGTTGCTTGAGGTAGTAGCCTCATCTGCGTTGTTTCTCAGATAAAACATGATGTAATTAAAGTTGGTTGCTTTACATCCATAAGAAGAAGAAGAGGTTTTTCCCTTTTTTGTTTTCCTCATTTTGTGTCTCTGTCCATTTTATAAGTTTGATGGTTATAAGCTGCATTAAAAATATATACAAAATTATAAACAAGTGATTCACCCCCCCCCTCTTAATTGTTGACTTGATTAACAATTGGTATCAGAGCCGGACACTTCAAATCTCAATTTAATCACTGGAAGTGTGGTCTTTTATGATGGATAAGTACTATGAATTCACAAATCATGGGTTACCTCTATTTGATGGACATAATTATGCTTTTTCGAGTATCAGGATGAAATTGTTTTTACAGACTCAAGGAGTAAATGTTTGGCAAGTTGTGCTGAATGAATATAGTGCTCCAACAACCATTCCAATAGATTTTGTAGTTAAGAAACTTTATGAAAGTAATTCCAAAGCCATGTATGCAATACTTGGAGGTTTAGTAGGGTCAAAATTTGTTAAGGTTATGCACTGTGCATCACCTAAAAAAATATGGGACAAACTGAAATTTTTTTATGAAGGAGATACTAAGGTGAAAAATACTAAGTTACAGTCATATAGGAGTCAATTTGAAAGTTTAAAAATGGAAGAATCTGAAGATATAGGAACTTATTTTCTTCGTATTGATGAAGTAGTAAATACCATGAGAGGTCTAGGAGAAAAGGTTAAAGATGTTGATATTGTGGAAAAGGTACTTAGATCTTTACTTGTAATATTTAATTCAAAAATATCTGCTTTGGAAGAAAGAACTGATATCTCTACTTTAGAAATGGATGAACTACATGGAATACTAACAGCATATGAGATGAGAAACTCTGGTGAGGATTCCTTCAAGAAAGAAGTAGCTTTCAAGGTGGCTAAGAAGAATAAGAAGAAAGTTGAAGCAAAAACCAGAAATCATGATGATTCAGAAGAAGATAAAGAAGAAGCTAATTTTGTCAAAAATCTGAAAAAGGGTACTAGTAAATACAAAGGTAAGCTTCCTCTAAAATGCTTTGGTTGTGGTAGAATAGGGCATTTTCCCTCCAAGTGTCCTTACAATAAGCATTCTGATGGTGAAGAAGAAAGCAATAGAAAGAGTAAAGAATACAAGAAAAAATACAAGAAATGTTTTCAAAGAAACTCAAATAAAAAACAAAGTCTATTTATTAAAGATGATAGTGATTCTTCATAAATAGATGAAAGTGATGCTAGCTCAGATATAAGACTCTTTATGGCTGTAGAAAATCAAAATGATGAATTTATTGAAGAAGAAGAAGGTGAAGTTGATTTAGAAGCTGAACTTGTAAGTGCATTGACTAAACTTAGAAAAGTAAGAAGAGAATGTAAACATTTCAAAGAAGAAAATGAAAATCTTGAAAATGAGCTACATAAATCTAATAAGTTGATAGAAAGCACTAAAAGTATGATAATTGATTTAAAGCTCAAAATTGAAGAGGATAAGTTAACTGAAGAAGAAATAAACAACCTGCTTGTAGAAAAGGATAAGGAAAATGAATATCTAAAATTTGAAGTTGTTTCAGTCAGAAAGAAGGTACAAGAAAATATCATGAATGGTAGTTCAAAGATTTTAGAACAAATTATTAGCAATCAAATATCAACAAATGACAAAACTGGAATTGGTTATAAATCTGAGACTACTAAGGAAAGTACTAGCACAAGTATTGAAAAGATAGGTACTAATGTGAAAAACACTAGCAATCAGATGGAATCAGTAAAGCAAAAAGAAAATCAAACCCCAACAATACATAGAAGAAGTTATGACAAGTACTGGAACAAGTTTAATGACTATTGTTTCTTTTGTTACAAGTATGTACATAAAGCTACTTTTTGTAACGCATTCTCAAGAAACATAATTGCACATAACAACCATGACAAATCTAGATTTGTCTATGGAAGAAGGCATGATAGAATCATTCAGAACAATGTGAATAATTCCTATAACAGATTTGATGTCTTAAGTTTTGAAATTGAATGTTATAGATGTAATAAATTTGGACATATATCAAGGAATTGTCCAATGAACTTTCATAAATCTGTTGAGTCTAATTATACCAATCTGAAAACTAGATGTTGGAAAAAGAAAAGTGGTCATCTGGAACCTAAAAAATGCACTCTAGCTTTACAGGCTGATCATAAAGTGAAATGGTGTGTGGATAGTGGATGTTCTAAACATATGACAGGAAGAAAACAATTTTTTTTTACTTTCGATGAAGGAAAAGAAGGTACCATTACTTTTGGAAATGAACAATCAGCTAGAATAATTGGAAGAGGTACTGTGTGTTTGAATAATAAGAATATTATGGCTAAAAATGTTTTACTAGTTGAGGATATGGAACATAATTTGTTAAGTGTAAGTCAAATTTGTGATAAAGGGCATTATATGATTTTTTATTCTAAAAATTGTCAAATCAGAGATGTCAAAACAAATTGGTTAGTTGGAACAACTACAAGAACACCAAGTAACATTTACATACTAGATGAGAAAAAGGAAGAATGCTATCTTGGAAATGAAGATGAAAATTGGTTGTGGCATAAAAGGCTTGGACATATTAACTTTGAAAGTATGATTCAGTTAAACAAAAAGGAAGCAATAAGAGATTTACCTTTCATGAAGAATCTTCCCAACTCTGTTTGCAAACAATGTCAACATGGTAAACAAACTAGAGTTAAGTTTAAAACAAAAGAATACTCTACAACAAAACCTTTGGAACTAATACATGCTGATGTTTGTGGACCTATGAGGACAAAAGGATTAAATGGTGAAATATATTTTCTATTATTTGTGGATGATTTTACTCGAGTGTCTTCGATGTTTCTGTTAAGAAGGGAGTCTGAAAAATTCAATTGTTTTCAAATTTTTAAAGAGTTGACTGAAAATGAAATTGACATGAAAATTAAATGCTTAAGATTAGAAAAAGGAGGATAATTTGTTTCTAAAGAATTCAATAAGTATTGTGATGATAATGGTATCAAAAGACATTTTCTGTTACTAAAACACCTCAACAAAATGGTGTTGTTGAAAGGAAAAATAGGATTGTTATGGAAATGGCAAGAACAATGTTAAATGAATATGAACTAAGTAATATACTTTGGCCTCAAGCTGTTCATACTATTGTGCACATACTAAATAGAAATTTGTTGAGAAGTAATAGTAACAATACACCTTATCAGTTATGGAAAGGTAGACCAGCAAGTGTTAAACACTTTAGAATATTTGGTAGTAAGTGTTACATAAAGAGAGTTGATAAAAATATGGGAAAATTGGATTCTAGAACTGATGAAGGTATTTTAGTTGGATATTCATGTTCAAGAAAAGCTTATAAGTGCTACAATTTCAGATTGAAGAAAACTGTTGAAGCCATAGATGTAAAATTCGATGAATCTTCATTTTTTAAATCCAAAACTGAAAAGAAAGATCATCAGATATATGAAATATATGACAAACTGAGAAAGGAAGAAGAATCGAGTGGTATAGAAGAAACTAAATTAGTTAAAAATGAAAATTTGATTCCTACTTCATTACAGGGATCAACTCCATCTAAGATTCCAAGTAAAAGAATTCAAAGAAATCATCATGAAGAACAAATCAATGGTGATATTAATGTAGGTGTTGAAACTATAAGCAAAAGGAAAGAATCTACTTCCAATCAAGAACGGGTATCATTACTCTCACTGTTTGAATCCAAAAATGTTGAAGAAGCAATTAATGATGAAAACTAGATGAAAGTAATGAAATAAGAAATAAGTCAAATAGAAAAGAATATGACATGAGAATTGGTTCCTAGACCTTTAAATAAAAATGTTATTGGGGCTAAATGGGTTTTCAGAAATACATTGGATGAAGTAGACAACATAACTAGAAATAAAGCTAGACTGGTTTGCAAAGGGTATGTACAAGTAGAAGGCACAGATTATGGAGAAATGTATGCTCCTATTGCAAGAATGGAATCCATTAGATTGATTTTGGCTTATGCTAGTTCTAAGAACATTAAAGTTTATCAAATGGATGTAAAATCTGCTTTTTTAAATGGTGACTTAGAGGAAGAATTTTACATGGAACAACCAGATGGGTTTCAGGTACAAGAAGCAGCAAATCATGTTTACAGGTTGAAAAAGGCTTTGTATGGGCAAAAACAAGCTCCAAGAGCTTGGTATTCCAAGATTGACAAATACTTAAGGCATCAAGGATATAGAAAAGGTAATACTCACATTAATCTTTATATTAAAGAAGAACATGGTGGCTTGATCATTGTTGAAATATATGTAGATGATATCATATTTGGGAGTGATAATGACCACCTTAGCACATTGTTTGCACAAAGTATGCAGAATGAGTTTGAAATGTCTGTGCTTGGTGAATTAAAGTTTTTCTTAGGTCTCCAAATTTCATAGTCTGATAAAGGCATTTTTATCTCTCAAACTAAATACATAAAAGAAATGCTAAATAAATTTCAAATGGAAGATTGTAAACCAATAGGAACTCCCATGGTTATTGGATGTAAGTTGAGTAACACAAATGATTCTGAGAATGTTGAGCAGAAAATATACAGATCTATGATTGGTAGTCTTTTATGTGTAACAACTACAAGGCCAGATGTAATGAATGCAGTATGTCAAGTTGCTCGGTTTCAATCATCTCCAAAAGTTTCTCACTTGCTTGCAGTTAAGAGGATTCTTAGATATCTAAAAGGAACATTAGATTATGGCTTATGGTATCCCAAAGGTAACAAACTTGATTTATATGCTTTTACAAATGTAGATTGCGTAGGTTGTGTAGATGATAAAAAAAGCACAAGTGGGGTAGTATTTTATTTGGGAGGATGTTTGGTAATTTGGTTAAGCAAGAAACAATCAACAATATATCTTTCTACTGCTGAAGCATAGTATATTGTTGCTGCAAATTGTTGTACACAGATATTATGGATGAAACAAATGCTAGTAGATATACATGTCACTTATGTTGATCCTATTCCTATTTCCTATGACAATACAAGTGTCATTAGCATTTCCAAGAATCCAGTTATGCACTCAAAAACAAAACATATTCCAATTAAGTTTCATTTTCTCAGAGAGCAAGTTTTAAACAATACTATCAAGCTAAAATATGTTAGCACACATTGTCAAATCGCTGATATATTCACTAAGCCTTTGCCTCAGCAACAATTTGAAAATATGAGGGAACAATTAGGTGTTTGTTGTATGTAATCTCTGACATTTTTGTTATCAAAGTGATGCTCAACCGACATATCAGATTGGCAGATTTTCAATGACAGACTTCTATTGACACGTTCATTTTTTATTACAGATTGGTAACAGCTTTCACAAGTATTTTTGTTAGGGGGAGTGTTCTCAGATCATGTTGTTTGATTCTTTGCCATCAATGAAAAAAGGGGGAGAAGATGTATATGTTTTCCATCAATGAAAAATGGGGAGTTTGTTGGTCTGAATGAGTTTGTTTGTCATTGATGTAAAAGAATGTCTATTAGTAATGAATTTGAAAGAAATATGGGAATGCAACAGAAATCGTGAAGGAGACACAAAAATCCTTGTCTTCAGACAAAAAGCTTATTACGTTCACAAAAAATGGGCATTAGCATTAGTTTGTTTTTTATTATTATGGCTAAATCAATTTGTTATCCATCATGCGCTTGATTCTAGGTGTCAAAGAATGGTTCCAATAACCATCAATAAATAAAGAATACAGTTCCAAAGTTTGTTAAAATGAGTTAATGCTTAATGAATTCGTTAATGCTGCGATGTCCAAAACGTGTTTGAAATAGTTTTATGGTTAATGCTGCGCTGCCCAAAATTGTTTTTTAAACTATATTATGCTTTACACAGTTGAAGTTTGTGAAAACTGATCAAATGTATGGTATATATGTAAATGGTGCTGTGTGAAATAGTGAAAAGGTATGATGAATAAGGAGATTAGATCAGCAAAGTAAACATCGCAGTATTCAGCACAATGAATTGGTGAAACAAAGAGCCATGAATGTGAGGAATAACGCAACATACTGAACACAGCACAACATATGAAGTGGAGAAAACATAGATGCAGTGGAGTGAATATAGAAATGCATATTGTGTCGTGAGTAAGGAAATTGTATAGGACATAGCGTGTCATGAATAACGAAATTGTATAAAATGAAGCCTATCATGAATAAGGAAATTGTATAGAATATACAAGCATAGTGAATGACTTGGAGAAGACAAATACTCAGCAATGGAGAAGAGTGGGAGAAGATGCAGTCAGAATTGAAGAAAAATACAGAGCTGTGAAGAGGTTGACTACGTTGATTAAAGAAATGTTGGTATGCATTGGTTTTTATTGATGAGCCAAGTTGATTAAAGAAATTAAGTTGAGTATGTGTTATGTACAGGAAAAATATTGCAAGTTCTACAAATTAAATCCATTTTCTGAGTACTCAAGTTACTGTAGATTGGTTTAATAAAATGATCGAAACAGATATCTGTAAATATTGATAAAGATCAATCAGATACTAAATACACATGATAATCTTTGAATATATTACTTACTGTGTAACTGAAGAGAGTTTGAGACAGATTGTTGATTTGAGAGAGTAGTTTGACAGAGATGTTCTTGATAGGATGGTTACTGACTAAAAGTGTTTTGAGAGATGTTGTGACAGAATGGGGATGTTGTGATCAAATGAGTTGTTATTAAAAGTTTATATTTGATACAGAATAGATCTAAAAAGATAACATGTTTGGTTTAAAAGTATGTGAAACAGGTTGATGCCTATATTACAGGGAGGAAGGGAGGAGCTAGGGAGACTGGAAGTCTCATTGCAAGTTGAAGCTTGCATTCAGACAGTAGGAGCTGTCTTTCTGTAAGAGCTGAAAATAAAGAGGTAGTTGCCTGAGCTAGTAGCCTCAACTGAGTTGTTTCTCAGATAAAACATGACGTAATTAAAGTTGGTTGCTTTACATCCATAAGAAGAAGAAGAGGTTTTTCCCTTTTTGGGTTTCC
>LPNX010005303.1:165880-236699 GCA_001517045.1 Pseudotsuga menziesii | reverse complement strand
ACCTAATTTACTTAATAACATCCGGATTGGGACATAAGTCTCATCCGCAACAACTGTGGGAAGTACTTGGGCTTTGCCCTAAAACTCATTATGAGGAGTACCACAAGAACCTTGAAGTAGCTCGCCAGTGAAAGGACCTGCCAAGCGAAAAAGGCAACAACCCCTACCAGATTTACTAGATTCCCACCTGTGAGGAAAACCAAAGAGCTGTCGTTTGTGGCCAAGCGGTTAGCAGTTTTACTTGTTCCATGAACTAAGGGGTACTGCCCCAATACTCAAGCCTGAGACAGCCTTGGTGGCCAAGTGACTACCTTTTAACCATTAGGAAGCTGATTTAAACCGGTGTCCATATTCATCTCCAGTTACTACTACAGCCACCATTGTTTGCATTTATTTGTTAATTTGTTAACAAACAATGGCAATATGATAAAATTAAAATAAAATTTTATTCAAGCTTGTATATTTTATTTGCTAATTTTTTAACTAACAATGACAATATGATAAGTAAAATAAAATGTTATTATTGAGCTTACATTTATTTGTATTTATTTTTGAGCTTGTAAAATTATTTTTGAGTTTGTATTTGTTTATTGCTAGATCCTAGCTATCCATCACAAGATCGTGCACCCTTTGATTTCTAAAGAGTAATTGGGAGCTTTAATGACGTCAGAATGGCTACTAATTGTTTAAGAGGCTTGGAAGATGCAAGTCAAGAAGAGTTCGGGAACCCGACCCCTGATCGGACAATTAAAAAGCATGTTAGTAACATAATCAAGTTGTACTTTGAACATCAATCAGTGATTACACAAGCTCAAATCCTACATGAATTGATAAAACACAAACAATCAAAATGTGCCACAAAGTTGTTGGGTTTTAAGGATGTTAAAAATAAAAATGCATGTGAGAATGTAACAAAAAATGTAACACATGCACTATCTGCATTTGGAAAGTCAAGAAAAACTGATATCAGCGCTGCTCACAGGGAAATTACAACTGCTATTATGGCACGAAGCACCTCAAAAAATCAAATGGTCACAACAATGTCAAAGATGCTCCACGTTTCAAGAAAAACACTGCACAAATACACTAAATTCAGGGTAAAGATAGATGAAAATGATGAAGCTGCTTGTTGGGCTCTTATATGGAAAGAAGCATATAAAGACAGGATGGAAGAGGGCATTGTAAATTTGCACCTAGTAGATCTTACATTGTAAAGTTGTAAATTTTGTAACATTATAATTGTAAGTTATGTTAAAAAAGTGTAAGTCGTGTTTGATTGACAATTTTGCAAACATGTAAACTTGTAAACTTTGTAAACATTGTAAATTTTGTAAACTTGTAATTTATTAAATTGGAAAATTCGTAAGACTGTAAAACAAATTAATGATTGTTAAAAATACATTAAGATCAAGTAAAACATAAATAACTTCAAACTATAACTGCAAATAATTAAAAGATTTAACAAACCATCATGTTCAAAAAAAAGTCCATATATATATATATATATATATATATATATATATATAATACAAGACATAAGATATACAAGTGAATACTTTCTGAAGCTACAAATACATCAACATATATATGTGTGTGTGTGTGTGTGTGTGTGTGTGTGTGTGTGTGTGTCTGTTTGTAGCTTCAGAAAGTATTCACTTGTATATCTTATGTCTTGTACCTCGATGTTTATTCTGGGAAGTGTCTATAATATATTTGAGTCATGTCATGCCCCAATGTTCATATCAGGAGGTTCTATAATGTAAACAAGTCATGCCAAGTCATTGTGGGTAACCCTCCTATTGTTCAAGGGTTAAAGTACCGACAGTTCCGGGGCACTAGGGTTATTAGACTCTCCTAGAGAAGTCAACCCTAGTGAGTCATTGTCAAGTTAGGAATTAGTATAAATAGAGAGTGAGCCTCTCTATTTATCACACACTCACTCACGCTTAGTTGTAGCGCATAGCTGAGGAAGAATAAGTTGCATGGGCTAGAAAGAAAGAGGCTATTGCTATCGAGATATCATCTTACTGTTTTTGGGGCTTTGCTATTTGGTGTTGATTCTATCTCTGAGGAAGTTGCGAGGTTTTCTCCTTTATGGTTTCCCCAAGGAAAATCTTTGTGTTCATTGTCTTATGTGTTTGATTGATGTGGTTGTTATTCTCTCAGTTAAGATCCTAAGTTAATGCTAGCTTAAATGATAAAAATATAACATGGTATTAGAGCTAACCTAAGAAGAAGACACTATGCAGCTACAAAAACTAGGGCTTCCTACTGTTTGGATCTCTCTCCATAGTTTTTCAACAAAAGAAGGTTGGACTGACTCTCCTCCCTAGGGCACATCTTTCTGTTGAAGCAAAATCTGATTCTAAGCATTTTCAGTTTTTGACCAGACACTGGTGCCAAAAATTAGGGATTTCCAAAGAAGTGGAATTTTTGAGTGAGCCCACGCCTAGATTGATCTCCTCCTCAAAATTGCAGTTTAGAGATCAAGATCAAAGCATTTGGTTGGACATAACTCTGGGAAAGTCGAACCCTAATCTGCTCCTGAACCAGCACTGCAGAAATTCAACTCCAAATCTAGGTCAGACATCTTGACCTAGTAAGATCTAAATCTTTTGTATTTCCATTTGAGGTTCTCAGTTAAGATGTCTCATCATACCAAGCTTGATTAAAAGCTTGAGGGAGTTGATAACTTCTGAGCCTGGAAGTATAGGATCTCCCTGGTCCTAGAAGAAAATGAGTTGGACTCCTACATCAATGAGGAGATTCCAGTTCTAGAGGGAGATGAGGCTAAGGCCTTACACAAGAAGAAGTTGGTTATGGCTAAGAGGATTATTGCTGATTCAATCAAGGATCACCTCATACCACAGGTGTCCTCCCTAAAGACACCTAAAGCTATGCTTGATGCCCTAACCAAACTGTTTGAAGGAAATAACATAAACCAGAATATGACCTTGAGGAACCAATTGAAGAATGTGAAGATCCATAATGCGGAGACCATACAATCATACCTCACAAGGGTCTCCTAGTTCAAAGAACAACTTGAAGCAGTAGATGAAGAAGTGGAGAATGCAGAGATTGTAATGACCACCTTGAATGGTCTCCCTAGGACATGGGACTCTTTCATTCAAGGGATCTGTGCCAAAAAGAAGTTAGTCAAGTTCAACAGACTATGGGAAGAATGCTCTCAAGAAGAAGCTCAGATAACAGCTCTAGAAGAAAAGATGGGAAGTGAAGATCAAGCTCTCACAATACAATCCAAGAAAACTAGATCTAGCCACCACAGAGGTAAGCACTCTCACCAAAGGAATAACTTTATAAAGCCTAGAGATAGGTCTAAGTACATTTGCTATACATGTGATGAAAGATGACACTTTGCTAAAGATTGTCCTAGAAACAAAAGTAGCTCTCAGAAGAAGAAGGGAAACAAGAGAAGACATCATGCTCATGCTGTAGAGAATGATGAACCTTCCACAAAGAGAAACAGACAAGACAGTGATGATTCTTCAAGTGATGAAGAATATGTTCTGATTTTCGCTCTCATGGGAACTATCACACATGGCAGCAATGATTGGCTTATAGACAGTGGTGCTTCCAAACATATGGCAGGCTTCAAGGAATTCTTTGTGAAATTATCTGAACATGAATCACCTCACAAGGTGAAACTCAGAGATGACTACCAATATCCAATAAAAGGTAGTGGTGAATCCTCATACAAGCTAGACTCTGGAAAGTCTATCAAAATGAAAGATGTTGTGTTTGTACCTAGACTAAAGAAGAACCTCCTCTCCATATTTGCATTTGATGCAAAAGGAATGAGGGTTTCATTTGTAGATGGCCAAGTCCTCATGTGGCCAAAGGGAAAGTCTTTCGATGATGCAGTAGTGATTGGGGAACAAGAAGGAGGACTATACAAATTGAAGGGACAACCAGAACAAGCTTTGGTTCATGACTCGGTAGAACCAAATGAGCTTTGGCATAGAAGGCTTGCCCATGTGCATTACAGAGCACTGCCACTTGCAAACAAAGATGTTGAAGGTCTCCCAGAAATGCAGACGAAACATGAAGGTGTATGCAAAGGATGTGCGAAAGGGAAGAACACAAAGAAGACATTTCCAAGTAGCGAGAGCAAGGAAAAAGGAATTTTGGAAATCATCCACTTCGATGTATGCGGTCCAAAGTCATCCAGTTCATTAAGCGGGTATGTATACTATGTTTCTTTTATTGATGATTTTTCTATAAAGACATTGATATACTTTATTAAAAACAAAGATGAATTATTCAGCAAGTTCAAGGAATTCAAAGCCTTGATCGAGGATCACACAGAAAATAAGATCAAGACCTTTCGATCAGACAATGGTGGAGAATTCACATCAAATGAATTCAAAGAGATATGCAAAGAATCAGGGATTAAGAGGGAGTTATCCACTCCATATAATCCACAACAGAATGGGATTGCAGAAAGAAAGAATAGAATGATCATGGAAGTAGCAAGGGCCATGCTTCATGATTAAGATCTTCCCATGCATATATGGGCAGAAGTTTCCAGAATAGTGGCGTATGTACAGAACCGTACTCCACACATAGTACTCGAGAACAAGACATTTAAAGAAGTCTTCTTCGGCAAGAGACCAGAAGTCATCCATCTCAGAATATTCGGATGTCCTGTATACATACACATTTTGAAAGAAAAGAGGACAAACTTATATCCTTCAGGAAAGAAAGATATATTTGTGGGATACTTTGAAAGCTCAAAGGCTTACAGAATATACTTCCCAGGGTTCAAGAAGATCGACATCAGCAGAGATGTAACATTTGACAAAGATTCATCCTACATCAAATCCAGGAAGAGACTGGCTGAAGAACCTGAAGAAACAGAAGCAACCAGAATTCATGATACAACCATGAAGGACGAAATTCAAGAAGAAGATCGAGAATTAGAAGAACCTCAAGAACTTGTAGATCCACCTCAGGAGAAGAATCCTCACAAGAGGAAACCTGCTTGGGTACGTGAAATTATCCAAGGTGCAGAAAGATATGGAACTTCAGAAGAAACACACAGAGGAAGAAAGAGAACTAGGTCCTGCTCTAGTTATGTAGCTTTCCTATGTGACATTATTGATAAAGAACCTTCCAACTATGAAGAAGCAACAAAAAGGAAAGAATGGAAGGAGGCTATGATCAAAGAGTATCAATCGATCATGAAGAATGATGTTTGGGATGTTGTCCCAATACTAGAAGGGAAGTCCATTGTAACTTCCAAATGGATCTACAAGATCAAGCATGCTGCAGATGGAATCATAGAGAAATATAAAGCAAGATTCGTGGCTCATGGTTTCTCCCATAAAGAAGGAATATATTATGAAGAAACTTTTGCACCTGTAGCCAGATACACTTCCATAAGATCAGTACTTGCTCTGGCTGCAATGATGAAATGGAAGATACACCAGATGGATGTCAAGACTATGTAGTAGAAGAGGAAGTGTATGTGGAGCAGTCACTTGGTTTTGAGACACATGACAGGGAATCTCATGTGTGTAGATTGAAGAAAGCCCAGTACAGTTTGAAACAGGCACCCAGGAGATGGTACGGTAGAATTGATGGCTTTCTATCCAGTTTGGGCTTTACCAAGAGTAAAGTAGATTCCAAACTTTACTACAAGGTTGAAGATGGAAACCCAGTGATACTCCTACTATATGTGGATGATCTGTTTGTAATAGGTATGGATGGGTTGATTGCTGATACGAAGAGGAAACTTGCTGCCGAGTTTGAAATGAAATACTTGGGTATGATGCACTATTTCCTAGGCATGGAGGTGTGGTAGAATGTAGATGGAATCTTCCTTGGAAAAGGGAAGTATGCAGTAGAGATCCTGAAGAGTTTTAGGATGATGGACTACAAGGCCATAACCACACCTATGGCATTGAACCTAGAGCTATTGAGTGATGCTTCATCAGAAGCGGTTGATGCTACGATGTATCATCAGATGATTGGGTCATTGATGTACCTAATGAACAGAAGACTGGATATTTTCTTTGCCATGAACACCTTGAGCCAGTTCCTCACAGATTCGAGACATGTTCACTTGATTGCTGCAAAGCATATTATGAGGTACCTGAAGGGTACAGTTGACTATGGGCTCAAGTACGAGGAAAATCGGAGGATTAACCTGGAGGGTTATGTTGATTTAGATTAGGTAGGCAGTGCCATAGATAGGAAGAGCACTTCAGGATGCTGCTTCAATATGGGATCAGGTGTGATCTCTTGGTTTAGCAGGAAGCAGTCCTATGTGGCACTGAGTACAGCTAAAGCAGAATATGTCGTAGCTTGTTCAGCTAGTTGTGAGGCAGTGTGGATGAGAAAGCTACTATTTGATTTATTTGATCTCCAATTGGATGCTACTTGTATATATTGCGACAACTAGAGTTGTGTGAAGTTGTCAGAGAACACAGTGTTCCATGACAAGTCAAAGCATATTGAGATCAAGTATCACTATATCAGGGATATTGTGCAAAGAGGAGCAGTGAAGCTCCAGTATGTTGCGATGGATGAATAGATAGCTGATGTCTTGATGAAGCCATCGGCCATAGTGAAGTTTGAGTACTTCAGGGAGAAGCTTAGTGTTCTCTAGATCAAGGTTCCCTCCAAAGGGAAATGATGAGACCTAGAGCCATTCTTACATGGTGAGAGGATTATCTTCCTTCCATGGTCAGATGTAAGGGCTGAGCCATTCTATCATGGTGAGATGATTTGGTTCCTTCCATGTCAGATGTGAGTGCTGAGCCATTCTGACATGACTATAGGATTAGTTCCTACATGATCAGATATAAGTGCTGAATGCCATTCTAGATACTGGGCTCGACTAATAGCCTGCTCTTCAGTAATGGCACCACCCATAGCCACATCTCGGGAAATAGGAGGCAAAAATGATTTGGTAAACCAATCAGCTAATAACTGATCTAGAATAGGGGCCTTAATAAGCCTTCTCTACCTTCTCCACTCGTGAATATGATCGGATATGTGGGTGCAGGTGTTCTATCACAGATAAGTTAAACGATCAGTTCCCATTTCATAACGAATAGGGAGTTGAAAGTGTGTAAGAAATACAGTTGCCAATGAGCCAAAATCCACAAACGAATGTTGTGGGAGTTCAATATACCACTTTGTGGCTGTACCGATCAAATTTCACTGAAAGAGTCGCAACCGAACGGATTCATCCATGAGGGATTTTGAAGAACACCACAAATGGAATGTCATAACATGGTTCTTCAGATCTTCTCCCTGCTTCCCATCAAAATTTGGGATATCCGATGGTAACTTTACTAGAATGGGAGGCCACGAGGGATTGTGTCGAATGAGGTACTTAATCAACTTGGACAAGTCTGGTAAGTCCAAAGTTGCTAGGAAAGGTAACTGTCAGTTGGGTTGCACATACTAGTAATATTGATATGGCATATAATTACTAGTAGGACCATAAGTGGAATGAAAGATAGGTTACTGTGATGAAGAACTACAGGTAAATCTGCTTGCAGGGGGTTGATTTCTGGGATCAGGATCGTTAGGACTGCTAGGGCCTCCAGGAGGAGGACCACTGGGACCACCAGGACCACTAGGACCACCAGGACTACCAGGAGGCAAACCACTAGACCCTCCAGAGACACCAGGAGGTAAGCCTCCAGAGCCTCCAGAACCACTAGGTGGAGGGCCACCAAACCCTCCAGGACCATAAGGAGGAAAGCCACCAGGCCCCCCAGAACCACTAGGACCACCAAGACCATAAGGAGGAAAGTTTCCAGGTCCTCTAGGACCATTAGGCCCCTAGGGGGAGGACCTCCATAAGGAAGGTCTCCGACACCTCCCGCAGTATGTATAGGTATCCCCCCTATAGCTGGCATGTAAGACCAGTTGGGTTTCCCCCATGTCTTAAAAGCATTACTAGGGTATGGAATTCTAGCATAAGGCATCCCTGTAGGATTAGGTGGATGATTAATATTATCTACAGGTATGTGATAACCATAACCTCCAAAATATTGAATGGTTACAGGTTGTGCCCTCGAGGGCTGACCTGAACTAGATGGGGGATTAACCACATTAGTATGGGTGGGAGGGACATAAACTATAGATGGTTCTATATTAGAGGTATGTCCTTGACTATGTACAATTTCGGTGTCAGATAACATAGGCCGCGCCGGGGGTTTCCCCCCGGTACTAGAAGGCATTGAGGAAATGGGAATTGAAGGTTCAGCCGCAGGTGTAGAAGACCTAGGAGGATTAGGAACATACATAATATGGGAGGTGGTGGAGGTGGTATTTTGACTTGGGTTGTGGGGTGTTATTGGATGATCTATAATTGCTTCAATGGGTCTCATAGAATCAGCAAGTGAATGATATCCCACAGGAACAGATGTGGAACGTGATGGTGTCGGGCCTAATAGGTCGTCTATTTTCTTGTCAATCTCCTATGCATGGAGAATGGCACCACGGTATTTCCTACGTTCTTCTTCATCTTCAGAAGAGTTTAAACGGGTGCCAAATGAGGCAATGGCCTATCCTATAGAGGTATCCCAAAATGGAGCATTGGGACCAAAATCCGGATGGGTAGTATCATCAACACGAACTTCTGTGGGAGAATGGAATGAGGTATTTCCCTGAGAAGGCTACTGGACCAAGGGAGGTGAGTTTGAAGAATATGGTCCTCCACTTTCTGCAACCACATTATCTCCCACTTGGGAGGTGGTAGCAGCTCCTTGGTCGATAGCTTCCATTGGATTTTCTCTTGAACTAGGAATAAAATCTGGTGGCAAGCCCCATACTCTTCTGTACTGTCTTAACTCAACCATTTTTTACAGTTCCTATCTAACCTAGGGTCTGAAAAACTAGAAAACACACCAAAACAATTTCCCTACTCAAGCTATAGATCAAAACAAGCACACTTAAAATGATAGGAGGAGTTCAAAAAGCTAGGCCTCTCACAAGGATTGTCAAGAAGGTGTCACTCGCGATATACCTCGAGGGTACGCACGTAGTAATCTCCCTGAATTTTGTTTTTGGTGTATGGCTCCAAGCAAGATGACCAAAGGGCTTTTCTCAGATAGATAAGGTACCCTAGTGGGGTATCCCGATATACTTAAGGTATGTGGGAGCTCAAAACGGTATTAGTGATGTCTAATGCATAACCGTACATAAGGGTCCTTTCGATATACAATCAATTACATGAAGTACCTTTCTATATACCTCAAGGGTATGTGAAAGGCCGTTCAATATACCGATGGTACGTGGAAGAACCGCATGAGTCCGGGAATGTAATGTGGACAAATAATGACAGCTCCTATGCTTAACGATGCCTGAACACGTCTTTAACCTATCACTCCAATTGCTACGTAAATTTTAACCTATCACTACCATTGATTTTAAAGTGGACGGTTAGGTGAATGCATGATGTTTTGACAGAAAAGTAAAACCATGCAGTATGCTTATGCAAAATATTTCACTTTACCGTTCAGTATGCCTACTTACGGGAGGGAAAGAGAGTATTTTATTTTGTTTCAAAACCAAAAATACTTCTAAATAACAGTATTGAACACAAAATCAAAGACAAGCAGCACTTTCCAAACTAATTTCTCTTTTCTGAAAGCAATAAGAAGGGGGATAATCTCTTTTCCTAAAAGAAAAACAAGAAGCACACTACGTGCAAATGCACTCTATTTTTTCAATTTTCTCTTAAAACATAGGAAAATCTAACTTAAAACTACCATATTTTTTATTTTGATTGAGATAGTACTAAATGCATAAGAGACTAAAGAACTTGAAGAGCCTAAAAGCTTGTAAATCCAATCAAAGATCTAATGTCCAATGCTCAATGATGATAACCTAGTCTTAGTCAAAAATTTTCTTTTTTAAAGGAAGGAAAAAGAAGTTCTCTATGCAAACAAGAAACAAAACTAAGATGATAATCAAATGTTCTTCTTTTAGTCTATATAACATATATGAAAATAGATCTTACTAACACCCTAAGCTTTTCAAAAAAAAAGAAATACTTTCGCAATCACAACCAACAAGTACCAAAGTGTATGAACAATAAAAAATTCTAATCTAGCTTTTAAATTTCCCAATCAAACCAATCTTACCATAAAATTTCAAACCACAAGCATCAGATTTTGTCACAGAAGCTTGACAGTGCAGAACTAAAAGCAACACAACTCAAATTTTTACAAAAAATGAGGAAAAGGAGGTCTTGGAATGATGCCTACTTGGCACCTCGCTTCTCGAGTGTTGACAGAGAGATTCTATCCCATTACCGCTTCTCACCAATGGGATACTGGAGGTGGCACTGCGTACTACCCACTCTGTTCAGATGGTGGCACTGCTTCTGGTACACTACATAGGCGCGGTTCCCTGTAAAAATCCAAAACACAAAGAGAATGACAGATCAAGTCATAAAAAGACCATATTAGGGTAAAGGCTGATAGATTGAGTATAAAAATAGAGCATAAAAATTTGAAATGATTCAGATCTGAACAGATTTGGAAGTTTCAAACCCAAATTCACTGAGTCAGATAGCAGATCTGACTGAAGAGAGTTGGAGAAGGAGCTTGGATTCGAACAAGAGTTGAAGAACTGAGGAACATTAGAATAACTGATACATATATCTAGTCCCCAGTGGAGTCGCCATATTTGTTAGAAGGAATATTTCACCTTCTGCAGACAGTAATGTGTTCCACTGGTCTGAATGGTTCAGATCCAGAACAAATGAATGACAAAGGTTGAAGACCCTCCCTGGATTCCGTAGATACCTGGAATGTGATGCTTCGATAGTAACCCTGTGTACCTGCAATCAGATTAAACACGCAAACACATCAAAGCTTCCAGAATATAATCTATTGATCCATGTTAGTGATTAAGGAATCTAACAACATATACATGTGAAATCAAACAACAACAGTAATGTGGGACGGAAATCAACTTTGCATTAAGATAAAATGGAGAAGTTTACAACCAATTAAGCCTTAGTGTTGACATGCATCTCCATGAAACCAAGCACTCTCATCCCCATAAGCTCCAACTTCTTCTCTCTATGCTCTCCAATGGCTTGGGCCAAGTAATCAATCCAACAGCATAACAATACCTTAAGAGTTCCCCCCTTAACTATGGACATGAGATCATATTTATAAGGGTCAGTGGATAGGGATGGTTGAGATATTTGTGGATGAGGTGGCCTCTAAGATCCTAGGATGGGGGATCTCGAGCTCAACTGGCCCACAATGATAGGGATAAGGGAGGACATGAGGCTCATGATCTATAAGCCTTGAGAAACTTCTCTTTTTCCCATTTTACCTAGGGTACTGCTTTTCTCCTTCAATGACAGAGTGGTTCAGGTAAGAAATGCTTATGGACTAAGGGCCATAAGTGGTGGCACCGCTTGTGGCTAATAAGGGATAGGTGGTGCGAGCAAGGTACCACTCATGGATAAAGGGGAAAGCACGGTGCTGAACATTTTTGTGAAAGATTGACAAATGGTATGAGTTTCCACTCCAAGTGTCGGGATTAAGGGAAAATAGGTATGTTAAGAGTCTTATCACATGATGGTGACATGATTTTGGTATAAAAGAATGCCCCCAAAAGCATCAGTCTTATAGGGATACAATAAATGAGGGCTTTGAGAGAACAAGTCGTCACTATGATGTGAAAATATTGGCTCCATTGGAGCACATTGTCAAGTAGGAATTTGTAGTACATCAGTATGTTGACTCATAGACAGAAGTAACCAACTCATGGCTGCAGACCAATACAAGGGAGATCCATGAGAGGAATAAACAAGCATGGCTACTTGAACACAGTGTAGATCCATGTGATAGAGGACTCAAACTTAGACATAGATACTAGACATACAATGTATATCTTTGTCATATAGATGCAAATTTGAGCATAGCCATGACCATACAAATGTGGATCCATGCTAGATATACAAAACTCCATCACAACCTGGGGAAAGAAATGAACGCTTTAAACAAATACCCAGGGTCTTCGTCTCATCTTCCACAAAGTACGATTCTATCCATGTGATTACAATGATTTGACGTCGAACATGGTAGAAACCACTTGATTACCGGCCAATGATGTGAACCGTTAACAAGTGCAAGGGAGATCACCATTAATGTCAATGATTCCCAAGGTACTCTAGTACAATCTACTGAGTGTGAATAGATGTCCTGATGTCGAACACCCAGTCGATTCTATCAATCAAAGGTTAATGATGTGAACATATGTCGAGAGTGAGAGAATCTATCATTAAGGCATACAGATCTCAAGGTACCAAATATTGTTTCTAAGACTATTTCCCGGATGATGAGCTGATGTCGACGGGAATAGTCTCATCAAAGGAGGGCCATGATGAGTCCCACATCAATGACACGAAAATCAGAACATAGTTCTAGAATGATGTGAATGTAGTAACCATAATACTAACTCAAAAATACTGACACAAAATACTGTCTAGACTACAGAGGTGAAACTTCTTCAAATCCCCTTTGAACATTAGGTGACACGACAAAAAGACTTGGCAGCATGATTGAATGGGACAAACACACAAAGTGATAGTGGACAATGCATTCTTTTGAAAGACTCAAAGGAGTGACATGACTCATGAAAGTGGATCATCACGAAGATCAAGTGAATACCCAATTGACTGACATGATGTGCAGACATGTTCGATGTTCAAAGGTAATGACAAACAACTGCCATTATTTACAAAATGATTCCCTTCCCATTTCCCCCATCATGGTTGATGAGTGCTTGTTTTTGGTTTTATGAGTTCAAAGAGGGTAACAAATAATCGATATAGCTTGTCGGAAGAGAAGTCTAGACTCATATGTTTTACGAACCTGAGAGAGGAGGGGTTCATTCCCAAAATGGGTCTCTCAATGTTTAATTTAACGAGTCCACTGAAAGAAAATTTGGTTTTGTTCATTTTTAGAGAGTCTGAATGAATACAGAAGAAGAATCCACAGGGGTCCTTTTTCAAATGATTTAGTCCCTAAGGCCCGAAAAAGTATAAAATCATACCTTAGGGAACTCTTCCAGTGATGATTGGCTGGAGTGTTCCTTTTTCGTAAATAGTCCTATCTGAACTGAAAAAGAGATAACCTACCATTGGACGGATGACTCTTCAAATACTTTAATGAGCATGAAGAAGACAATATTTCTCGACAATCTTTTCATATTTAGGGAGCCTAAAAAGAGTTTAAAGAGAACTCCATGAGGTTTCTTTATACAATGTCACTTTTTACGAGCCTAGAAAGAATCGAAAATGGACTTGATGATCTTTTTGTGTTTAGGGAGCCTGAAAAGGAGGTGAAAAGAAGACTCCATGATGCTTCTTTACACAATGTCAATTTTTTACGATCCTAGAAGGAAACTGAAATGGACTCAGACCTTTGATACTAGGTTTAAAGAGCGTGGTCAAAGTGTCGTAATAAACGCTCATCAACCTTTTCCGTTTTATGAAAGTGCGAAAAAGCCATAAACAAACTTCCAAAGATTCTTACTATAGTTCTCTTATCCTATAATCGACTCATAAATAAGTGTTAATGTTAGATTAATCAACCCATAGTTAGCTACCTTAAACATTAATTAACTCATTTTTGTCTTCTTTGCCTAGTTTCCAATATTCCACTCTATGCAAGTTGTCTTGCACATGTCCTAGAAGTCAAACTTGATAAAAATAATTCATGGAGTGCTTGGGAAACCTCCTAGAAACCATATTTAGTAGTTCTACTTTATTCCAAATCCTCTCTAGCGCATATCTACTTTTTCTGCTTTGTTGCTTGCTTTATTGAGATTTATGGCAAAAGGGAAAGTAAGACTAGGTGAAGTTGACTTTTTTCCTCCCCTCATCATCCTCCATTCTTTTCTCCTAATAAAAGAATGTATGAGATTTATTTCCATCACCTATTAGCTTTCCTATTTGAAGTTTCCAATTCGTGAGCTCCTAGGTAGATTTGGAAACTGCTTTATGCACCTATGGGGGATTTGACTAGATTTAGTAAGCCTGCTTTTGACTATTTCGAATGGAATCCTCATGCATTCGAATATCTCATGTAATTATATTTTGTAGCAGCCTATGACTTCATAAGGTTGGCTATTGTACACTTATTCAATACAGATTAGTGTTATGATCCAATTGGGTTCAATTTCCACATGGTATTAGAGCCTTTTTAGATCAATTTATATCCTTCCATATTGCTATTGCAGGTTCAACATCTTGAATGGGAGCATTCTGTTGGTTGAAGGGCACAGTTTAGAGTTATGGATCAATATCAGAAGATCATCTTGACTCCATTTAATTTCATTGAATGGAAAGCAAAGATGGAGATATTGTTGAAAGCGAAGGGTCTCTACAGGGTGACTATGGAAACTGAGGCAGAGCCCAATGCAGCTATAGAGAATATTAAATGGCACAACAATAGGGATGAGGCCTATGGTCTCTTGTGTCTGAGCATATCCAGAGACCTTCTTTTCCATATTGATGGATTGACATCACCTAATGAAGTGTGGGAGAAGCTTGTAGAGATTTTTGGGAAGACAGATGAGATGAGAGGACATCAAATAGAGAATGAATTGATCTCTTTGAGTCCTGGCAGCTTCGAATCCCTGCAACTCTATTTTTCCAAGTTTAAAGCCCTTGTTTTGCAGCTAAAATAGTGTGGAATTGAAAAAAAGGAGGAGCAACTAGTTTTGGCCATACTATTGAAGCTTGTCCTTGACTATTCAGTGTTTTTTTTGACTTTCCATGACAAGTTAAGCTCAAATTTTTCCTAATTTGTAATTTCTCCAAAATTACAAAAAAGGGACATTACATCCTCACAATTTTATTGGTCATCAAATTTTCTGCAATCCTAACCGCATGATCGTTGATTGTGTTGATAAGGTATGCTTTGGTGTCCTTCTCTACCCTATATTTGTTTCTCAGTTTTGCTGCAAGCTTCTTATCATTATCCTTCCCTTGGAAATACTTGGATGGATCTACCCCCGCCTTGTGTAATACTATGATATGTGAAATTAGATCGATTGTCATCAAAATTTTGGGGCCCAACCATAAGTATCGTCCATGAAATAAGGCCAGTATCTGCTTTACACATGCATTCACTTCTGCCAATCTCCTGAAATGTGGCATATCACTGCGCTTGTTCTCTTGCGATTGGACCTCCTTTTCCATGCGCTATTTCCACATATGTTTCCTTAGGGAACTTTGGGTATGGCATTATATTCTTGTTGTTATACTGCAACTTTTGCAATCGCTACACTATGTTTCCCATGACATGGACACCCTTTGGTGTCGTTGGCATATTGATGGTATACTTGGCATTGTTTCCAAGTCATATTGCCGGCACCCCTTCCTTCCTTGGTGTTGGCCCAATTTCCTAACCTAGGCCAACTAAGGAGATTAAGCCCACACAAGTTTCTTAAAGTAGCTCTCGGTGTGTTTAAGATGGCAAAACCTCGCAGGTTTTGGTCCTGCTACCAACTGAATTTTTCTCTTAAGGACAATTTAAAATTTAGTAAAAATTTATCCTAATATTATTACTATCTAAATAAACCCTAAAATTAGTTTTCTAAGACCTAAGTTATCCTAAAATGCTTTTTTAATGAAAGTCTTCATTTTTTTTTTTGAGGATTTTGCTTCAAATATTCTAATTCAAAGACTATTATAAGTTTTACAGAATTAATCTAATCCTATTTAACAACTGTTAAATATAAACTTAAAGTTTAAAATAAACTATACTAAGACTAAAATTAACTAGTTATACTATCTCAGTTGAGAGCAATTTGTAATTAAATTAATTATCAATTAATAATTCAAGTAAACAAAGAGATAGACAATAATGCTTTAAATGAAAATATTTAAATCATCATCATTAGATCACTCTACTAAATATGCACACAACAGAAAATTAAAACAGATAACTATTTTTTAATTTCTCTGTAATGTTCTATTAATTAATAACTAATAATCAATACCAAATATTTAAATAAAAGATAATATTTATTATGAAAACATTGTAAAAACACAAATGAAATCAAAATAAACATGAAATATTAATATTACTAAAATTACAATTCTCAATATAAGTATTGATAAATCAAATCAATAATATTCTCATTTAAATATTAATATCGAGTAGACAGAGTACTAATTTAGATAATGAATACAATCATAAGAAATCATAATTGCACCAATACGTAACGAGAAAGTGATATATTGAAATTTATATAAAGTGTTCAAAAATAGTACCAGACAATGATACCAGTTTAAGAATTTTAGTCACAATCCTTCTTCGAAGACAAAACTCCAGCAAAGAGATTAAACTAGAACTGAAATGTTATTTCAAATAAGTCTGTTTATTTGATACTCCATCCACCAGCAGCAGCATCTCCCCTTCTATTTGCAAACATCCCCATTTACAAAATAAAAATCAGAATATATAAAGACACAACTCTTCTATTCTGCGGAGACCCCCCCACCTTCTAGTTGAATTGATATTGGTTTTCATAGACCTACCATCTCCATATACGAACTTAAATTTCCTTCTAAAGAGCTTGATCCCTCTATTCTCTCCAACTGTGTAGAAAATTCTATGTTCTCATTGATTGGTTCGGCTGATGTGGTTTATCCTCATGGTAATATCTACAAACTGACGATTTGGTAACTCACAAAAATTAGTAATATCCTTTTACTTGTCTTAGTGTCCAAATGAAACTTTGTAAAATATTATGTTATCATATTGTATATTCGATGCTTTCTCCCACCTGTAAAACAAAAGTATTCAATAAATTAAAACAATATGATAGAATTTTGTTTATAAAGACTTACCAAAAAGTAAAAAGCATAGAGATCACCCTTCAAATTGATATCAGTCTGTCAAAATGATTAATACTATGAAAATTTACAACCTGATGCTGTGAATTTGATTAACCCAATTTATCTCTTCATGTGATGTAATGAGGTAAAACTGCTTCCATCCTTGGCATTTTACATTTTCAACCAGGCAGTTGTCACTGTAATTTTTGCAATTATTCACACTATACATCAGGCGCGAATCTTGAGAGATAACTGAACTCAAAAGATAGCTTTAACTCCTTTAGGGTTCTCAACAATTATATTTCTCCTTTTGCAGGAAAGAGTAAAGAATAGCAATGACACATTGATATGAACAACCAACAATCTGGTAGTCGTGGCATCTTTTATTGGCAAGAATTTCTTGGAGAGATATCAACAAGCTGGTCCATAGGAATTTATTTCTTCAACGATTGCCTTCTTTTTCTACAGAATGGTAAAAATGGCTTGATCTTCTTTTCATATCATGATTAATGCATTCTGGCAGTTTTGGTATCTTTGGTAACTCATGCAATTCTTTTACGCAGATATGTGGCATCTTCTAGATTAAATATAGGGTCTTAACGTAGCAATTTTTTAGACTGATAACAAAATATAATGTTCATTTGAAGACACATCTCCCTTTTCTTATTCCATGTTGAGCTCCTTCTCATAACAAGATGACATAATCTTCTCTCTAGCGAGGAAGTTGCGGTTTCTTTTACTCCTTCATAGGCTACTATATTGATGTAACTTGCTTTGTGATTTTGGTGATAGATGATTTGACATAATGACTGATAGAATGCCTCTTTTGTTAGTAATAAATGTTATCCCAACAAATTCTTGAATCTCATTTACCACAATGATATTTATCCACGATCTTGGGCACGATTTTCACAGTCTGGTGGAATCTCACGCTTTGGAGAAAAACATGATAGCAATGTGTAATTTTTGGCAAAGATATCGCTTTGTTGATGGTGACTGGTGAGAGAAACCATTATGATGGCCAATCTTTTATTAATGGAACTGATATTTTGATATTGCAAATGACATACTCTAATGCCACGTATCATGGATAATCATGCTTGTTTTCCTCAAAAGTTGAACTCTAGATATTGATTTTATATAACCGAGCTTCCTTTAATGTGGTCTTTATTTAGAAACATATTACTTTAAGTGTCTTCTCTCCTTTTGAAAACAACCATAAAATACAAATATTGCATGAGAATCATTAATATCATTTGTAAAAAAACAAATTGGTAACTTAAGAGAGGACCTTAAGATGTCACCTCATCAACAATTAATTACTTTATTTCGTTCATATGTAGTCTAAAACAATAAGTTGATCGTGAGTTTATATGATAATAAAAGAACTTTGTCATAAATTAAATTGGAGTATGATTCTAAATAATGACGAAGGTTTCTTTAAAGTTTCATAAAAAAATCTCACTTTTCAGCTTGATATATTTTTAGAATGAAAAATTATGATAAAATTTTGGACAAATAATTGTGGGATGTGATGATAAAGTTATTTCTTTCATCATGTATACATGATGAACCCTTTTAGTTTATAAAGTAATTGTCTTTGGCAAAGATCCTTCTTAAATCATTTTAATATGTATCTTTATCAAAAATAAAGTCAAACCATGCATTAATTTTTTTTGAATGAAAAATATTGTAAATAATGTTTTGACTAAATTATTAACTTGTCCTAAAATTATAGAATTTTAAAAAAGGACAAATTCTTATCAAATATTATAATCCAAAATTCAAAATTAAAGGTATGATTCAAATATTTGATATACAGATTTCAGTCAAAATTGAAAATAAGTGTTTAGTCAAATTATTCTAGTCCGTCAAGATGCTATTTAAACTTATTGATGCAACAAAGGCATGAAATTTGGGAAGATTGACATAAAGTGATTTCTTAGAACAAATATATGTAACCAACTCACGTAAGTTCGAATTAGAGCATGCAAGTATTGTTAAACAATCGGAAAGTCAATAGACTAAATTGGATGAATGAATCATATCACCAAATCCTTATATTTCATAAAAGCGAAGTCAAAGAACAACCAACATAGAAAGTCAAGGATTCAAAGGATGTCATCAAACTAAAAAAAAAAATGAAAGAAAATCAAAAGCAAACATTTACAAACTTACATGAACTCCCCTTTGAATTTTACAAAAATCAAGGGGAGTTGTTGGGGTGCCAACATTTGGTGACACATAGTCTGTGATGTATGCTATCATCAGCCCTAATTGTCTTCCTCTTGATGTTGTTTCATCCTCCACGGTGGTTGATGGGATTGCTTCTCCTTCTATTTCCTTGGCCCATGTATAACTACAGGTCATTTTGGATATTCTCTATCGATTTATTGGTCGACTAGTTGGATGTTCTCAATTAACTCGTAATGAACCCATAATTTCTTAAATAACCTACATATCCGTAGATATAAAATGTTGTATAAATTCAAAATGAGGAGGAGCTGTGTTGGACAGATCGAAACTCTCAATGTTTCGACCCCTACTATGGGATCATCATCAGGAGACTAGATGATGATCCTCGAGTAGGGGTCGAAACGTCGAGAGTTTCAATCTGTCCAACGTAGCACCTCATCATTTTCAATTTCCATTGCATAAATGACCATTTTCAAACAGATGTATAAATTGATAGATAAGTTCTTACATTGAGGCTCGCCTTTATAGGGTTGAGCATGTGTAGTGAAAGGTTACACCTTCTCACTTTAGTAATTAATAACTATAATTAATATAATTTTATATATGTTACACTCTTTATTAAGAGTTATTTATTTAATTATTAATAGTTATTTAGTGTTTATTTATTATATATTTTGTTCATTACATTGCCTCTCCCTTAGAATTTCTTTGTCCCCAAAGCATGGTTTATTGTATGACTTTGTTCTCTTACTCGTAACGACTTTTCATGATGTTGTGAGCTTGGAACTACGATGCTTGATGAAACTAGGTGGTATAATCTTCAAATTGCTGAACTAATGTGTTGAGTTTTTTGGGAAGTGATCCATCCAAAATATACCTTCATTGGAATTGTTTGATGATCGACTACTCGTACATAACTTCTTAATTTAGGCTTCCATAAAAGTTGTCGATGTTGTTTTTGTTCATTTTCAAGGTTGTAGTTGGTTTGACTATAAGAAGAACGATGTTTATTTTATGCTTTAATTTGATGCTGGTTGTATTGACTTCTGTTATTTGGGTGACGATAAGGAATTCGATCCATTTGTGGAACCCTTGTAGAAACTTCAATTGTTTGTGATTATCACAATTTACTGGTTGATAATAAGTCTGAGGATTTTTTTAACTCCTCATTTTTTAATTTTTTTATTTGTTCAGTCAACCCTTGATTCAAATTTTTTAAGTGATAATTTTCTTCATTTTTTGTAATATATTCTTATTGAATTCATTTTGGAGATCCACTTCCTTTTGGTGGAATTCCTATTGGATTTATTCTTGCGATATTTTTTCCCTTTTTAATTTCTTAATCTGTGCGATCAAGTCTTTACTATGATTCTTCAAACGAGTAATTTCTTCATCCTTACTAGTGACAATTTTTTCAACTTCTTTTTGCTTCTTTTGTTCTGACTTCTGATTACCTCGTGAAATCATCTTTGATATATCCTTGAATTATTCAGATGTTGTAGCTTCTATATTTGAATTCATTGTAATATTTGGAAATGTGATTCTCTTTTGTTTATATGGAAATGTTAGAAACTTCTTTTTGGCATTTAAGATGAAATTGCCCAATGTTTTTATCCAAGGTAAGACTAAAATTATGTCACCGTCAAAGCTCCATAAAGAAATAACAATGAATTTTGATGTGACCATATAATCTCCAACATTCAGTTGTAAGCCACTTATTTCAATTTATTTTCTGTCCCAAAAGTCTAGCTTTTCCTTTATATTTGACTCAGGAATCACTAAATTGTTAGCGAATTTAGTACTAATATAATTATTACTTTCAGTAGGTGCAATAGAAATGGTGATATCCTTCCCTGCAAGTGTCCCTTTAATTCTAAATAGTATTGCAACATTTCTTTGTAAGGTGATAGGAAAATTTTCCTTCTTTTCAAAATTAAAATCCATATTCTTGTGTTTTCTTTGAAATTTATTCAATATCTTCTTCTTTTTTTCCAATAGTTCTGTAAAATGCGAGTAGATTGGGTGGTTGGGAGGAATAAGTGTTACCTTCTCCACCTAAGTTCAAGTCTCACTTGCTTATTGGTAGTTATTATTATGCACTTTTATATTCAAACCCAATCCCACTTTAAGAAACCATGTGTGGTTTCACTTTTACCCATTTTTTTTCCTTTTACTTTTCTCTTTTCTTTTAAAACTTTTTTATTTCCTTTTTTTTTCTTTTACTTTTATCTTTTTTTTTTCTTTCCTATTTTTTTGTTTTTCCTCCTTTTAGTTTTTTTTAACTCTCTTTTTTTTCTCTAAGGTCAAATACCTAATTCAAGGAATCCTTGGATTGACTCTCATACCACTATAACATCCATAGTTGGATGTTCTCAATTAACTCGGAATGAACCCATAATTTCTGAAATAACCTACATATCAATAGATATAAAATGATATATAAATTTATAGATAAGTTCTTACATTGAGGCTCACCTTTATAGGATTGAGCATGTGTAGTGAAAGGTTACACCTTTTCACTTTAGTAATTAATAACTATTATTAATATATTATTTTATATTTGTTACACTCTTTCTTAAGAGTTATTTATTTAATTATTAATAATTATTTAGTGTTTATTTATTATATATTTTTGTTGATTACATTATGTACCCTATATTTGTTCCTCAGTTTTGCAGCAAGCTTCTTATCGTTATCCTTCCCCTGGAAATGCTGTGATGGATCTACCCCTTCCTTGTGTCATCCTATGATATGTGAAATTGGATCGAGTGTGATCGAAATTTCGGTGCCCAACCATAAGTATCCTCCATGAAAGAAGGCTAGTATCTGCTTTACACATGCATTCACTTCTGCCAATCTCCCGAAATGTGGCATATGGATCATTGACATGAGCCCTTATCACTGCAATACCAATGCCCACTGCGCTAGTTCTCTTGTGATTGGACCTCCTTATCCATGCACTATTTCCACATATGTTTCCTTAGTGCACTCCGGGTATGCTAGTATATTCTTGTCTTTATACTGCAACTTTTTGCAATCACTACACTATGTTTCCCATGACATGGACGCCCTTTGGTGTTGTTGTCATCTTGATGGTATACTTGGCATTCTTTCCAAGTCATATTTCTGGTGCCCCTTCATTCCTTGGTGACACATAGTCTGTGATGTATGCTATCATCGGCCCTAATTTCCTTCGTCTTGTTGTTGTTTCATCTTCCACGGTGGTCGATGGGCCTGCTTCTCCTTCTATTGCTATGGCCCGTGTAGAACTATGGGTCATTTTGGATCTTCTCTCTAGATTTATTGGTTGACTAGAAATTATCTTCTTCCTGTTTGTTTGCACAGGTGCAAACACAACCTATGGTTTTTCCTCGATGATAGTCATTGTCACCCTTGGTGTCTCTTGTGTACTCGTGCTGGAAATAAAATGCACCATTGAAGCTTCGTCACTTCTCTTCTATAATGATATTTTATCTAAACCTTCTTCTCATATTGTACAATTAATCGAACCATTCCCTTCGAACTGCTTTTATAACATTCAATTTTTTCACTCGAGTGGATACTGGGCCATCATTGCCAAATCCTCCGTTGATTGACCAAATCCTCCGTCAATTTTGAAAATATGGTACACTCATTGGTAATTAAATGTGGTGTTTTTCCACTTGAGGTGTTACCCTCCTTGTCATAAATACTTCATTTATTTCCTGATTTGACTAATTCGCATTCTATCGGACGTCGATAAGCTCCAAACCTTACCGCAGTCCAACCAACTTTTGTCGTCACACTTCTTTTTGTCGAAAAAAAATCTCTTTTTTTTCACTTGTTTTTTTTGTCAGTGGTGTCAGGTTGAGCTATCTCGATAAGAATTTAACTGCCTTCCATCCACTAGGTTTGGGAAAAGTGTTCCATCTATCTTTTGCAACTGCATTACACCTCCATCAGTAACACAATTTATGATGTAAGGACTAATCCAATGCATATGAAGCTTACCTGGATGACTCGTAAAATTACTATCATAGAGGAAAACCATGTCTCCAAACTAAAAATGTTTCATATTTACATGCAGATTGTGTCATGCCTTCTGTAGATCCTTTTCTAATTTCTGATGAAAACCTGCAATAAAACGATCTTCTTCTAGTTGTAACAAATGTGCCAATCTTTCCTCAATTGCTCCCTCATCGTGCATTCCTATCGATGCTACTATACACAGACTGAGGACAATATACTCCTTTGGCATCACTGCTTCTTTTCCATAGACCAACTTTAATGGTGTATGACATGTCATTATTTTGCACATCATTCTATAGGCCCATAGTATCGCAGGGATTTTTAGATCCCAATAATTGTGATTTGTGTTGCATACCTTAGTAAGTGCATTCTCCAATATCTTGTTCAGTGCTTCGAATGCTCCATTTTCTTGGGGGTGATATGGAGTACTTATTTTATGTTGTATATGGAATTCCTTAGTCATCACTCTGATTATCTGATTGACGAAATGAGTACCTTGATCGCTCATCAATATATCAGGACATCCAAATTAGGTGACCACATTTTCAAAAAGGAACCTTCCTGCTGTTGCAACTATGCAATCCATTATTGGTGTTTCCTCAGCCCATCTTGCGCTTGTTCTTTTTCCTGGTGGATTGATAGGTCCCATGAAATATACTGGCCACATATCAAATGGTGGTAATGTTACCTGAGGTACCAATGGTATCGCATCCTTGTGCAATGGTTTCCCTATTATTTGACATACATCACAACTTCTAGCATAATATGCTATAGTTCCATGCACTGTTCCCACCATAATCCAACCAACCCCCAAAAATGCAGGGTATGGGTTGGTATTGTCGACTATCTCTATAACATAAAAAACTGCATATGTCTTAAATCCTTCCACTTCGACATGTAGATGAGACACTCAACCAATCAGTGAAATTTTGGCTTGATTTTCCAAATGAAGCTGTACGGGGGACCAAAATAACTTTTTATTCCCCATCATTTCCCATGTCTCTCTGGTTAGGATGTTCACATCTTACCCTAGATCCAAAATGATGGAATATACAGCATATTCACCAATATGGGCATTCATTCCCATTTCCCTTCCCATTTTCTTCTTATGTAACCAGTTGAGTGGGAAATATTTTCACCTTTATTCCTATTGATACAAGATACTTGCTATCTCTTCTAACGCATCATGATCCTTGGCTAATGTTAGACAACTTTCTAGAAACAATTTCAGGGTACTAACCTTCCCTTGCGATCTTGATGAATTTGTCGAATCAAAACTTGGTGGCATTTCATAATTTGTTAACTTACCATTATTCTTGAGCAGTGCATCTTTTACTTCGAAGAAGGTTTATTTTTATTCTCCCACATCAAATTGTACTTTCTAGATAGCTATAGGTCGGACATTTGGCAGTGTCCTATCTTCTCCCATCGTAGCTTCCTCTCTTCTTACTACAATGATATGCACTATTCAACTCCTTATTTCAGTCCATATATTCTGAACACTTGGAGGATTCTGATTCTAATTTGTATTCTGGTTGGGTTGCCCTTGTGGCACATTATTAGCTTTCCATTGCATAATTAGTTGTTGGAAATATTCGACCACTAGTAGAAAATGAGAAATTAACGACTAAAAAAATGACTAAAATCATGCTATAAACGACTATTTTTGAGTCGGTGACTAATAGTAGCAAATTTCCACTATCTTATAGTTAGTCATATTTCACTAGTCATTAATAGCTTGACTTAGTAGTCATTGATTTAGTCATGGATTTAGTCATTGAGCTAGTCATTGATTTAGTTGCTGATTTAATCACTAATTTAGTCACTGATTGCAACCATTAATGACCAAATATATGACTAAATAAACTACTAGATGTTAACATATTAATGACTAAGCTAAATACAACCAAGATACGAGAAATTAGCTACTAATAGTCGTATATATGTCAATTTAGTCATTTTTGTAGTCACAAATTTATGATAAGGAACGGAGGAATCGAACCACCAACCTCCTGCCTAATTATAGGCAGGTGCTCTACCATTGAGCTAGCACCCTTTAAGAAGTTGTTATTGCTTGACAATGATGATATTCAAACAAATTTATGATAGATATCAATCTACAAACTACATAATTATTGCTTTGAGGGACAGAGATTGGAAAGCTATCTTTAGAAAGTCCAACACAAACAATACCAGATGACACTGAAGCTGCATCTGTTCTTTCACTTCTTGCTATTTCAATGTGCCCACTGCCCAGCTTAGATGAACCCTTGTGTGTGTCAGAGGATGAATTCTTCAATAGACTTTTAAAACCTTCATGACTCCCACTATTTCAATGTGCCCATTGCACCCTTTAAGAAGTTGTTATTGCTTGACAATGATGATATTCAAACAAATTTATGATAGATATCAATCTAAAAAATACATAATTATTGCTTTGAGGGACAGAGATTGGGAAGCTATCTTTAGAAATTCCAACACAAACAATACCAGATGACACTAAAGCTGCATCTGTTCTTTCACTTCTTGCTATTTCAATGTGCCCACTGCCCAGCTTAGATGAACCCTTGTGTGTGTTAGAGGACGAATTCTTCAATAGACTTTTAAAACCTTCATGACTCCTACATTTCATAGTAGGATCAACTAAACTGGCATTCTTTCCATGGAAAGCTTCCCCAACGATATTTACACGTGAATTTAATTTTATATATGTTCCGCTCATTGCATTAGGTTTGGCATCAATATGTTTTTTAGATATAAATGTTGATGAATTCCCACCCTTAATTACCAATAGCTTGCCATGATCAGAACTCAACCCTGATGCCGCAGCTTCCACCACCAAGGCAGGGATATTTAATGTTGGAGACACCGAAAGTGAATGAGATGAACTTGTTTTAGGATTAGAGGAGCCCTGAACAGCTGGGATCCTCATACTAAATGATTTTTGTTATGCAGCATGGGAGCCCCTGCAACAACGCTTAATGTCTAAATATTACTAATTTCAAACAATATCTCTGTCATATAACATCAAAAATAGTAGAAACTTAGATAGCTTGTGTAAATAATCAAGCATCTATCAAAATACAAAAAATATTCATAAATCTAAAATCCATGAGTAAGAATAAATGGATCCCAAATACCTTTCTGAAATTATGATCTGTCAAGTTATCAACCAACTTTTCTCCAGCAGAAAAGAAACCCCTCCCTAAAGGGCTATATGGCACAATTCTAATACCGAGCTCCCTGTAATGAAAGTTTCAATTTGAAATTTGAAATTAATACTGGTAGGAAAGTGGCCACATGGTAAATATGAACTCCAATACCTCTACCTACAAGTTGGAATAATCTCATCCTCTACATCCCTAGTCCACAAGGACCACTCTAATTGAATTGTTGTTATAGGATGAATAGCATGAGCTCTTCAAATTGTTGATGCAGAAGCCTCAGAAAGTCCAATGTATTTTATTTTCCCTTCATCGACTAACTTCTTCATTTCTCCAATCTGTAATAGATACACAAACTAGACATGGCTAGTTCAGTATATAAAATTGGAAATTAAAAGAGTACAACCCAAGAAAAAATACATCAATGAAAATATGAAAGTGACCATCAATGTGAAACTTTCTGTAGTAAAAAAGAATAAAAATCCATATCTGATCATGGTTCATATTTCCAATTTTGTAGTTGGTGTAAGAAGGGCAAGAAGAATATAGTTGCCAACACCTATCAAAATAATCCTCGAGACCCTTCAATATATGATACCAACTCATGTACCGTGCAACCATAAACACAAAGAATGGTAAGACAATTGTCAAAAAGTAAATGAACAGTCAGCAGACTTGTTCATAACAGTTTTGGTTACATTAGGAAGACCAAAGAGGTCCAATAGATTGCAGTCAAGCCTCTTCCCTTAGCCAAAAGTAGCAAACAAATGAGTGAAATAAGTTCCGAATAAGAGGACTGGAAGAGCAAATTTCTATTTAGAGCTTTACACACCAATTTGATCTACAAGAAAAGAAGAATAACAGATGCCTATATAGGTCACGAGCTCTTCCTCCCATAACCTAAAAGATCAAATTACTTGGCCTTTAAAGTTCAGGGGAGATTTCTCCCTTGCTTGAGCTTCCCTTTCGAATGAATGATCTTCTCCTTTTAAAGATATTCTTCAAACCCAAAGGTGATTAGGGCAAGGCAAAGGAAACAATAAATTTGTCTATCTCCTTTCTCTCCACAAAAATTAGTTAGAATGTTCCTTGGGATTCTCTCCAAGCGCATTGCTCCTCCTGATTAGGTCAACCAAATCAATGTACAGATGAAAATAATGTTCATTAGTGAGACAATGTCACATCCATATAAACATCAACTCATGTACCGTGCAACCTTAAACACAAAGAGAATGGTAAGAAAGTTGTCAAAAATTAAATGAACAGTCAGCAGACTTCTTCTGAAGAAGTCATAATAGATTTGGTTACATCAAGAAGGCTAAAGAGGTCCACTAGATTGCAGTCAAGCCTCTTCACTTAGCTAAAAGAAGCACACAAATGAGTGAAATCTGCTCTAAATAAGAGGACTACAACAGAATTTCTATTTAGATCTTTACACACCAATTTCATCAACAGGAAAGGTATAATAATAGATGCATATACAGGTTACGAACTCTTCCTCCCATCACCTGAAAGATCAAATTACTTGGACCCTAACCCCATGGAAGGCTATGAAGTGGAATAAGGTGTTAAATCAACTTTAAATTCTCGTCCTTACTAGAAATTCTCCCAAGAAGGTTTTCTCACCCTATTACATGCACAAAATGGTGATTTGGGTCCTCATATAATGCCCCAATGCTGAGTGGTACATTAGGAAAGGTTTCTATATATTGTTTCATGGTAAGGAGATTTTGGGTTCACTTGGGAATCCCTCAATCTGAGTGCTCCTAAAGAGGACTCTATGCCATGTCTTGGGTCATCTGCAGCAGATCCAGGTCCCTAAATCTATCATACAAGAAGGTACTCCAATAAGCATATTAGTTTTCAACTTTTCATCTTGGTGTATGTGCATCATGTGAGGTCCATAGTGGCAGTCTCTTCCACACACAAGACCTTTGGTAGCGCCAAGTGTCATAGCTTCACCCTCAATCCTCAACAATAGTGCCTTCAAGTTCATTTCATCCACCATCAAGCCAAGGGTTAGTCCTTTACTGTTCTGATCAGGGCATGAGATATGAATGCTTGTATGCCCGGGCTCAAATCAAACCACCAAATTTGCCCTCCAGGTCACTGCTGATCACCCATAGCTACAATCGTTCTTCTATTTCCTCCAATATTTCACATCTCCATGTACTGCTTGCAGATGTTAAGATCCATTTTATGGTAGAAAAAATTCCCATGACTGTTCTGCAGCATGTTAATTGAAGTTTGAACCATGCATTTTCAGGTGGCAACACTACCCATATTTGTATAAAGTGTAAAGTATCGTTTGCTATTTTTCTCAGAACTGCTTGTGGATAGGCATGGTAGCATTCAAGAATTATTGGAAACAGAGAGCAAAGGAAAGATTACATAAGTGGCAATAGCGTCCAATTTATTTGTCAAAATTACACATACATTTGCACATTAGTTAAACTTGGGTATTTTTCTTGCTGCTTAAGTGTTAATAATAAATATTCAAATACTGGTATCTCTGAAGAAATGGAAATATGTGGGTTTTCTCTGCTAGGTCATTACATAAATTATACTACTATTTAGAAAAAAGTTTATGTTGAGGAGCATTAATTTCACACGACTGTATTTCGTATTTGAATTATTATTATCCTTTCACTCTGTTTTGATTCTTTTGGTTTTTAGGAACACAGATGCTCCCCCTGTTTTGCAATTTGCATTTCAATATATAGTCATTGTACCACCTGAAGAAAATTTCAAGAAAGGATTGATTTCCCTACACAGGTATTTGGAAGAAAGAGTGATGTCTGTCAATGCTATAGTTTTTCTGTTTTTTCTTTTCATTTTTTGACTCTGATAGTTAACTTGTCTTCTTCAGATCTTCCTTTCCTTTAATTTTTTGGCCTAGTTAAGAACAAACTCCTCTTGATTGGTAGAGGTATTTTAAAGAAACATTTAATATAAGTGGTTGTTTGATGCAACATGAAACTTTGACTGAATTTATCATTGACTTTAGTAAGTAACTAATATTCAACTGGTACAACCCAGAAAGCTTGGTGAGAATCCCAGCTTGAAAAGAAAGGCCTGGAAAAATTGAAATTAACCTTTAGAATTATTGCCAATGATAGAAAGACAGTCACCAATAAGTGACAACTAAACATTATATTGAGAATTATGACAAGAATGTGATACGTGGCATATATTGAAGGGTTACACAATGGGAGAATGAAGGGTCTTGAGGTTGTAAATAATCAAGCATCTATCAAAATACAAAAACCATTCATAAATCTAAAATCCATGAGTAAGAATAAATGGATCCCAAATACCTTTCTGAAATCATGATCTGGAAAGTTATCAACCAACTTTGCTCCAGCAGAAAAGAAACCCCTCCCTAAAGGTCTATATGGCACAATTCCAATACCGAGCTCCCTGTAATGAAAGTTTCAATTTGAAATTTGAAATTAATACTATTAGGAAAGTGGCCACATGGTAAATATGAACTCCAATACCTCTACCTACAAGTTGTAATAATCTCATCCTCTACATCCCTAGTCCACAAGGACCACTCTAATTGAACTGTTGTTATAGGATGAATAGCATGAGCTCTTCAAATTGTTGATGCAGAAGCCTCAGAAAGTCCAATGTAGTTTATTTTCCCTTCATCAACTAACTTCTTCATTTCTCCAATCTGTAATAGATACAAACACAAGACATGGCTAGTTCAGTATATAAAATTGGAAATTAAAAGAGTACAACCCAGGAAGAAATACATCAATGAAAATATGAAAGTGACCATCACTGTGAAACTTTATGTAGTAAAAAAGAATAAACATCCATATCTGATCATGGTTCATATTTCCAATTTTGTAGTTGGTGTAAGAAGGGCAAGCAGAATATAGTTGCCAACACCTAGCAAAATAATCCTCGAGACCCTTCAATATACGACAACAACTCATGTACCGTGCAACCATAAACACAGAGAATGGTAAGATAGTTGTCGAAAAGTAAATGAACAATCAGCAGACTTGTTCATAACAGTTTTGGTTACATCAGGAAGGCCAAAGAGGTCCAATAGATTGTAGTCAAGCCTCTTCCCTTAGCCAAAAGCAGCAAACAAATGAGTGAAATAAGCTTCGAATAAGAGGACTGCAAGAGAAAATTTCTATTTAGAGCTTTACACACCAATTTTATCTACAGGAAACGAAGAATAACAGATGCCTATATAGGTCACGAGCTCTTCCTCCCATAACCTGAAAGATCAAATTACTTGGCCTTTAAAGTTTAGGGGAGATTTCTCCCTTGCTTGAGCTTCCCTTTCGAATGAATGATCTTCTCCTTTTAAATATCTTTTTCAAACCCAAAGGTGATTAGGTCAAGGAAAAGGAAACAATAAATTTGTTTATCTCCTTTCTCTCCACAAAAATTAGTTAGAATGTTCCTTGGGATTCTCTCCAAGCGCATTGCTCCTCCTGATTAGGTCAACCAAATCAATGTACAGATGAAAATAATGTTCATTAGTGAGACAATGTCACATCCATATAAACATCAACTCATGTACCGTGCAACTTTAAACACAAAGAGAATGGTAAGACAGTTGTCAAAAAGTAAATGAACAGTCAGCAGACTTCTTCTAAAGAAGTCATAACAGATTTGGTTACATCAATAAGGCTAAAGAGGTCCACTAGATTGCAGTCAAGCCTCTTCTCTTAGCTAAAAGAAGCACAAAAATGAGTGAAATCTGCTCTGAATAAGAGGACTACAACGGAATTTCTATTTAGATCTTTACACACCAATTTGATCTACAGGAAAGGTAGAATAATAGATGCATATACAGGTTACGAACTCTTCCTCCCATCACCTGAAAGATCAAATTACTTGGACCCTAACCCCATGGAAGGCTATGAAGTGGAATAAGGTGTTAAATCAACTTTAAATTCTCGTCCTTACTAGAACTTCTCCCAAGAAGGTTTTCTCGCCCTGTTACATGCACAAAATGGTGACTTGGGTCCTCATATAATGCCCCAATGCTGAGTGCTACATTAGAAAAGGTTTCTATATCTTGTTTCATGGTAAGGAGATTTTGGGTTCACTTGGGAATCCCTCAATCTGAGTGCTCCTAAAGAGGACTCTATGCCATGTCTTGGGTCATCTGCAGCAGATCCAGGTCCCTAAATCTGTCATACAAGAAGGTACTCCAATAAGCATATTAGTTTTTGACTTTTCATCTTGGTGTATGTGCATCATGTGAGGTCCATAGTGGCAGTCTCTTCCACACGCAAGACCTTTGGTAGCGCCAAGTGTCATAGCTTCACCCTCAATCCTCAACAATAGTGCCTTCAAGTTCATTTCATCCACCATCAAGCCAAGGGTTAGTCCTTTACTGTTCTGATCAGGGCATGAGATATGAATGCTAGTATGCCCGGGCTCAAATCAAACCACCAAATTTTCCCTCCAGGTCACTGCTGATCACCCATAGCTACAGTCGTTCTTCTATTTCTTGCAATATTTCACATCTCCATGTACTGCTTGCAGATGTTAAGATCCATTTTGTGGTAGAAAAAATTCCCATGACTATTCTGCAGCATGTTAATTGAAGTTTGAACCATGCATTTTCAGGTGGCAACACTACCCATATTTGTATAAAGTGTAAAGTATCGTTTGCTATTTTTCTCAGAACTGCTTGTGGATAAGCATGGTAGCATTCAAGAATTATTGGAAATAGAGAGCAAAGGAAAGATTACATAAGTGGCAATAGCGTCCAGTTTATTTGTCAAAATTACACATACATTTGCACATTAGTTAAACTTGGGTATTTTTCTTGCTGCTTAAGTGTTAATAATAAATATTCAAATACCAGTATCTCTGAAGAAATCGAAAGCCGTGGGTTTTCTCTGCTAGGTCATTACATAAATTATACTTCTATTTAGAAAAAAGTGTATGTTGAAGAGAATTAATTTCACACGGCTGTATTTCGTATTTGAATTATTATTATCCTTTCACTCTGTTTTGATTCTTTTGGTTTTCAGGAATACAGATGCTCCCCCTGTTTTGCAATTTGCATTTCAATATATAGTCATTGTACCACCCGAAGAAAATTTCAAGAAAGGATCGATTTCCCTACACAGGTATTTGGAAGAAAGAGTGATGTCTCTCAGTGCTATAGTTTTTCTGTTTTTTCTTTTCATTTTTTGACTCTGATAGTTAACTTGTCTTCTTTGGATCTTCCTTTTCCTTTAATTTTTTGGCCTAGTTAAGGACAAACTCCTCTTGATTGGTAGAGGTATTTTAAAGAAACATTTCATATAAGTGGTTTTTTGATGCAACAGGAAACTTTGACTGAATTTATCGTTGACTTTAGTAAGTAACTAATATTCAACTGGTACAACCCAGAAAGCTTGGTGAGAATCCCAGCTTGAAAAGAAAGGCCTGGAAAAATATAAATTAACCTTTAGAATTATTGCCAATGATAGCAAGACAGTCACCCATAAGTGACAACTAAACATTATATTGAGAAGTATGACAAGAAGGTGATACGTGGCATATATTGAAGGGTTACACAATGGGAGAATAAAGGGTCTCGAGGGTGTAAATAATCAAGCATCTATCAAAATACAAAAACCATTCATAAATCTAAAATCCATGAGTAAGAATAAATGGATCCCAAATACCTTTCTGAAATCATGATCTGGCAAGTTATCAACCAACTTTGCTCTAGCAGAAAAGAAACCCCTCCCTAAAAGGCTATATGGCACAATTCCAATACCGAGCTCCCTGTAATGAAAGTTTCAATTTGAAATTTGAAATTCATAGTATTAGGAAAGTGACCACATGGTAAATATGAACTCCAATACCTCTACCTGCAAGTTGGAATAATCTCATCCTCTACATCCCTAGTCCACAAGGACCACTCTAATTGAACTGTTGTTGTAGGATGAACAGCATGAGCTCTTCGAATTGTTGACGCAGAAGCCTCAGAAATTCCAATGTATTTTATTTTCCCTTCATCAACTAACTTCTTCATTTCTCCAATCTGTAATAGATACACAAACAAGACATGGCTAGTTCAATGAAAATATGAAAGTGATCATCAATGTGAAACTTTCTGTAGTAAAAAAGAATAAATTTGTTTTTATATAAATTTTATGGAAAGATGTTGATTACCCAGTTAACATTATAACTTTGTTTTTATATAAATTTTATGGAAAGATGTTGATTACCCAGTTAACATTATAACTTTGTTTTTATATAAATTTTATTGAGATATGTTGATGATAGTAATTTAATTTGTTTTTTTGATGCAGAAGATAGTTTTCCATAAATTATGAGTTACAAAAAGGCCGTCATGGCATATCATCTCAGTTAAACATGAAACGGCTATAAAAATGTATTTCTAAGAATTTTGATCAAAACTATGTTAGATATTGCAAATACTCATCTTTTGAATTTATAATACTTTTGAGAATCTCATAATGGTTACAGAATTTATTTCACTTCAAATTCTCCCATTGACATACATTATTGCAAACAGTTTGTAACTTTGTGATATTTGCAGATGCATTTAAAAATGTAGGGTTCTATTCAAATTTAATCCAAGTAAAACAAAAGTTGATTTCTATGGTTCAGCTGATTTTAAAACAATACAAAGTATAACAAAAAGAAAATATTGGCAAACATTTCCAGAACAAAGTATAACAAGAAGAAAATATTGGCCAACATTTCCAAAACAGTTGATCTCTCTACTCAAAAGAAGAATTCGTATGTCTTTGCGGCAATAATGATATTCCTTAGACGCCCAAGAATTTGTATGTCTTTACAGCAATAATGATACTCCTTAGACGCCCAATTGATGACACAGTCATGAGTATAATCCCCAAGATGATGCATATCTGCATAAGAAGTAGATGTATCATATCGGTATTAATTTTATTCTTCTGTGCACAAGTCATCTTATTTGCATTGTAATTGAAAAGCAACTTTCATGAATTCTTATTACCCAGTTTTCTTTTAGCGTTTGTTTTTCTGAATGTGCTGGTATAGATTTTCCATTGTTTCCTCTCTATTTTAACATTGGCAAGTTTTCTAGCACATTACATACTCGATGCCTTAAAGAAAGGTTCAGAGACTCGAGCACTAACTCAATTGATCATCCACGACCAGCTGAATCTTCTTGGTTTGTATATTGCCAACCACATGATGCAAGGAAGCCAACTCCAGTACCTGCCATCATTTTAAAGCACCTGATTTAGATGCGGCCACGATTCACAGAGTTCAATTCTTCCAGATCATCACTATAGCTATGATTGATGCTGCATGTATTGTCAACACCAGTAAAACCCATAACATCCATAACTCTCTTTTAGAACTAAAAAACCATCTCCCAATCACACGAAATCGAACCAGTTTACCATTTGACACAAGCATATAAAAGGGGGGAAAAGATATTAGGCTCTGATACCAAGCTAATGTGTTATTTTTCTTGAGAATGCAAGTTTTGTCTTCCCTTATTTGGGAAATTCCTGTCGAATTAAAGATGTTTTTCTCAAGGTAAATAACACATGTCTAGTTTTTTGGGAAAGTAGTTAAGTCATTATTAGGGAAACAGAAAATTTACAGAGAAAGGAAACATGATTTCTACTTACTGATTCATAGCAAGCCTCAGTGTGGCTTCGAGTGTTGGGTAGTCCAGCCTTCATCATGACTCGGTCCCTTCCAAAAACCTTTAAAAAATTTAGCTGTTAATACTAAAGAAGCTAGGGCTTCCTTCCCCAACTACCGGAGATTGTCATGTTGCTATCCGCTCTTTCAAACATCCAAATGCATATTCCACACTCCAAACCACAATTAACAAGTTTCTAGGATTCCCAGCCAAAAAAACTAGTGTAATTTTTTTCTAAAGAGGAATGCAGAGAGAGAGAGAGAGTCCACCGTCTAGTTCCCGTGGAATTGAAATGCTCCACTGGCTATGGACCATCGTGTTTGTAAGGATGGAGCACTTGCCAAAATTGATGTCATAATAGTTGAAAATTGAACCCTTCCCAGCCCTTCTCCAAAGGGTTCTAGCCCTTCCCTTAAAATTTCCCTTAAAAAAAAAATTTAAAATATGAATTTTACTCTTCTAATTAAGTTTCAATTAAGAAAGGCATAATTTATATCAACATTTTAAAAGAAGGGAAACATTTGAAATTACCCATCTATAGAAATTTTTCAAAATGTTAAAAATTTTATGCTATAAAGTTCAACTCGTCATTCAAAATATTGGAAATATGATAAATTATAATCACTCACTGGCTCATGCCATGCACTTACTGCTTAGTTGTGCAAGATGACAAGTAATCAATTATGACTGCGAGACACTAGACATCGATATGTTCTAACTCTAGAGTCACTTGGGGTTGCAATCTAAAGTGTGACAATGTGTCAACAACTACGACTATAACAAAAAAGAACTACTAGTCTACTACTAGGCTTGAAACGAGCTCAAAACTTTGTGCCTACTACGTATGTGAACCTCGCTACCAATGTCCACTATTTTTTCATCAAAAAGAAATTCAAAAGGTCGGTTTGATGAGTCCTCCTCTATAAGACTTCATTTCTTGCATGAATATCATGGACTCACGACAACTATAAACAACACTCGATGTCATGCAAATACAAATAATAACATGTATCTAGGATCACAAACCATGCAGCAGTCAATTTATGCATTGCTATAGAGAAGTGGCATTTGGCACACGATATGGAGAAACAATGGTTATTAATAAAATTAAAAAACAATTGTTGCCTCAAGAATAGTCTTCAATTTGATGGGTGGCATGATCGTAATGTAATCTCCCTCCATCCTTCCAAATATTGTGGTTTCTCATAAATTTTTCCTCAGCGCCACCAAAATACATATAAAAATTACTTGTTTTTACATCCTCTTCCCTTTAATCCTCATCTCATAGTCATAACTAAGGATTATTATGCATGCACATCCTCACCTTATAATACGAATTGGGTCAAGGCATAGAGATAACCATAAAATATTAAATGTGTCAAGGCTCAAAGAGTAAGAGACAAGTATAAGCAAGTCTTATATTAAATTTACCATATAAGTCTTTAATTAACACAATCAACTAACATTTGACATGTTGGATTGTTTTAATCTTCTTATCACTCCTTACCAATGTGATTGCAAGGAACTGAAGACAATCTTTCAACTTTCCAATTGTTCACCACCCTCATCTATCATATATATAAATGGCAGAGAGAGCCTTTTCATTAATCATATCAAACACATCATGTATTCAAAAAGAACTATCAATCTATGCTCACTACTTCGACAAGTAGTTTTGGCATACTTCCCCAGTGCATAGCACTTGCACAGTCATGTCTTCTTCATCTTGAAGTTCAACTATCCCTACACCATGTCCTTCAAAAGAGGCAATGCTCCATAATGTAGGTGACCAAATCTCTTGTGTCAAAGCCTACTCACTACTTCGACAAGTAGTTTTGGCATACTTCCCGAGTGCATAGCCCTTGCACAGTCATGTCTTCTTCATCTTGAAGTTCAACTATCCCTACACCATGTCCTTCAAAAGAGGTAATGCTCCATAATGTAGGTGACCAAATCTCTTGTGTCAAAGCCTGCACAAGTTGTTAGTATCATGCACTAAATCTCTATGTTTGATTGTTTTAGCAAGTAATTTGTACAAGCCACCCTATTGCACAACTTTGGCAAATACTTGGCCAAGATCATGGCTATTATCTTTGACTACAACTTGTTGATCATCAAACTTAGCCACACGTCTAAGTTTTGTCATGGCTAAAATTAAAAAAAGATTCATTGTTAAACCAAGAACCTAAAATACATAATCTAGCTCAAGAACATCACCACTTGATCACGCATGTCGAATGAGATAGATCCCACTCCAATAACTCGATAAGTGGCATCATTGCCTAACTCCACCTATATGTCATCCTCTCATTCTTGAACTCTGTTGAAGGTCATGTGTCCACATACCACACTCCATTGAGTATGTGTCCACCTCCTCTCATTTATGAAAAATTCAACACACTGGAAGTTGCGTCATTCAGGCAGACAATATTATGATTGGAGATAATCAAAGCCACAGCCAGGAAATTCTAGGTAAAATATAAAATCATTTAAACATAACCAGGGTTTGCATATCTGATATTCGTAATTTATTGTGATTCCAATGGTGAATCCTTACAAGACAAGTGCCGAGGATTCAATAAATAAAATCAAGGTTTGCAAAGTTTCTCTTCTTTAAATATCCAGTATAAACCGTTGAATTCTTGCAAAATGCACATGGACGGAGTCAGAGAATACAAAGAGATATAGTTTGACTAACCCAAGACATACAGTTAAGTTTCACCCACCTCGAGTTTCACTCACCCAAGCCACCCAGCCACATTCTCTGATGAAGGTAGTAGATTCTTTTCTTATAAACCAACACCAACACTTTAGAATCTCCATCAATCTGATCTTTCTAAATTGCCTAAGTCACCCGAGTTTTGGAATCTAGACTTAGACTAACTACAAGTTCCTTCTTAGAGTCATTTGATCCTAGCAAATAGTTCGACCGCAATATTCCCTATGAATTGAGCTCTGGATCTGCAACCCCTTCAAACTTTGCATTCAAGCGAATGGAAAATATTCCTAACCAATCTTCTTTAATTATCCATTATAAACCGTCGAATTCCTATAAAATGCACATGGACGGAGTCGGAGAAGCATCAAGAACTCGATTCAAACGTTGAGAGCCTCATCATCTTTCCCATTCATAGCATACCCTGCAATCATATTGCTCCACAAAACCACATTCCATTCAGGTATATTGTCAAACACTTTCCTTGCATCCTTAAGAACATGAACAACAAACTTGTTATCCCCACATCCTTTGAGGACTACAATGAGCAACAACAACACCGTACAGTGATCAATTACCCCTAAAGGTGAAATGACAAGCAAACACAGGCATGAAGACTTCAATACCTGTTCTAAAACACACTATCCAGTGGGTTTGGTTATTCAGAAACAAGGCATGCTGCTGATGGTTGATTGAAAGTGGGATATCACAGAACAAGCCAAAATTAGAACCAACCAACACCTGCTAATAATAACATCAAATTTTATTTGATTATAATTTTTTTTACAATGAGGTAGGATTGGGAGACTACCATAAGGAGGGTGAGTAAGCGACACCAACAAAAAAAATAGAAGAAGAGGCATATAGAACAAGCTACCGATCAAACATAGGTATGGCAGCATTAAAATCTCTCATTACCTTTTTCCTTTTCCTTGAGGGGAGCATGAAATGGAAAGTAATTGAGGTGGGTAGAGAGTGTTAGTTTTTCAACATTTAAGCTAGCATTATGACAAGATCTTTTCACTGAGAGAATAACAAGCATAGCAATCACATAAGCACATCAAGAAACAAGAGACACAAATATTTTGGGAGGGGAAACCATAAATGGAGAAAACCCCTCAACTTCCTCTAAGATAGTATCACCACAAGATGTGAACCCAAAACAGTAAGATGACCTCCCAACACAACAGCAGCCTTCTGTCTTCTGACAAGCCCAAGAATTTCCTTCTCCGAAAGTGCGCCACACTTGAGAGAGCAAGTGATGTAATTCACAAGTGATAAATAGAGAGACTCACCCTCTCTATTTATATTAGTCCGTTCACTTGAATTACCATTTCACACGTAGGCTCGACCTAATAAATACTACTCGAGCCTACACCTTAATTAGTGTATAATAACTCAAGTGCCCCATAACAGTTGGGACTTACCTAATGACTTGATATGACTTGATTACATTATTAATCCTTCCGATCGGAACATCGGGGCATAACCACATGACTCAAATACATAATAGAAACATCCCAGAATAAACATCGGGTTACAATATATGAAATACATAGAAGAATACATTCTGAAGTTACATATACATCAACACTCCCTCTTAACTAGGAAGGTATTCTTTCGACACAATTTTTCAGTACTGGTCTTCTTCTCTGTATCAACTGGATCATCTTCGTCTTTGAGTCATCTTCGTCTTCAAGTCATCTTCATCTTCAAGTCATCTGGGTCTGGATCATCTCTCGATCTGGATCATCATAAAATGGCATCACTAGATCTAGATCATCACTCGATCTAGATCATCACTCGATCTGGATCATCTCTCTGGACTGGATCTGGATCATCATTCGATCTGGATCATCACTGCTGGATCTGGATCATCCCTCGATCTAGATCTCTCGGAGTCATCATAACTGGATCTGGATCATAGCTCGATCTGGATCTCCGCTGGTCATCATCATGTGTATACTATCTCGTCATAGGAAGTTCTACAGAGCCAGCCCTTTTTCATGCTAGTTGTAGGCCTACCCTCATGTAGGTATTCGCCCAGCACTTATATCTGACCTGCTCATCAGAAAGGCACGCCCAGCACTCACATCTGATCATGTAGTAAACTACAATCATATCCGAAAGGCCCAGCACTCACATTCACCAGCATGATAGGACACACCTACTATCATTTGTGAAATGGCTCAGCACTTACAACCACCAGCATGATAGGACACACCTACTACCATCTGTGAAAAGGCTCTGCACTTACAATCACCAGCATGGGAGGACACACCTACTATCATCTGTGGAAAGGCACAGCGCTCACATCCGCCAGCATGGTAGGACCCACCTTCTACCATCTGTGAAAAGGCTCTGCACTTACAATCACCAGCATGGGAGGACACACCTACTATCATTTGTGAAATGGCACAGCACTTACAGTCACCAGCATGATAGGACACACCTACTATCATCTGTGACAAGGCTCAGCACTTACATCCATCCAGGCGGGAACACATCCTGGTCACAATGATGGAAGGGCATGCACTCATATCTGATCATGAGGGGAACACATCCCAACAGTCATATCAGAATGGCCCCCAGTCCTCCTCGACTGAGATACCTGGTAACTGACCAGGCGCCTCCATTCTCCTAGAGAATGGCAATTGCCCTTACATCTGTCCTACTTGACAGAATGGCCAGCACTCACATATGACATGGAAGGAACTAAATCCTTTAGCCATGTATAGAATGGCTCTGCCCTTACATATGACCTACTCGTCAGAATGGCACAATCCCATCTAATGATGGAAGACTCTCAACCACAATGAAGAGAGATTTCTGCCCTTACATCTGACATGGAAGGAACTAAATCCTTTAGCCATGAACAGAATGGCATAGCCCTTACATCTGACCTGCTCATCAGAATGGCTATGGATCTCTGTACTCATATCAGTCATGGAAGGAACCAATCCTCTCACCATGACGGAATCTCTCAGCCCTTACATCTGACCATGGAAGGAACCAATCCTCTCACCATGTCAGAATGGCTCTGGATCTCATCACTGTCTCTAGGAGGAAGCCTCAATCTGGAGAACACCAAGTCTCTCTCTGAAGTACTCAAACTTCAGCCTAGCCAATGGCTTCATCAATACGTCAGCTATTTGTTCCTCTGTCGCAACATACAGGAGCTTCACTGCTCCTCTCTGCACCATATCCCTGATATAGTGATATTTTATCTCAATATGCTTCGACCTGTCATGGAACACTGGATTCTCTGACAACTTCACACAACTCTAGTTGTCACAATGTATACAGGTAGCATCCAGCTGGAGATCAAATATATCTGACAGTAGCTTCCGCAGCCATACTGCCTCACAACTAGCTGAACAAGCTGCGACATACTCTGCTTCAGCTGTACTCAGTGCCACACAAGATTGCTTCCTGCTAAACCAAGAGATCACACCTAATCCCAAGCTGAAGCAACATATCAAAGTACTCTTCCTGTTGATGGCACTGCCTTCCCAATCTGAATCAACATAACCTTCCAGGTTAATCTTCAGATTCGCATCGTACTTGAGCCCATAATCAATTGTACCCTTCAGGTACCTCAGAATATGCTTTGCAGCAACCAAGTGAACACTCCTCGGATCTGTCAAGTACTTGCTCAAGGTGTTCACAGCAAAGCAAATGTCTGGTCTCATGTTCATCAGGTACATCAATGACCCAATCATCTGACGATACATCGTAGCATCAACCGTCTCTGAAGAAGCATCACTCAATAGCTTCAGGTTCGATGCCATAGGTGTAGCCATGGCCTTGCAGTCCATCATCCCAAATCTCTTCAGGATTTCTACTGCATACTTCCCTTGTCCAAGGAAGATTCCATCTATACTCTGCCACACCTCCATACCTAGAAAGTAATGCATCATACCCAAGTCCTTCATCTCGAACTCAGTAGCAAGCTTTCTCTTCGTATCAGCAATCAACCCATTTGAACCTGTCACAAACAAATCATCTACATACAGTAGAAGTATCATTGGGTTGCCATCTTCAACCTTGTAGTAAAGGTTGGAGTCTGCTTTACTCTTGGTAAAGCCCAAACTGGATAGAAAGCTGTCAATCCTGCCGTACCAAGTCCTGGGTGCCTGTTTCAAACCATATAGGGCTTTCTTCAATCTGCAAACATGAGACTCTCTGTCATGTGTCTCAAAATCGAGTGGCTGTTCCACATGCACTTCTTCTTCTACTACACCATTCAAGAAGGCAGTCTTGACATCCATCTGGTGTATCTTCCACTTCGTCACTGCAGCCAGAGCAAGAACTGTTCTGATGGAAGTGTATCTGGATACAGGTGAAAAGGTCTCTTCATAGTCTACTCCCTCTTTCTGAGAGAATCCTCAAGCCACAAATATTGCCTTGTATTTTTCAATGCTACCATCCGCAGCATGCTTGATCTTGTAGATCCATTTGGAAGTGACAACTGACTTCCCTTTTGGTCTTGGGACAACATCCCAAACATCATTCTTCATGATCGATTGATATTCTTCGATCATCGCATCCTTCCATTCTTTCTGATCTGCCGCTTCTTCATAACTAGAAGGTTCTTTATCAATGAAATCACATAGTAAAGCTACATACCCAGAATTTGATCTGGTTCTTTTTCTTTCTCTGTGATTCTCTTCTGGAGCCCCATATCTTTCTGCACCTTGGATAAGTTCACGTACCCAAGCAGGTTTCCTCTTATGAGGATTCTTCTCTGAAGGTGGATCTACTGGTCTTTTTGGTTCTTCAACTTCTCGATCTTCTTTTTGAGCTTCTTCATTCATGACTGTATCACGGATCCTGGGTGCTTCTGCTTCTGCTTCTTCAGGTTCTTCAGTAGGTCTCTTTCTGGATTTGTTGTAAGCTGTGTCTTCATCAAAAGTTACATCCCTACTGACGTCGATTTTCTTGTATCCTGGAAAGTAGATTCTGTAAGCCTTCGAGCTTTCAGATTATCCCACAAATATGCCCTTCTTTCCTGAGGGATCTAATTTTGTTCTCTTTTCTTTAGGAATATGTATGTACACTGGACAACCGAATATTCTGAGATGGCTGACTTCTGGTTTCTTTCCGGAGAAGACTTATTCAGGAGTCTTGTTCTCGAGCACTGTGTGTGGAGTGCGGTTCTGTACATACACTGCTGTTCTAGCAGCTTCAGCCCAAAGATGCATAGGTAGATCTTGATCATGAAGCATAGCCCTTGCAGCTTCCATGATAGTTCTGTTCTTCCGTTCTGCAACCCCATTCCGCTGAGGATTATAAGGAGTGGACAACTCCCTCTTAATCCTTGATTCCTTGCATAGCTCCTTGAATTCATTTGAAGTGAATTCTCCACCATTATCTGATCTAATGGTCTTGATCTTCTTTTCAGTATGGTTTTTGATCAAGGCTTTGAATTCCTTGAACTTGCTAAATACTTCATCTTTGTTCTTCATAAAATAAATCCATGTCTTTCTAGAAAAATCATCAATAAAAGAAACATAGTATGCATACCCGCTTAGTGAGTTTGATGACATTGGACCGCATACATCAGAATGGATGATCTCTAGAATGCCTTTGGCTTTGCTTTCGCTGCTAGGGAATGTCTTCTTTGTATTCTTTCCTTTCACACATCCTTTGAAAACTCCATCATGCTTTTCTTGGAATTCTGGAAGACCTTCAACAGCTTTGCTTGCAATAGGTAGTGCTCTGTAATGCACATGTGCAAGCCTTCTATGCCAAAGTTCATTTGGCTCTACTGAATCATGGACCAAGGCTTGTTCTGGATGGCCCTTCAATTTGTACAAGCCTCCTTCTTGTTCTCCAATCACTACCACATCATCGATAGTCTTTCCTTTAGGCCACATGATGACTTGACCATCTATGAATGCAACCCACATTCCTTTTGCATCCAATGCTGAAATGGATAGAAGGTTCTTCTTAAGTCCTGGAACAAACAATACTTCTTTCGTTGTTAGAGACTTACCAGAGTCCAACTTGTAAGAAGATTCCCCACTACATTTTATTGGATATTGGTAGTCATCTCCTAATTTCACCTTGTGAGGTGATTCATGTTCTGATAGTCTCACAAAAGATTCCTTGAACCCTATCATATGTTTGGAAGCTCCACTATCTATAAGCCAATCATTACTACCATGAGTAATGTTACCTGTGAGAGTTGATATCAAAACATATTCATCTTCGCTTGAAGAGTCTTCACTTTCATATCTGGATCTCTTCTTGGATAGTTCATCATCCTCTGCAGTGTGGGAATGATGTCTTCTTTTGCTCCCCTTCTTCTTTTGAGAGTGGTTCTTACTCTTAGGACAATCTTTAGCAAAGTGTCCCTTTTCATCACATGTATAACATCTAATTCTAGATAGATCTCTCTTAGGGTGAAAGTTCTTACCTTTATAAGGTTTTCTTCTTTCCTTCTTTGAGTGGGCTGTGAGGGCTTGATCTTCACTTCCCATCTTTTCTTCCCAAGCTGCTATCTATGCTTCTTCTTGAGAACATTCTTCCCATAGTCTTCTGAATTTGACTAACTTCTTCCTAGCACAGATTCCTTGAATGAAAACATCCCATGACCTAGGGAGGCCATTCAAAGTAGTCATGACTATTTCTGCATTTTCCACTTCTTCATCAACCGCTTCTAATTGTTCTTTGATTTGAGAAACTCTTGTGAAGTATGACTGAATAGTTTCTGCATTCCGAATCTTCACATTCTTCAACTAGTTCCTCAGGGTCATCTTCCGATTAATGTTCTTTCCTTCAAACAATTTGGTTAGGGCATCAAACATAGCTTTAGGTGTCTTGAGAGAGGACACCTGAGGGATAAGATGATCCTTGATAGAATCAGCAATGATCCTCTTTTCCATAACCATCTTCTTCTTATGGAGCACCTTTTCCTCATCTCCCTCTGGAACTGGAATCTCCTCATGAATGTAGGAGTCTAATTCATTCTCTTCCAAGACCAGGGAGATCCTATACTTCCAAGCTCGGAAGTTATCATCCCCCTTAAGCTTTTCATCAAGCTTGGTATGATGAGACATCTTTAAATAAGAACCTCAAATGGAAATACAAAATATTTTAGATCTTACCAGGTTCAAGATGTCAAATCTGAAGCTTGAGCTGAAATCCTGCAGAGCTGGTTCAGGAGCAACTAGGGTTTTGCTTTTCTGGAGTTCTATCCACCCAAATGACTTCAAACTTGTTCCTAACTTCGATTTTGGATAGGAGAACAATCTAGGCTTGGTCCCACTGAAAAATTCCTCTTCAATAAAAAGCCCTAATTTCCAGCCCCAGTGACAGGTCCAAAACTGAAAGTCCTCCGAATTGAATTCTGTTTCGACAGAAAGATGCGCCCTTGGGAGGAGAGTAAGTCCACCTTAATTTTGCTGAAAAATAGTGGAGAAAGATCCACAAACAAGGAAGCCCTAGCCTCCGTACCTGCACAGTGTCTTCTTCTCAGGTTAGCTCTGATTCCATGTTAGTTTTTCAACATTTAAGCTAGCATTATGACAAGATCTTTTCACCGAGAGAATAACAAGCACAACAATCACATAAGCACATCAAGAAACAAGAGACACAAAGATTTTGGGAGGGGAAACCATAAATGGAGAAAACCCCTCAACTTCCTCTAAGATAGTATCACCACAAGATGTGAACCCAAAACAGTAAGATGACCTCCCAACACAACAGCAGCCTTCTGTCTTCTGACAAGCCCAAGAATTTCCTTCTCCAAAAGTGCGCCACACTTGAGAGAGCAAGTGATGTAATTCACAAGTGATAAATAGAGAGACTCACCCTCTCTATTTATATTAGTCCGTTCACTTGAATTACCATTTCACACGTAGGATCGACCTAATAAATACTACTCGAGCCTATACCTTAATTAGTGTATAATAACTCAAGTGCCCCATAACAGTGGGGACTTACCTAATGACTTGATATGACTTGATTACATTATTAATCCTCCCGATCGGAACATTGGGGCATAACCACATGACTCAAATACATAATAGAAACATCCCGGAATAAACATCGGGTTACAATATATGAAATACATAGAAGAATACATTCCGAAGTTACATATACATCAACAGAGAGCTGTTGGGTTAAGAGTTGATTCTTGCTGCAAATGTAAATAGTTTTTTTGTTTTTTTATATTATTTTTTGTTTTATTTTTATTATTTTTTTATATAAATTATATAGATTTTTTTTTTTTATTATTATTATTATTTTATTATATAAATTATATAGACTTTTTTGTTTTTTTTATTATTATATAATTTTGTTTTATTTTTATTATTTTATTATATAAATTATGTTAATTGGTTATATATTATATTTTTTTAATAATTATCATATAAGTTGTTTAGTTTTATAAATGGAGTAGCCTACGGAGTCGACGATTTGGCTTGGAAGTCGATCATCGTCGCCACTTTTCAGCCAAATCATTCACTATGATTGATACTCTTCGGGACGACGACCAACAATAGCCACAGATGAGGGCCCTACATCCCCTCAAGAATCAACCATTTGAATGCGCCTCCTGCATGTAGACTTACCAAATGCATCCAATGCATGGCAAAAAAAAACACATCAACTTCAGGTCTGTGGGTTGAAGGTATTGAAGTTGACACTTGCTCTATAATGACATCTGCAACAAGTAAACCTCCTTGCAAAGTTTAGTCACTTCTTCTAATGTCTACTTCAGTTTTCCTTTGGAGCATGTGAGGAATGTCGATGTGCAAAAATCAGTGACCTTTGCAAATAGTGGCATTGCAGGAGGGTGCTCATGCTTTTCCTAGGATGAAATATCAAAATGCATATAGTTATGAGTGCATAGGCTAGAGATGGTTATAATTGCAAATGTAAAGTGGAAGCAGTAACTCTGGCAGCATTGAGACTTGTAAAAATCCATAACAACCGGTTATTGATTGGAGTGATGAACACGATCTGAGCGGCAAGAACCATACATTTGAAGTGATTCGACTGGTCACTGTGAGATACTGAACCGACCTATCATCTAAAAAAATAGTGTATCGAGTGCAAAAATAGGGGATTACTAGCTGGGGTCGAACGATACCTTCAACTCACAGATTCGAAGTTGACGTGTTTTTTTGGCCATGCATTGGATGCATTTGTTAAGTCTACATGGATGAGGCGCATCCGAATGGTCGGTTCTCAAGGGGATGCAGGGCTATGATGCTTCTAGCTAGGTATCGATATGGTACTAGTTCTAGTACCTAATTCGTAATTGACGTAGGAACCTAATTTTCCTTTGGAACGCGCTTAATTGGGTTTGCTTCAATGGTGCAGCAGGGATAAATATGGTCAAGAGAAAATTCATGCAATTGCTTTGTTAGATCTCTGAAGATCAAGGTGCATGGTGCCAATATTACTAATAGAAGGTAGACAATTTACAAATTTTACACTTCATTGTCAAATTTGTAATTTTCCATGACACAATTAAAAATGACTAACATAAATGACTAATTTATATTCTTCTAGCTAGTCATTTTTTATGCCTTGACTAAATTAGTCGTTTATGTTAGTCATTTTTAACTCTGTCACTTATTATCTAGTCATAATTGTTAACTGGTGACTAAATTAGTCGTTAATTTTAGTTATTTATAGTTGGGTCACTCAAAATTGCTCATATTTAGTAGTAAATCACTTGAAAAACCTGTGGTGACTAGAATTTTTAGTCACCTAGTAGTTAATTCCTCATTTTGTACTAGTGGACAGTGTGATCAACTTCACTACAATAAGTACACTGAGATGCTAGATTTATAAAATCCCTCTGATAGTGTCCTACTACTCCACAATTATAGTAGGTAACTAGAAGTCGACCTCAACCAAAATTTCCTCCTTGACCAAAGCCTCCATTACAACCTTCACGAAATCCTCCTTAGAATACTCCTTGTTGTTGATATGGTGGCTAGTTGTATTGTGGTTGATTGAATTATTATTATGGTTGATTATACTGCAATTGTGGTTGATTATATTGCGGTTGTGGTTGATTATATAGCGGTTGTGGTTGAGGTCTCTCTATTGTTTGTTGCTCCCCTCCTTTCCTAAAGTATGTATGCATTGTTATTTCAAGGAGAAAATCATAAGCTCTACAATATTTTTCTTCATGACCAACTAAATGACAAAAGTTACAGAAAATACTAGATGGATTCGACACAATCTTCTATAAGTACACAAATTCTTCTGACTAATTTCCTCTTATTTGAAAAATTCGACACCATCATATTCCTCCTCGACTAAGTGGATTTGGTTCCCCAGACAGCAAGTATTTGCGGAATTCAGGACGCTAATCCTTGAGATGTCCCTCAGAATGGCATTCGTTGCACCATACTTCCTCATGACCCTCTTTCCACTTCTTAATGTCCTGTAGTTGGATGGTAAGGTTCACCAACTTCGACTGGATATGGTTCACGCCAATCCCTATTTCATCGACTGGTGAAGCCTCTAGCTTCATTGCAATTTCCAAGGCTTCTTCTCGGGATGTGATCTTCTATTGCATCAGCATTGTGCAGATGTGGGATACCAAGGCTACAATGAACCATTATTTATGTTGTACATCACTCATTATGAAGCTAACCTTTCCCATTAGATTTTGAATCTCTGATCAAAATCCCACACCAATTCGTTGGGGAATTTATTTATTTCCTTTAACTTTGTAATATACTGCGATTCTGACTTTGGTTTCTTAAATTCATCGATTAGTTCGATCCTTATTTCTTCTAGGGTCTTCTATGGATTCCCTATCAGTACTTGCAAAAATTTCATATACAAATCCAACATCCGACCCCTAAAGTTCATCGCTAGTTGTCCTTCCGTGATATTGTCATCTAGTATTTGTTTCACTATCCATACTGTTTCACACAAGAACTGGTATTTCTCTCGGTCATCAGTCCTCTTACCTTGAAACAAAGGTTTCTTTACGTAATCACCCACCATCTTGGGTTTTGTACTGGTGTTTATCGATATGCTACTATTACTACTATGCTAACACGTAAGAAAAACCTACGAAGAGCTTGTGTTTCTTCCTCCCATGTTTGGCACAATGCATGGAGTTGTAGGTGCATTGTATCGCTAGGTTGGACCTTCCTCAACTTTAGGGGGATCCTAGTCATTCCCCTCTTCACTATAGGGTCACTTAGTCCCTTCCAGTCCCACATTTCTATGTTTTGGTCACACTAGCACTCTGTTCCTTAGTCCTCCTCCTCTTCTATGGCCAAAACCTCACCCCACTTAGTAGGAGACCACACTCTTCCACGGCTTCCCTCAAACTCTCATCGTAACTCAAATCCATCTACCCTACAGCATTCTATCAAACTCGCTTCTTCGCACTACCCAAAACCTCCACACACTAGATATTTACTCATTTAAATTCATCTTTAGTATCCCTTTTTTCATAGATGAGAATCTTGATCCACAATTGTAACGTAATGGCAATAGATATCTCCCTCTGGGTCCCTTAAAAAAATCCATTTTTGCGTCGTTGTAGGATTTATTTGTATCGATAACGAACTCATTAATGCATCCTTCCAAAATGTTATCTATCCACACATCAACATCCCTTGAAGCTTTATTGTTAACCCTACGCAGCTGCAAAATTAGTTCCAGAGTTCAGTGTCTAGGCTAGCCTCTCTGGAAATTCTTCTTCTGAAAAGTGAGTTGCGCAAACCATTCATATAGTAATATTGGGAATTCACAGAAAAATACTTTTTGGATATTAGAATGGATGTACTTCTCCAACCAATCCTTTTCCAACCATCTTAAGTTTTGGTTTTCTTCTTAGGAAAACTATTAGGTCTTCTTACCAACAAATACTGGATTTACGGTTTTGTCGGATGCCACAACATGTCCTCTCCTTTTTTGCACTACGGTACTAACAATGGAACCATTTGTTGACATAGTTCTGTCAACAAGGTTTCAATATGCACTTCTATCGACATACCTTGACACAGATTTCTTAAGTATCGGCTGAAAAAGGTTTTACTCTTTCCAGAAACACACGCAAAGCTGGTGCAGTCTCACCAAAGATTTCTAAGGAAGGATGTAGGAACAAAGTTTTTGTAGTGGGAAGAAGACATGCATCATTTCATACTCATTCACAACATGACCCAGAGATCCAAATTCATATCAAGATACCATACTGCTGCACTATTGACTAGGTCTATTTATCTTCAGAAATCATCATAATCCTTATTCACATTAAAACATATTTAACAAGATCTACATATCAACATACATTGAATCGGTAACTACTTTCATATTGCAATAAAATAGAATCACAGAGAAATAGCACAATCCTTCTCATATTTCATGAACTTATCTTATACATCATAGGAAATAGATATTGCTAAAAATACTTACTACGAGAAAACAAGATCAGATACTGTGCCGAAAAATCCTCATAACATAATCCACAGATGCGAAAGAATACAATGCAAATATGCTAAAATATGCCTCTAATATTTTACGCCACTCAGTTTCCCCAAGGATTACAATGATATTCCTATTTATATGCTCACTTCGCCATTACAAAATGGTCCAATTTACCGATTTCTAACTATTTTGTCCAAAAATTCCTTATTCGTCGACTTCTTTACCCTTTGCAACTGGTCCTTTGTTCATTTCGATGACCTTTCTGTCACATGCGGTAGCAAATTTTGTGCGACCTATACCCGTGCCAACAATGTTTGAGTGTTTCCATTCATGAATAGTATATTTATAATACACCTTTGATGGGTAAGTGGCCTATGGTGTTATACAACATTCCGTTGCTACTTATCTAGAATGAAACCTCTTTGCTAACATATTGGGAGTAGTACACATTCTTAATAATTTTATTTTAGATATGGAAGGAATCTATAAAGTTACCATATGTTTATGGGATATGGATTAATGTTGTGTTGAAGCCTTGGATAATATAGTTGCATGAATGTGTGACATATGTCCTTATGAATACGAATTTGTCATTATCAATATGTTTTGAAAAATATGAAAATTTTCTAATCATGCAGCTGAATTTGACTTGTAGGAATATCGTGTGCAATCACCTACAAGAGAAGAATGATGAGACTTGTTTCGAAGAAAAAGTGACGATGCCTGAGTCGTAACACTTGAAGCATATTTACTGAGATGAAGCACATGAAGACTCAACCTAAATCTCCCAGAGTCAAAGGCATAGAGAAATATGAAAATTTTCTAATCATGCAGCTAAATTTGACTTGTAGGAAGATCGTGTGCAATCACCTACAAGAGAAGAATGATGAGACTTGCATTGAAGAAAAAGTGATGATGCTTGAGTTGTAACACTCGAAGCATATTTACTGAGATGAAGCACATGAAGACTCAACCTAAATCTCCTAGAGTCAAAGGCATAGAGGGGACTTTAGAATAACATGATGACCATGATTTGACTGAGCCACATATATCTATATATCCACTTCAATAGGAAAACACCCACAAGAGAAGACAATCTTGGGAATGAGAGATCATCCAATATGCAGAGATTTATGGTGCTCCAGACGATACTTCTAGAGAAAGAAAGAAGCCTGATACACAATCCAATTATGTGGCATTGTTATGTAACATCATTGATGCATGACCTTCCATCTATTAAGAAGCAACTGAGAAGAAAGAGTGGAAGGATGCTATTATCGAAGAGTACCAGTCGATCATGAAGACTAATGTTTGGAATGTGGTTCTAAGACCTGAAGGAAATTCTCTAGTATCTTCCAAGTAGATCTACGGGATTAAGCATGTAACATATGGAAACATTAAGAAATAGAAAGCAAGGTTCGAGTTTTCTCTCAGAAATAGGGATCGATTATGGAAATATGTTTACTCCATTGGCCAAAGACACTTTTTTAGTGAAGTAGAAGTGCATATCGAGCATCCTCCAGGACTCAGGACTATCTACAGAGAACCACATGTGAACATAAGTCTTTTTAAATTCTCAAAAGGAATCCATGGGATAGCACATGCAGTTACATGAGGATCTTGGGGATCACCTAGGGTGATGGCGATCTCAACCTTTGCTACAAGGTTGAATATGAAAACCTACAAGGGACGAGAAGCTCATATATGGGTGCAAGAGGAACTTACAAAAAAGTTTGAGATGGAGGATATTGGTATCCAATGACCTTGAGAAATGACATAGATAGATCCATATAATATAAACAACAGAGGAGACTACCAGTGACTCCAGTGCAATATTTCCTAATGTAGAGAGTACACGATGCATAGGGAGGATGGTGCTCCACTTCAGACGTAGTGGCTCCAATAGATATCAGAGTTCTAGAAGCTTGGGATTAGAGGTGTGGTAGAATCCAAAGGATATTTTTATTGGGCAAGGAAAATATGCACTCGAGATCCTGAATAAATTCAAGACATTGGATTGTAAGGCTATATCTACATCGATGGCATCGAACTTGAAGTTGTTGTGTGATCCTACTTCAGAGACAGTTGATGCCACTGTCTACAAGAATATGATCGGTTCATTGATGTACCTCATGAACATGAGGTTAGATATATGATTTATGATGAATACTTGGAGCCAATACATGGTGGAGTTGAGACATGTTCCCTAGTTTTGAAAGAAGATTATTATCATTATCCTTCCCTTGGAAATACTGCAATGGATCTACCCCTACCTTGTGTAATCCTGTGATATGTGAAATCAGATCGAGTGTGATCAAAATTTTGGTGCCCAACCATAAGTATCCTCCATGAAAGAAGGTCAATATCTGCTTTACACATGCATTCACTTCTGCCAATCTCTCGAAATGTGGAATATGGATTATTGACATGAGCCCTGATCACTACAATCCCAATGCCCACTGTGCTAGTTCTCCTATTATTGGACCTCCTTATCCATGCACCATTATGACATATGTTTCTTTAGTGCACTATGGGTATTCCAGTATATTCTTGTCGTTATATTGCAAATTTTGAAATCACTACACTATGTTTCCCATCCCTTTGGTTTCGTTGGCATCTTGATGGTATACTTGGCATTATTTCCAAGTAATATTGTTGGTGCCCCTTCCTTGGCCACACATAGTCTGTGATGTATGCTATCATCGACCCTAATTGTCTTTCTCTTTCTATTGTTTCATCTTTCGCGGTAGTCGATGGTCCTACTTCTCCTTCTATTCTATGGCCCGTGTAGAAATATATGTCATTTTGGATCTTCTCTCTGGATTTATTGGTCGACTAGAAATTCTCTTCTTCCTATCTATCCGCACAGGTGTAGACACAATCTCTGGTTGTTCCTTGATGATAGTCATCGTCACCCTTGGTGTCTCTTGTGTACTTGTGCTGGAAATAAAATGCACCCTTGCAGCTTCGTCACTTCTCTTCTCTACTAATATTTTATCTATCCGTTCTTCTCATATTGCACAATGGATCAAACCATTCCCTTCGGATTGCTTTTATAACATTCTATTTTTTCACTTGAGTGGATCTTGGGCCATCATTGCCAAATCCTCCGTTGATTGACCAAATCGTCTGTCGATTTTGCAAATCTAGTACACTCATTGGTAATTAAATGTAGTTTTTTTCCACTTGAGTCATTACCCTCCCTGTCATAACTAGTCCATTTATTTCCTGATTTGACTAATTCGCATTCCATCAGACGCCGACAAGTTCCAAACATTGTCACAGTCCAACCAACTTTTGTCGTCACTCTTCTTTTTGTCAAAAAATAGTCTCTTTTTTTTTTCACTTGTTGTTTTTGTTAGTGGCGTCACATTGAGCTATCTGGATAAGAATTTAGCCAGCTTCTGTTCACTAGGTTTGGAAAAAGTGTTCCATCTAACTTTTGCAACTACATTGCACCTCCATCAGTAATACAATTTATGATGTAAGGACCAATGCAATGCATCGAAATCTTACCTGGATGCCTCATAAACTTGAATGGTGTATGGCATGTCATTCTTTTGCACATCATTCTATAGGCCCATAGTATCGCATGGATTTTTAGATCCCAATCATTGTGATTTGTTTTGCATACCTTAGTAAGTGCATTCTCCAATATCTTGTTGAGTTCTTTGACTGCTCTATTTTCTTGGGGGTGATATGGAGTACTTATTTTATGTTGTATATGGAATTCCTTAGTCATTGCTCTGATTATCTGATTGAATAAATGAGTACCTTGATCTCTAATCAATACATTAGGACATCTAAATTGGGTGACCGCATTGTTGAAAATGAACCTTCCTACTTTTGCAGCTGTGCAATCCTTTAGTGGTGTTTCCACAGCCCATCTTGTTAGGTAATCTATCGCAGTGATGATGTATCTTGCACCTGTTCTTTTTCTTGGTGGATTGATAGGTCCCATGAAATATACTACCCACATATCAAATTGTTGTAATGTTACCTGAGGTACCAATGGTATCTTATCCCTGCGCAATGGTTTCCTTGTTATTTGACATACATCACAACTTATAGCATAATCTATTACAGTTTCATGCACTATTTCCCACCATAATCCAGATCTGAGTATGTTCCTAGCATATTCATGCCATCCATAATGTCCTATCGTGATATAACCACATGCCTTTGCTAACACTCTTTCCTGTTTGTGCGAAAGGACATATCAACAAAGAATTTCATCCGGCCCCATTTTGTACATTTATTCTCCAATAAGTTGGAAATCAATGGCTTTGACAACTAACGGTTTCTTCTGACTGGTGGTGAACTCCTTAGGGTCTTTCCCTGTCACAAAAAAACGAACAATCTATTCATAATGGTCACCAATCATCCCAAATATAAATAATTGCGTGTCAGGTAATCCTTCCTTGATGCTTCCTGGCTCTTCACCTAATTCTATCCTCGATAGATGATCAGACCCTACATTCAAACATCTGGGTTTCACAATGATTTCAAAGTCGAATTCTTGGAACAATAGAAACTACTGACATATATTCCCCCCAATAGAGGCTTATTAACTAAGTATTTCAATGTTGAGTGGTCAGTAAACATTTTGAACCCCCCCCCCCCTACTGAATTTTTTTAATGCATATACCATCTCCAACCCTTCTTCTTTTGTCATTGTATAATTTTTCTTTGCAATCGAGAAATTTTGAATCACAAACATGATTGGATGGTTGATTGAACCTTTTGCTGGTTGGGCTAATATCACTCCCAGTTCTACTGACAAAGCATCGACATGGACATGGAACTCCTTCTTCCATTTTGGAAAAACTCATATCGGTGTTGTGAACACCTTTTTCTTTAGTTTTTCGAGGTTATTTTGGCACTCATCATTCCATCCAAAATTCACATCTTTTTTCAATAACTTCTCCATCAGTGCAGTGATTTATGCATATCCCCTTATAAAATTTCGGTAGTATCTTGTGTTTCCTAATGTGGCCCTCAAATTCTTTATTGTCATTGGTGGTGGTAGGTCGACAATGATCATGATCTTGGCTGGGTCGACCAACATGTCGTCCTTGTATACAATATGTCCCAATAGGATTTGAAATGGTGCACAAAAGATACATTTCTTTAGGTTCAATGAAATATGATGTTGTCGACATCTTTCCAACACCAATCAGAGGTTTGTGTATGGTCTTTTACCATGCCATAGATGGTACAGTCATCCATATAAACCACAAAGAACTTATGAATTAAATATTTGAATGCAACAACAACTAACCTTGAAAATATTGCAAGATCATTCTTGAGACCGAATGGCATCATTATGTACTAATAAAATTCCCATTCTATTACAGAGGTGGTTTTGTGTTGATCTTCCTTCACAATCCTTATCTGGTGATAACCTGAAAAATCCATCTATAAATGAGTAGACTTCCTGTCATCTGACCCCTTCCAGTACTTCGTCGGTAAATGGCGTGGGAAATGGATCATGAAGGATTGCGTCATTTAATTTCCTCATATTGATGTAGATTCATATTTCACCAATATTTTTTCCTAAACAACCATTAGGATGATCCATTTTGATTCTTCAATAGGTTCAATAATCCATGCATCCAACATCCTCTCTAGTTTAGAATTGACATGCTCTTTATATCTAGGATTTAACCTATATGGTCGCTACTTCATCGGTTTCACGCAAGGTTTCAGAGGGATCTTCATTTTCTCCCAAGTCTCTTGAAATGCCTTTCATCTCAGAAAATTTTGTTGGGAACAAGTCCTGAGACTCATGTAGTAGGTTGGTGACCTTCCCCATTGTTGAATCATCCCAATAGTCTCCAATACTAGAAAACTTTGGACTTTCCATTGCCCCAATTTTGAGCTTCTTTATCTTCAGTGGCTGTTTGAATTTATAGAATGGTGTTTATGGTGCTTCGATGTCATAGATTCCTTTCGATTCTAGGATATAGATGTCTCTCAAATCATCCTCATCATCAGGTTCTATGGACACATTGTAACATTCCATCATCATTTATGGTGCTGATATCCATTGTAGTCTCGTCAATCATTCGGTCGCAACTATCTCTAGTAATGTGTTTTAGTTGTCCTACAGTGCACTACGGATGAATGGATTTTCATCTACGAAACTAAAATTATGGCTGAAGATAGTAGTCAATTCTTCCCACATTGTCATTTCTCATCACAACTCTATGGAGACGTACATGCTCTGTGGTGTTTCATCTAGTGTATAGATGAATGCGTGAACCCATTCCTCCTTTGGCCTTATTTTCCATACTGTTTGACATGTTACTAGATGATCGCTAGGATTATTTATTCCATCGTATTTATTTCCTTTGTAGCACTCATCCTCCATAAATCAAACTTTCATCAATCGTCAACATAATTACTAGTTTTCTATCGATGTCTTGTGGGAAACCCACCATCTTGATGGGGTAGCCTTTAGTGCTTCTTCTAGTGCCAGCATGCATTGTGGTTCTGATACTCTGTCTTCAAATTCATTGATGAAGAGTTCCAAGTTAGGTAATCATTCATATTTTGGTATATTAGATGCTTTTTTCGCTACCCATCTCAACGAATGAGTGATTCAAGCGCATTTTCTAATTGATACTTCATGCAACTGGTTTTTCCAATTTCTAATGCTTTCTCAGAGACTGAAGATGCTGAGTTGATACTTCTCCATCCTTATTATCCATATGCAGTGGGATTGATGTAATCTCCAGAGACATTGTAAACATTATCCCATCCTTCTACGACCTCTTCTTTTATTGGTTCAACATATCACTTCCCTTCGAGGGGATCTAGTGGAGAAATGACCCTCATGTCATGATTCCAGAACATCATTGTTATTTTCTTGAAATTGATAACTGCTAGGTTTTCCATCTTCGAGTCGACCCCCAATAGCGCATGGTATGGGTTGGTATTTTCAACTATCTCGATAACATAAAAAAATGCATATGTCTTCAATCCTTCCACTTCGACAGGTCGATGAGACACTTGACCAATATGTGAAACTTTGGCTTGATTTTCTAGATGAAGCTGTACAGGGGACCAAAATAAATTTTTCTTCCCCATCGTTTCCCATGTCTTTTTGGTTAGGATGTTCACATCTTACCCTAGATCCAAAATTATGGAATATACATCATATTCACCAATCTGGGCATTCATTCTCATTTCCCTTCCCATTTTCTTCTTATGTAACCAGTTGAGTGGGCGATATTTTCACCCTCCTTCCTATTGATACAAGATACTTGCTATCTCTTCTAACGCATCATGATCCTTGGCTAATGTTAGACAACTTTATAGAAAAATTTTCAAGGTAATTACGTTCCCTTGTGATCTTGGATAATTTGTCGAATCAAAACTTCCTAGCATTTCATAGACTGGCAACTTACGATTATTCTTGAGCAGTGCATCTTTTTCTTTGAAGAAGGTTTATTTTTATTCTCCCACATCTAATTGTACGTTCTCCCTATATATAGGTCGAACATTTAGTAGTTTCCTATCTTCTCCTGTTGTATATTCCCCTCTTGTTACTATGATGACATGCACTATTCGACTCCTTATTTCAGTCGATATATTCTACACACTTGGACTATGATTCTTATTCTAATTTATATTCTAGTTGGGTTGTGATTGTGGCACATTATTAGCTTTCCATTACATAATTAGTTGTTGGAAATATTCGACAGTGTGATCAACTTCACTATAGTAAGTACACCGAGATTCTAGATTTAGACAATCCCTCTGATAGCGACCTACTACTCCATAATTATAGTAGGTAACTGGTAGTTGACCTTGACCAAAAGTTCCTCTGTGACCAAAACCTTCATTGCGACCTCCGCAAAATCTTCCTTAGAATACTCCTTGGTGTTGATATGGTGGCTAGTTGTATTGTGGTTGATTATACTATGATTGCGGTTGATTATATTGTGGTTGCGGTTGATTATATTGCGGTTGTGATTGATTATATAGAGGTTGTGGTTGTGGTATCTCTATTATTCATTGCTTCCCTCCTTTCCTAAAGTATGTATCCATTGTTATTTCATGGAGAAAATCATAAGCTCTATAATCTTTCTCTTCATGACCAACTAAACGACAAAAGTTACAAAAAATATTGGATGGATTTGACACAACCTTATATAAGTACATAAATTATTCTTACCAATGTCCTCTTGTTTGACAAATTCAACACCAGGGTATTCCTCCTCGACTAGGTGGATTTGGGTCCCCAGACAGCAAGTATTCATGGAATTTAGGACACTAATCCTTGAGATGTTGCTCATACTGACATTGGCTGCACCATACTTCCTCATGACCCTCTTTCCCCTTCATAATGTCCTGTAGTTGGATGGTAAGGTTCATCAACTGTGACTGGATATGGCTCATGCCAATCCATGTTTCATCGACTGGTGAAGCCTCTAGCTTCATCGCAATTTCCAGGGCTTCTGCTTGGGATGCAATCTTCTGTTTCATTAGTGTCATGTGGATGTGGGGTACCAAGGCCACAATGAACCATTCTTTATGTTGTACATCACTCATTCTGAATATAAACTTTCCCATCAAATTTTGAATCTCTGATCAAAATTCCACACCAATTCGTTGGGGAATTTCTTTATTTCCTTTAACTCTGTAATATACTACGATTCCGACTTTGGTTTCTTAAATTCATCAATTAGTCCAATCCTTATTTCTGCTAGGGCATTCTTTGGATTCCCTATCGGTACTTGCAAAAATTTCATATACCAATCCAACACCCAACCCCTAAAGTTCATCGCTAGTTGTCCTTTTGTGATATCATCATCTTGTACTTGTTTCACTATCCATACTGCTTCGCACAAGAACTAGTATTGTTTTGGGTCCTCAGTCCTGTTACCCTAAAACAAAGGTTTCTTTACATCATCACCCACCATCATAGGTTTTGTTTTGCTATTTATCGATATGCCACTATTACACTATGCTGACACATAAGACAAACCTGTGAAGAAGTTGTGTTTCTTGCTCCCATGTTTGGAATGATGCACGGATTTGTAGGTACGTTGTATCTCTCGGTTGGTCCTTCCTTAGGTTTAGGGGTATCCTAGTCATTCCCTTCATCACTATAGGGTCACTTATTCCCTTGCAGTCCTGTATTTCTATGTTTGGTCCGACTAGGACTCTCTTCCTTAGTCCTCCTCATATTCTATGTTCAGAACCTCACCCCACTTCACAGGTGACCACACCCTTCCACAACTTCCCTCAAAGTCTCATCGTGACTCAAATCCATCTACCTTTCAACATTCCACCAAACTCACTTCTTCGCAGTACACATAACCTATGCACACCAGATATTTACTCATTGAAATTCATCTTTGGTATCCCTTTTTTCATAGATGAGCATCTTGATCCACAATTATAACGTAATGGTAATAGATATCTCCCTCTGGGTCCCTTAAAAAATTCCATTTCTGCGTCCCTGTAGGATTTAATTGTATCAATAATGAACTTAGTAATTCCTCCTTCCAAAATGTTATCTATCCACACATCAACATCCCTTGAAGCTTTGTTGTTAACCCTAGGTAGCTGAAAAATTAGTCCCAGAGTCTAGTGTTTAGGCTTGCTTCCCTGGAAATTCTTCTTCTAAAAAGTGAGTTGCACCAACCATTCATATAGTAATATTGGGAATTCACAAAAGAATACTTCATGGATATCAAAATAGATGTACTTCTCCAACCAATCCTTTGTCGACCATCTCAAGTTTTGGTTTTCTTCTTAGGAAAACTATCAGGTCTTCTTACCGACCAATCTTGGATTTACGGTTTTGTCGGATGCCACAACATGTCCTCTCATTTTTTGCTCTAGGGTACTAACAATGGAACCATTTGTTGACATAGTTATGTCGACGCGGTTTCACTCTACACTGCTATTGAAATACCTCAACATAGATTCCTTAGGCATCGACTCAAAAAGGTTTTACCCTTTCTAGAAACACCCGCAAAGCAGGTGCAGTCTCACCCGAGATTTCTAAGGAGGGATGCAGGAATCACATTTTTTCAGTGGGAAGAAGACATGCATCATTTCCTACTCACTCGCAACATGAAACATAGATCCAAATTCATTTCAAGATACCATACTGCCTCACTATTGAATAGGTCTATTTATCTTCAGGAATCATCATAATCCTTATTCATATTAAAACATATTTAACAAGATATACATATCGACATACAATGAATCAGTAATTACTACCATATTGTAATAAAATATAATCACAAAGACATAGCACAATCCTTCTCATATTTCATTAAATTATCTTATACATCACAGGAAACAGATAATGTTGAAAAGAGGCTACTAGAAAACAAGATCAAATACTGTGCCGAAACATCCTCATAACAAAATCCACAGATGTGAAAGAATACAATGCAAATATGCTAAAATATTCCTCTAATATTTAACACCACTAAATTTACCCAAGGATTACAATGATATTCCTATTTATATGCTCACTTTGCCGTTACAAAATGGTCCAATTGACCGATTGCTAACTATTTTGTCCAAAAATTCCTTATTCGTCGACTTCTTTACCCTTCGCAACCAGTCCTTTGTTCTTTTTTATCACCTTTCTATCGCATGCAGTATTGAAGTTTGTGCACTCTAGAACCATGCTAACAATGTTTGAGTCTTTCCATTCATGAATAGGATAGGAATAATACATATTTTATGGGTAAGTGGCCTATGTTGTTGTACAACATTCCATTGTTACTTATCTATAATGAAACCTCTTTGCTGATAGATTGGGAGTAGTACACATTCTTAATAATGTTCTTGTAGATATGGAAGGCATCTATAAAGTTACCATATGTTTATGGTATATGGATTAATGTTCTATTGAAGCCTTGGCTAAGATAGTTGCATGAATGTGTGACATCTGTCCTTATCAATACAAATTTGTCATTATTAATATGTTTTGAAAAATATGAAATGTTTCTAATCATGCAACTGAATTTGACTTATGGGAAGATCATGTGCAATCACCTACAGGACAAGAATGATGAGACTTGTTTTTAAGAACAAGTGGCGATGCTTCAGTTGTAACACTCAAAGCATATTTACTGAGACGAAGCCATGAATAAGAACCTAAATCTCCAAGATTCAAAGGCATACAAGGGAATTTAGAATAACATGATGACCATGATATGACCAAGCCACAAATATCTGTATATCCACTTCGAGAGGAAAACACCCATAAGAGAACACAAGCTTGGGAATAAGAGATCATCCAAGATGCAACAATTTATGATGCTCCATACAAGACTTCTAGAGAAATAAATAAGATTGATACCCAATCCAATTATGTGGCATTGTTATGTGACATCATTGATGCATTACCTTCCATCTATTAAGAAGAAACCGAGAAGAAAGAGTGGAAGGATGCTATGATCGAAGAGTACCAGTCGATCATGAAGACTGATGTTTGGAATGTGATTATGAGACATGAAGAGAAGTCTCTAGTATCTTTCAAGTAGATCTACAATATTGAGCATGTAACATATGGAAAAATTAAGAAATACAAAGCAAGGTTCAAGGTTTCTCTCAGAAAGAGGGATTGATTATGGAAATATGTTTACTCCATTGGCAAAAGACACTTTTTCAGTGAAGTAGAAGTGCATATTGAGCATCCTCCAGGGCTCAGGACTCTCTATAGAGAACCAAATGTGCACATAATTCTTTGTACATGCTCAAAAGGCACCCATGGGATAGTAGATGCAGTTACATGAGGACCTTGGGGATCACCTAGAGTGATGGTGATCTCAACCTTTGCTACAAGGTTGAATATGAAAACCTACAAGGGACGAGAAGCTCATATATGGGTGCAACAGGAACATACAAAAAAGTTTGAGATGGAGGATCTTTGTATCCAATGACCTTGAGAGATGACATAAACAAATGCATATAAGATAAAAAATAGAGGATACTACCAGTCGCTCCAATGGAATATGTCTTGATGTAGAGAGTACACGATGCATAGGGAGGATGGTGCTCCACTTCAGAGGGAGTGGCTCCAACAGATATCAGAGTTCTATAATCTTGGGATTAGAGGTGTGGCAAAATCCAAAGGATATTTTTCTTGGCCAAGGAAAATATGCACTTGAGATCTTGAATAAATTCAAGATGTTGGATTGCAAGGCTATAGCTACATAGATGGCATCAAACTTGAAGTTGTTGTGTGATCCTACTTCAGATACAGTTGATGCCACTGTCTACAGGAATATGATCGATTTGTTGATGTACCTCACAAATATGAGGTCAGATATATGATTTGTGATGAATACTTGGAGCCAGTACATGGTGGATTTGATACATGTTCACATGGTTGGGAAAAAGCACATGTTAAGGTACCTAAAGGGTACGATCGAGTATGGCCTCATATATGTGAGAGGTTAGAGGATCTTCCTCAGGGATATGTTGATTACGATTAGGTTGGTATTGCTATAGTAGGAAGAGCACTTCAGGGTCTTGCCTCAGCTTGGGGTCTGACATGGTTTCTTGGTTTAGAAAGAACCAGAGTTGTGTGAAGTTATCCAAGAACCTAATATTCCAGGACAAGTCGAAGCACATCAAGATACAATATCACTACATCTGGGATGTGGTGCATAGAGGAGCAGTGAAGATTCAGTATATTGCAATGGACCAATAGATAGTCGATATCTTAAATAAGACTCTAACGAGATTTAGTTTGAGTACTTTAGGGGCATGTTTTGAGTTGTGCATAATGGTGTCCATCACAAGAGGGTGTGATAAGCCCCATTTGTCCTCACATCCAACATGAAAAGGGGTTGGATATGTGGAGGATGATGTATCTTCACATCCAATATGAAAAGGGTTGGCACTGTGGACTATGTATAAAGGTGCACCCATTATGAAAAAGGAATGGTCAGTACATGAGTATGCACCTAGTATGAAAATAGTCTGGTCACCACATTAGTATACACCCAGTATGAAAAAGGACTGGTCATTTTACATAGATATTGGTCGTATCTTCGAGGGTATATCCCAACATGGTTGGTGGCATCACCAAGGGTGGATCCCGGTATGACATGTTGTATTACAAATGGTAGATCCCAACATGGTTGGTGGCATATCCATAACGAAGATCCTAGTAAGGGTGGTTGTATCTTCAAGTAGGAAGATCCAAACAAGATCAACCTAGGGATGATATCCATTCTCTATGAGAATGGAGGCACCTTGTCAGTTACTAGGAAGTGGTTTCAGTCTAGGACTAAAGAGACCAACAAGGTTTGTTGTATCTTTGACTAGGGATATACCAACGAGATCAACCTAGGGCTAATGGTCATTCTTCGAGAGAATGGAGGCTCTTGGTCAGTTACCAGGAATTGGTTTTGGTCTAGGACTGAATAACCCAACAAGATTAGTTGTATATTTGAGTAGGAATATCCCAACGAGATCAGCCTAGGGCTGATGTCCATTCTCTAGGAGAATTGAGGCACCTATTTAGTTACCAGGAAGTGGTTTTAGTCTAGGACTGAAGAGCATAGTAAGTTTGGTTGTCTTTTCGAGTAAGAAGATCTGAACGAGATCATATTGGGGATGATGCCCATTCTTTGAGAATGGAGGCACTTTGTTAGTTACCAAGATGTTGACTTCGTTCAACTTTCATCCTGGGTTTGAGGAACTTGGTATGGGACTAGGATGGTTAAGTCCTATATGGGATCTAATACTACATATAACATGAAATAGGGATGGATATTTAGAACTTTTGATGATGTATAATTTGAGAGATGTCTTAAGACAATGGCCCGAGAACCAAGTTGTAGCAACAGTGATGAGATCTAATGATGATTTCTAGAGTTGATATTCGGTGATGATATCTATTATCAAGTGACAAGGACCAGTAATGATGATCAGGAATGATGACCACAATGGAAGAATACCTTCCTTGTTAGGAGGGGGTGTTGAAGAATTTAACTTTAGAAAATATTCTTAATGTACTTTTATTGTATTATTGTTGTACCTCCTTAAGGATATGTTATTCATGTAAATGTACCTGAAAGAATCAATGTAACCCTTTCGTTGTAAGTTAGGTCAATAGTACCTACAAAAATATTATGTAAATATTATTTTATGTCTCCCTAGGTAAGTTGTCCATGTTTAGATAAACATACCGACCTAGTTAGGTTATTTGGTCACTCACTTTATGAGTATAAATAGGGGAGGTGCTTCTCTTATTTGGACACATATCACATTCAAGAAAATGTGCATGAGAGAGAATAAGAGGCTTGTTGGAGAAGAGAGATAGTTGCTATTATCTTTGGGGTTCTTACTATCTTGGTTGTTGTTGGGCTCTGATCTATCAGTATTAATCAGAACTTGAATTTAAAATCAATCTGGGTTTGTGAACTTCGAGACACATCCAAGTTTAGGACAGAGAAGCTGGACTCATTTGGAATTTAGCTAACTGAAAATGAATCTACTAACAGAAACTAAGATACTGCAGTTCACAGAGACAAAATCCTCTTACAAGGGTGATTTCATTGTTTCTTTTTAAGCATACAGTATTTGATTTGTGAAAACATAAAATACTGAGGTAAAAAGCAATAACAGATCTAAAACCTAGGCTCAAACTACAGAGTTCTACCAGCGCTGAAGACACATTCACCAATTAATTTCTCTTACAAGACAATATTCATAATCTATAAATTTTCTTTACCATCTCACTATCAAATAAACAGCATTTAACAAAACACAGAGGTCTTGGTCTGAACCATTTGATATCCTCAGCATTTAACCAATGAAGAACAACGTTTACCCAATGTTGCCAGTGATATACAGCATGATAGAATTTGTAATTTAAACCATGAATTGAAAGAACAGAGCATTAATAAAATCAATTGAACACTTAACTGAATTTGTTTTGCAATCTATAAACTAAATCTACCAGAAAGCACATACCAATGGCTCGATTAAAGGACTTGTACCAAAATGAAATCGCTGCAATTATCAAATCAATACACCGGTAATGTAAAAGTGCGAGAGCTCAATGATGGGGGCCCTCCAAAGCCTTGCTCCACGCACAATGAAATATTTACAGAACTAAAATTTGATATTCATTCACCAGAAAATCATTTACACAGAGATACCACGCAGTTTGGAAGCACAAGTGCGTTCCTCTTCAAAATCGTGATAAAAACTTCATTGAATTGCAATTGATTTATACAAATTCTAAATCAAACTGTAATTGCTATAAACCTGCATCTAATTAATGCTAAGAGCTAACGAGATCATCTTCAAAATCATGGAGTTCCATAAAATCAGCATTGTTCCTTCTTTTGTGTTGAATGCAGAACAGGTGGCCATCTTTGACTCTAATTGACTCGACTTCTGCACAGGCCACTTCACCTGACTGTTGGATGTTCATCCATCTGTGGACATTAAGGATCCATTCTTGATCTTCTGTTTCCTTCCTAACTGTCCTGCAATTACTCAACTTTGGAGGTAATATGGGAAGTTAGTACATCCCGTAGTCTAAGTAAAAATCCTAGTTAAAATGCCTAAAAAATCACAAAACTCAATTTATTAATAAGCAAATGACATTATACCTCTTTAGCCAAGGTTTATAGATGAAATTTAAATATTTCTACTCAAAATGGAGGTTTTATGAAGGAAATGAAGGTTATCTAAGAGGCAAAAAGGGGTCAAAAACAGTGCCCAACATCTCCCCCAAGAGGAAACTGCAGCATGTCCTCATGCCAAAAACTTTGACCCTGTTCAAAACCAAAATTTACTGCTGATTATCCTGCCTTTAGTCTTCAGTCTGTGATGAGGCATCTGTTGATGCCCGAGATGCATAGAGAATCTTCAACCTTTCATACTTAGCCTTGTAAACTTTCCTTTGCTTGTACCATCTATAGGCTTGCTTAGTGATACGTGTTCTTTGAGCCTTTAGTTTCCGGTTAACTTCCTTTAACTTCTCATTCTTTTGTTCAAGTTCCTTTATCTCAAACTTCAGTCTCTTGATCTCCTTACTTTTTTTGGAAGCTTTCTTTTTCTTCATCTTTGTTGGAAGCTGCTCAGAAGTTGCATCCACACCCAATTCTCCATGCTCTTGTGCTGAATGCTCTTTTTCCTCTTCCATAGCCTGCTGTTCTGAGAAGAGAGAACTTGAATCTCTGGGCAATTCTTGTTTAAACTGCTTTTCTTTTTCTTTTTCTTGCTGGTCAAAGAAAAGATTGATCTTCTTTGTCTGCCTGATTATCTCATCAGGATCTGGAATATCCTGAACTGTTTTAGCTGCTAGATCTTCTCCTGGACTCTCCAAAGTCTGAATATGTTCCTCATCTTCAAATGCTGCTTGACTTTGAGTTTGCTTGTATTTTCTTGACTTTCTCTGATAGGTGGTGAAGAGCTGATCCTGTTTTTGGTACTGTTTTTCTTTCTTCTTCACACTTCGAGTTTGAATCCTTCTCTGAGGTGGTTTTGGGCTTGTTGCCTCAGAATTGTCCTCCTCATCAGTTATTAGTAATACCTCTTTCTTTTTCTTTTTCCCCTGAGGTGGTTTTGGGCTTGTTGCCTCAGGGTAGGTTAACATCAATAGCTCATCTTCCTTTGCATCTTCTTCAAGCAACTCTTCTTGACTTTCAAATTGATTATGAACTAGAAATTCTGTCCATGTCAAATTTTGCCTGTGTAATTCATTTTGGATAATAATTTTAATAAGACCACAGTGAAAAAGACTAGTTACCTTATCCTTTGAACACCTTTGGACAGCCTTGGCCATCTTGGTTAGACTTTGAAGCAGGAAGTAAGGCATGTTGATTTCACATTCTCCTTTCAAATGTTGTAGCAGCTTAATATGATAGAGGTAAACAATGCTAAACCTGCCTTCACATGTAACAAACTTCTGAATGATGTAGACTATCTCATCCCATGGATGGACTAGCCAACTTCTTGGTATACCCTTTTTCCAATTGATTGATCCTGCCCTAGACCTGCATAAAAATGGCATCCAGACCTTCTCTTTAAACTGTTTGGTTTTGAAGAACCTTTCAACCTGCTGTGGAAAACCAATAACTTGAGCTAGAATGTCTTCTAACAGTCTAATTTGCAAATTCCCTATTCTAGCTCTCTCTCCATCGAAGGTCTCAGCAAAAGCTAAGCTAGCCTGCTCATTGTGCCCATTAAATTTTTCAAAGAAACTGATCCATTGTTTGTTTTCAAATATCTCAAGGCATCTTTCATGAAGGTCAGCAGAATTAAATTCTTTTGGTTCCAATCTAGCTGACATTTTAAATTTTAAACAGAAATCTTCAATTTTTTATTCTGTCTCTATCTTCCTTTCAACAATACTCTGAATTTGTGAAGTGTTTGCTGGTATAAAACAGAGTATCCAGCAAAGAAAAGGGTTTAAGCTTACTTGTTCCCTGATGTAACCAATTTTTACTTCTTCCTGTACAATTTTCACAGAGATTGATGTATTCACTGCGTCCCCTTTCACTGGCTGTCTTCTTTCCTGTGCAATTATCCTCAGCAAATGATGTCTCTTGTAAACTACGGCCTCTTTCCACTATCAATTGTCTTCAGCAATTGATATCTTTAAACTTCCTGTAGCTTACAATCCTTCTTCCTATTGATTGTCTTCAGCAAATGGTATCTCACATTTTCTATAACCCACGGTCTCTTTTCTCTGTCAATTTCCTTCAATCGATTTCATATGCAGAAGCAAAGATTGGACTCGGCTTCTAAGAAAATGACCAAATCGTGGTATATAAAACAGAAATCGATTTCACTTGTGTGCTGTCGTGGGCATCTTCCACGTTCTCTTTCCATCATTTCAAAGTATGGCATTTCCATTTGATATTTTACTTAGGATAGAAAACATATCAATCTTTTTATATGCTCAATGTTTAGTAAACAATTTGGCAATATATATACTTCAATTTATCATATGCCCTATGTTTAATAAACATGCTGTATAAAAGAAGTTTTCTTTTCTCTCTCAAAAATAAACCTTTTCCTTTCATAAAAACTGTGCTGAAGATGTATTTTTGCTCTGTTTTCTTCTTCAATTTAACCATTGTATAATGCACTATATACATGTACAAAAGAAACCTTTGAAAGTATTTTATGTCCATGTTTCATTTTTGCTGAGAAAGAGACCTTGTTTATCCTTTAAACCAAATTGAAACTCAAACTGTAATATGCAGTATACTTCCTGTAGAATGCAATGTAGGTTCTGTAGAGTCCAGTATAGATGTTGACCATATAAAATTTCTCTTGGGTTTGATCATGACAACCATTCTAACCCCTAAGGTGGAAAATGAAGTGTTGGCAGAGATAAAAAATGAAGTGCTGACAGAGACTAAGTGAGGTACTGGCAGAGATTAATGAAAGGTAAATAAGGAGCTGGTAGAGACTTATCAGAATAATGGCAATAATAGGCAGTCAAGCTTGCAAAAATTGGTAAGATGTCATTACTTATAAACAAAAGAATTTTGAAACTTTTTAAACATAAAAACCATAAATTCTTACAGACTTGCTTGATGTTCCTTTGATGAGCTTGCTGCCAGTGTGAAATTGGTTTGGATTCTGATGTCCTTCTGATGTTTTCTATCTGCTGCTGTCTCAATTTCCTTCATTTTCACTGAAAATCAGGTCTTTTTGTAGATCTTTTCTGCCTTACCACAAGTCAAGGCCCTCTGCCTTTAAAAATATCCTGAATTGCCGGTAATCAGGTCTGGTAATCAGGTCCCTTCTGCTAATAAAATTGCTGGTAATCAGGTCCCTTCTGTTGATGAAAAATCATAATCTTTTGCTTGTGAAAAAGACTTGGAGGGTTTTTAAAGAAGCATGAACAGTTTATCCCCCTCACAGGCCTAATTTTTGACTTGTCCTCAAGTCAAACAGGATCTTCATTATTTGTAAAACAAAACAGGAATTTGGAAAAAGACTTTATTTTTGTGAATTTTCAATGGCCAGGCAAGCCTGGTTTTCCAGAGAAAATTCAAGTTTATACTATGCCAGCAAACTGGTTTTCACAGCTAAACTTCCTTTTTTTTCTCTTTTATATTTTTTTTTATATATTTTTTTTAATTTTTGTTTTATTTGCTACTGTATCAAAACAGCTAAGGAGTAGGTGAAGGAAAAACACTGATGTGTTTATCCAACACTTGTATTTACTTTTGCTGGGAAAATTGTTGTATAAATTCTGCCCTATTGATAGGTTTATTGTATAGCTTGAGGCGGTGGCCATTGACCACAAATTGACAGGCTTCATCATCTATGGTTTTAAGTTTGACTGACCCATTATCATAGACATCAACAATCTCGTATGGACCAAGCCAATGAGTAGTAAATTTAGCCTTGAAATCTTTAAATTTGGAGTCAAATAATAAGGCCCAGTCACCAACATGAAATTGCTTCTTTTTGATAAATTTTTCATGCCATTGAGCCCGCTGCTGTTGGATCAGAGTGTTGTGTTCTATGGAAGCCTGTCTGATCTCATCTAACTGGTTCAACTGAAGTAATCTTTCTTTCTGAGCCTCAGAAAGATCCATTCCCAAATCTGCTGCCAACTTAAATGTATGAATTTGAAACTCAATAGGGAGGAGGACTTGCTTACCGTAGACAAGCTGGTAAGGAGAAAACCCAGTACTGTTTTTCCAAGTGATCCAATATGCCCATAAAGCTTCAGTAAGCTTTGCTGACCAATCCTTCGTATGCATCTGAACAGTCTTAGTGATGATGCGTTCTATGGTTTTATTTGTAGATTCCACTTGGCCATTGGCTTGTGGATGGTAAGGAGTGGACTTTCTGTGCTTGATTTTATATTTTCTTCTATCTCTTGCACTAATTTGGAAGTAAATTGGGCACCTTGATCAGTTACAATTTCCCTAGGCACCCCAAATCTAACAAAGATCTCTTCAAAAAGGAAATTTACTACAGTTTGCTCTGTAGCTCTTGGTAAAGGCTTGGCCTCTACCCATTTAGTAACATAGTCCATACAGACCAGAATGTACTTCTTCCCTTGTGATGGTGGATTAATTGGACCAATGAAGTCAAGGGCCCATTTCTCAAATGGTTCAATGAGGACTTGGGGATGGAGAGGCATTTCATCAGACCGGACTGGTCGGCCCATCCTTTGGCAAGTATCACAACTTCTAACATACCTCTTTGCATCCTTGAAGATAGTAGGCCAATAATACCCCAAATTGAGTATTTTGTATGCTGTCCTCTTATCTGCAAAATGACCACCACACGGTTCATCATGACATGCTTTTAAAATATCTAAGATTTCATCCTGTCGTACGCATCGTCTTATAATTAAATCATATCCTGTATAAAAGAGATCACCATTAACCCATGTATGCCTATCACTTTGTTTAATGATCTTTTTCTTTTCTTTAGAGGTCAGAGATGATGGTAATTGGCCTAATGATAAGTAATTGGCAATGTCAGCATACCATGGTGTAATAACAGAAATTGCAAACAGGTGTTCATCAAGAAAATTATCAAAAACAGGAGCAATCTCACCAGTATTGTGCAAACGAGACAGGAAGTTTGCCACTTGATTTTCTCGTCCAGGTCGATCTAGAACAGTAATGTTGAATTCCTGCATTAATAATAACCATATAGTAATTCGACCATTTGTGATAGACTTGTTCATTAAATACTGTAAGGATGAATGATCTGTATGGACAAAAATCTCATAACCAGTTATATAATGACGAAACTTATTGACAGCATGAACCACGACCAATATTTCCTTTTCTGTGACAGTATAATTTAACTCTGTA